>JBAMAX010003261.1:0-91827 GCA_037043745.1 Chymomyza amoena
TTTAATCTTTTTATTGGGTTTTCTGTAGTACATTTCTTGCCAGCCTGTTTTTGTGTCTGGCTAGTCGCTCATTATATCTACTAAAATTTTTGTTTATTTGGAGGTCCACATAATCTACTAAAAAAGACTCAACTTCAAAGTGGGGTCAACAGATAAGAAATTAAGCAAAGTACAGGGTATAGTATAGTCGGAATGTTACCGATCTCCGCCGGTTGACATCCAAAGCCAGCCTTATAGATAGCGTACGTCAAAGTAGGGCACGGACGACTTTGGAATACCCTGTACCACTAGCTTGCAATAAAATCGGGAATATTGCTATATGATATAGTCTTCCGATTTTGATAAAATTTGGTAGAATGCTTAAAACCCATAAAAAACTTGAAAGTGCCAAATTTCATTCCAATATCTTCACAAACAAACGAAACACAACAAATTTTATTCATAAATCGATTTTTTGGAAGATCGGCCCTATGGGAGCTATATGATATAGTCAGCCGAATTTGTTCAAATTTGGTACAATGCTTGGGTACTCTAAAAAACTTCTGAGAGCCAAATCTGGTTACGATATTCTATTACAAAATTAAATATAGCTAATTTGTATAAAACGTTATTTTGGCCGATCGGTCCAATGGGAGCTATATAATATAGTCAACCGATTTTGATTAAATTTGGTACAGTATTTGGGAACTATAAAAAACTTTCGAATGCCTCATTTGGTTACGATATCTTCATGAACAAACGAGTTATTCATCTAAAACTTTTATTTTTTTTCGAGATCGTCTGAAAAACCTCTATGAGAGCTATATAATTTAACCTGATATCAAAAAAAATAAAATAAACTTGTCTTCTATGGAATAATATGGGATCTAATGTACAAGTTTGGTTACCTAGCTCTTACCATCTCTGAGATCTAAGCGTTTTAACAGACAGACGGACAGACAGACATGTCCTGATCATACTTTTGGGGGTCTCCGACCCAATCATTGGATTTGGATCCAATGGAATAATGAGGGATTTAATCTGAAAGTTTGGTTGCTATAGCCATGTTCATACAGACTGACGGACATGGGTATATCGACTTCTCTGGTCACCCTCATCTTACTTAGGTAACTTTGGAGGTTCTCCGACGTCTCCTTACACAAACTTAATATACCCTTCGTACCATACGATACAGGGTATTAAAATATCTGAAACGTGCATTTCTTAGTTTCGGTTGGTTCACCCCCGGTTTGCGGACCTGATTTTAAAACACAAAAGCAATACTCCCATTGCAATGCAGCGTTGACTATGTTGACTATTGGACGCTGTGCTGCACTAATTGCCAGGGGCGGCAATTGGACCCTATGCATGCAATACGGTGGCAATTGACCCCTGCACATGTGATGCGACAAACTCGCTGCGAAGCGGGTTTTAGATTGAAATTATAGAAGTGGAAAAGTAACTGCAGCGGTTGAGATTAACTCCGGCACATATTTACATATGTATACATATGTCGCAATTTAGTAAATAACAATGTTTAAAAGTTGAGTATTGGCTTTGTCACTGTATGAAAGAGGCAATACCGGAACATGTAGCAGGGGCAAAGGGTGACATTCCCAAATGTTCTTCGTCTTTTTTGGGAGACAAAGATTCTGCTGCTGCTGCTGCAGTTCTAGTTCAAACAATTCTATCTGTGACAAACAAACAAACACACAAGAGGTCCATTCAAAGGGTTCTTTTTACGTACGCATGCACTCGTATTCACAAACACACAAACACGCACGCACATTAATGCGCATATAGTATTTTTGTATATAATGTGCAGCATTGTACATGCTCTCGATGGACCGACCGCATTAATAGATTTTACATAAGTTGCATGCTTGAAATGCATACAACTGCTGCATTTACTTACTTGTTGTTTATTCGTTGTTTGAGTAAATTTGTTAGATTTTTAATGCACTTTTCGGCAATGACAACACAATATGGCGAAACTTATTGCTTCTTTCACTTTTTTTTCAGGCCAACTGTGTGTAATGCCCCACACACGGCTCGAAAACACCGTATACCTTATGTATATTGCACTGCACTGGACTAAATTTGTTGCTAAACGCGTTTAACCGTAACACGCAACTATTTACACGCTATTTTTTAATATTATTTAGACACAGAATAACAAATAAATAAGACGAAATAGCGCTCCCACTTCCCATGCTGCGGCACCAACACACACTTGCCAGATGGCGCTACTGTTGAAGTGGCAACGCCAGAGCAGCTGTCATTGACAAGGCTGCCATTTATATAAATAGAAATATAATAACAAGCTGGCAGCGCTAATGTCAAGTAATATTTTTTGCTGATGATAAAGTTTTATTTGTGTGCGTAAAATCAATTAAATTAAAAGTTATTTTTTTGCATTATATTGGCTCATTATTCGGTTAACACGTGTGCAAAGTTTATTAACAATTTAGATTTAATAATTAAGCAGCTGCTGCATTAAAGCAAGTAAAAGCAGAGCTTTGTGTTTTGCACTCGTGTGTGTTTGTGTGTGTGCGGAGCCCAAATTTTTACTATTTACTACAATAGTTGACTTTTGGCAAATACATACGTGTTCATATATATATAAGCAGTAATAAATAGTTAACAATATGCTGGATGGTAACAAGGATGAGGCGCAACGCTGCATCGATATTGCAGTGCTGGCATTGGCCACGGGCAAAATCGAAAAGGCTGAGAAGTTTTTGCTAAAAGCTGAAAGACTTTATCCCACGGAAAATGCTAAAAGTAAAGTGTTTATAAAATTAATAATGCTTTTTAACTAATATAATATTTGTAGAACTGCTGGAACGTGTGAGAAGCACGCCTAGCAATGAGCAAAGCAGTAGAACAGCTTCCGCTGCATCAGGTGATCAAACTGACACAGGTCCACGTAAACGCGTCAACTCGGACTCACGTAGTGCTGCAGCGGAATATACCAGCGAGCAGCTCGAGGCGGTGCGCAAAATCAAAAAGTATGCACACAGTAATTAACTTAGCTAGCTACGCTAAAGATCTTACTTTTCTTTCAGATGCAAGAACTATTATGAGGTTTTGAGCGTTACAAAAACCGCCACCGACTCGGAAATCAAAAAGGCTTATAAAAAGCTAGCTCTACAGCTGCATCCGGATAAAAACAAAGCACCCGGTGCGGTAGAAGCTTTTAAGGCGCTCGGCAATGCAGCTGGCGTTTTGACCGATGCAGAAAAGCGCAAGAACTATGATAATTATGGCATAAATGAGTCACATAATGGTCATGGTAATACAGCTGCCCATCATGGACACGGACAGTACTACAATGAGTATGGCTATTCACGCGGTTTCCAGGCCGACATAAGCGCTGAGGAGCTGTTTAATATGTTCTTTAATGGTGGTATGCCACAACAAAACGTTTTTATGCGACAACAACGACGTAGACAACATGCGCGTGAGGATCGCGAGGTGCGTAGCCAAAGTGACACTAAAGCTGCCGTCTAAACTATTTAACTATTTTGCAGAGTAACAACTCGTCGGCGTTGATCAATTTGCTGCCTATATTGTTGCTTATTGGTTTATCCATGATGTCCTCTTTCTTCATATCGGACCCCATGTATAGTCTGCAGCCTTCGCAGTGGGTGCAATTTGATAATATTTTTAAACAGATTGTTAAACGAATTTTTCTTTTATGCAGTAAATATTCAGTGAAGCGTGAAACGAATACGCTTAAAATACCCTACTATGTAAAAGATAACTTCTACTCGGAGTATCAGGGCTCTGTGGCCAGACTTGAGGAATCTGTAGAAGAGGACTACATAAATTATCTAAAACACTCCTGCAGTAGGGAGCGGAATTATCGTTAGTTTAACTTGTTAAGTTATAAAACACTTTGGCACTGACACATTTTATTTGCTTTTGCAGGTGATTCTATGCTGGCCAAGGCGCGCACCTTTGGCGACAGGGAACTATATCGCAAGGCGCAGAACATAAATACACCCTCATGTGAAAATCTACAAAAATATTTAGTAACATGATTTGAAAAAAAGAAATAGTAAAATGGTGTTTGCAATTTAAATGCATTATTGGTTATAGTTCTTCGCTAAGTTGTTATGGCATTACATCATCCTTGTTTTAGCATTAAACAAACATATACCATGTTTTTATATATAACTATATGCAATGTTCAAGCAAAAAGTTCGCTAATGCATAGTTTTTAAATAATGTATAAATACGAAAAAAAAAAAGTAATATGGCTCATGCACGCCCATGTAACCCAAATGGGCAAAAAGGTAGCATAGCAAACCAATTAGTCAAAACATTATTGATCTTAAAATGTTGTATTTATGCTAGTAGCACCTATCCGTAATAAATTCTAAACTTTAAAATAATATCTCCCCAATACAAAAGCGTTTGATTTATAGTTTTTCTTTACTAAGTTTATAAATGTACAAATAAAGCAGTGTTATGCTAAGTAAATGAAACAGACGGCGATGCTTCTTATGAGTCCTTGCGGCATTGTGGCGCGTACCCATTAATTGCTTATAATGGCTTCCAGTGCGGCCACCACATCGCCGCTTTGTTCGCGCAGCACCTTCTCAGCCTGCGCTTTGCTTACCAGCAGCTCGCTCATCTGTTTGTATAAATTAAACTTTATGAAAAAGGCGCCTAACTCATTTTAGCTCCTGGCACTTACAATCAGTTCAATGTCCTCCTTTTTTACTTGCACTTTTTGCAGTTCCTTTTCTTTGGCCACCTTAAGTTCGTTCTCTTTGCTGCGCTGATTGCCAAACTGTTCCACAGCCTGTGTGCACATAAACGTATGCATTTAATTTATATTTATTTTAGTTTTGTTTAGCAATTACTTACGCTGGATATATTTGCCGCTGAAATTTCCTTCTCTTCCGCATAATCCGTCACACGTTCCAGATCTGCGGCGCCACCATCGTGACGCGTTTGCTTCTTTTGCTTTTTGTCCTGCACATCTTCTTCGGTGCCGTTTACTTCAACCTCGTTTTCTGTTTCCGCCATATTGTGTCGCTGTTTTTATTTAATTTTTAGCAAATATTTATTAAATGTAACTTGTTCGTTCCTCGTGCGATAATGTTGTGTGTGGGGCTGCTTGACGGCGCTGCCACCTCTTGCAATTACGCTTATATGGCAACTCGCAGCACTAGTTTATTTTGTGCCAGAACTAGTGCTGCTGAACTTTTGGTGCACTGCTTGTTTTGGCGCTGCCAACTGGTGTGTAGGTAAAGCGCGTAATTTGAACTGTTTTATTTTACAACCAAATAAAGAGTAGTAGCATTAATGCTATTAAAAACCAAGTCATTTTATTTAAAGAGTTTTATTTAGTGGCTTGCTTCAAGTTTAAAGTTAAACAAACATTATAGCAAATAATTTTGAATTTCAAACGTCAGTTGACAAAAATTTAAAAAAAAAAAGCCTACATGGTTGTTAGTACATGTGCGCCGAATATATTTTATGAAAATAAAACTTTTTAAAGGAAATTGATATAGATGAGTGAGTCGACAGGAACATTTTCAAATCATGAGAATAATTGTGTTTGCATAAAGCTTATTTTTGTAACATATTCTCTGAAAATCTTGAGAGCCGGTTATGATATTTCTCGCGACCTTAAACATTTTCCTAAAAAAACATTCACAGATGATAGTTTTGATCTTTATATTTCAAGAAGTTATGCTTATTTCTCAATATTTCAAAATATTACGTATTCCGGCGGCTATAGGAGGCTTTTCTCTTTTATACCTCAATATCTTTTTATCAGGATAAAACTGAGCCGGTACAATAGCAATTTCCCCATTTCACACTTCCAGGCTTAAACTGGGAAGTACATCTAAGACTGCCAACTTTTTTGACTCATAAAGTTGCCTTCCTTAAAAACCTCCTAGCATAAGCTATAGCTCGACCTTATTTATTTCTCTGGAGTACTTAATAAATCTCCTTTGGTCATACCTTCCAGAGTAGCTCGGAAAGTCCGCCCCTTAGTCCCACAATAGCTTTTATAATTAAATAATCTCTTTAATCACTTCTTCTATCTGACGTCATCTGGACTTGCGTCTTCGAGAATCTTTGGCCAATTCTGCATTATGAGTCACCATTTGGTCAAAAATGTTCTTTTGCTTTTTTTTCTGGTCACATTGTTATTGTAAATACTACACTTAAGACTATCCTTCCAAGGATCAACCGGAGTATCTTTACCTATTGTAAATCCAAGTCTCCGGTCAGTTATTGATGTGAGTCTGTGCATATCGTTAAATAGTTTAACCATAGTTAACTTTCATGACTCTCTGAAAAGCCGTATGGACGAACTTAAGTATTCTTAAGGGGCACACCTAGTGTGAAATTTTCAAAAAATAAATTTTTTTTTTCCATATTTCGATAGGTTATACCTTTAGAAATAACATACTAAAATTTTAAATCGATATCTTAAATAGTTTTTGAGTTACAGCCATTTAAAAGAGTAGTTGCTCGGCAGTTAGATAGTTGGTATATACCTGAGATCGCGTGTCATTTCAAAAATATTTAATATTTTATTTCAAAAATTTTACTGTGTATTCTCAAAACATGTATAAATATACCCTCAAAATTTTATAAATATAATTTTCGTGTCACAATGTTAGTAACCATACTTCTCCGAAACGGCTGAACCGATTCTCATGAATTATTGTGTGCCTCAATAAAATAAAATTTATAACGTTTATAATTTTTATGTGATTCATTTCGACAAAAGGTTAGGTTAGGTTAGGTTAGGGCGGCAGTTGAGACCGACGTCCCAACTCACTTAGGCCAAGGATAGGCCCGCTAGAGTGAGTCAATTCACCACATTTCCCCACTTGACAGATCCCCTACGAAAGTTGAAGAAGCCATCAGGCTGCCAGAATGAACCTTAAAAGGCATTTTGGACTCTGTTCAGAGAGCTGAGATAGATCATTTAGAAAATGTGACTGTAGGAACCTAAATCTTTTATTGCCCAGTCCTGGGCAGTAACAGAAAAAGAGTCCCACCGTCTCCAGCTCCTCTTCATCGCCACAGCTTCTACAGAAGTCGTGGTGGGGAGCATTCAAACGGGATGCGTGGTTTCCTACCAACCAGTGTCCCATGTTGGCACGGATGACAGATGAGCACTGGGCTCTATTCATACAGCAAAGTTCTTGGGTTCTTTTACTGCTGTATGTCGGCCAGGTTGCCGCGAGATTCTACACGTGTTCGATGTCCGATTCCACGTTTTATTTGCACAGAGAGCGAAAAAGTTCCGTATTCTCAGTTTACAGCTGGCCATGGGTATACCCAGGCCCTCCTTGTCTTGAAGGAGGATGCTGGTAGTTCCTTTTCTAGCTAGTTCATCCGCAATGCAATTTCTCTCAAACTCCCTGTGTCCTGGGACCCATATCAGGTGAATTGAAAGCTGCTCAGCCATCTACCCTAGAGACAAGCGGCAGTCACTCACTGACTTCATACACAAAGTCATCGAGACTAGAGACTTAATAGCCGCTTGGCTGTCCGAATATATACAGATATTCTTATCTTGAACTTGTAGGTTTTTTATTGTTGTTAAAGCCTCCCGGATTACTGTGACCTCTGCCTGAAAGACACTTCAGTGGTCCGGGAGCCGAAAAGCAATTCTAATGTCGTCTAGCGTGGAACCGTCCGTGTATACCTTTATCGAGCCTGCTGGGCCTGGTACCCCAGTATTCCACTCCTCTCTGGTTGGAATATAGACTCTGAAGTTAGTTGTAAAAAGTTCCTGCGGTATGCAGTAGTCTGTACTTTCGGGGATAAGTGGGTTCCCTTTAAGAATCTTTGCATGACCAAAATCTTGATCATTCCATTTTTTCGCCTCTCTCATGCGTAAAGCTGATAGAATGGCTTGTTGTTTCCCTGCCTTGTTAAGTGGTAGGAGGTTTTTAAAACCTCATTTCGACAAAAACAATTACATAAAAAATATTAGATAATCGGACAATGTATACAATGCCAACCTAAATTTAAAAAAAAAAAATGCTGGGGGTGGCAACCCTTATCACTTAGGGGTATGAAAAAAAGAAATTCACTTATTCTCAGACCTACCCAATAGGCAAACAAAATTTCATAAGAATCGGTCCAGCCGTTTTAGAGGAGTATGGTAACTAACATTGTGACACGGGAATTTTATATATAATAAAAGATATATTTTTTTTTTGCTCGTTATATTTTTCATTATGCAATAGTATTCATACTTTCTACAATATTTATAAACTCTGCTTAGAACAAGTAAATAAAAGCTAAGATATTTGTAAGCTCTAATGGCAATAATTTCATAAAAAGTTGCTTATAATTCACAGCTGGTTTAAGCAGTAGCTGACTTGAAAATGAACATTTGTCGCTTTAATAAATTATTATCAACTAATTTCTTTTAGTAATAATTTTTATACAACTGTATTATTATTCTCTACCAAAGCTGTTATTTGAAATTTTTTTAAATCGAATGGGAGATAATAGAACTTCAAATGATTTAAAAAAAAAATATGTTATTTATGAAAACACTGCAATTCGTCCAAAGGGTCTAGCCGAATAAGGTACTAGAAACTCTGCTCCTAGCGATTTTTGAAAACTAATGATGCAATAGCTTATTCGCTAAAAGTTTTACAACTAGCTTGATCTACATAAAAAGAACATAAATATAAAAATGCCGTTTTTTTAAATTGGGACAACCATCTACATATATCCAAACATATTGTTTTTTGTATCGTGCCGCATATCATGCCATGCCCCGAGTGTATTATTTTGTTTCAAACAAAACTTTCATCTATGTACACCTTTATTTGTACCAACTTAAATTATCCTTGAATTTTTTTAAGCCAACCCCAAAAACTAATTAAACATGTCTCCAGCACAAATTGCGTCACATTGCTTGTTTGTGGGCGTGTTTTTTATTTAGTAGACTCTTCGGAAGCCTTTGGATGCGTCTAGTACTTGCATTTTGTTGCGGTCAAAATGTTAATTATAAGTTTTATGCCATACATAATGAGATTTCATGCCGTCTCACATGACTCTGCTAAACACACTCACAAAAACTGTCTCCACACTCTCCATGTATTTATGTGTCCCTCGTTCCTGTGACATATTTGTGTTCCGCTGCCAACCATTTCCACGCGTGTTCCAATTTCTACTCCTTCCTTCCACTGGCAGTGTGACCAAGTCTGTTGACATAATCGTTTGCCATCGTGATTAATTTAATTGTCACTTTGACATAACGCCAAGCAGTCGAGTTTCTGTCACCCTTGCATGCTGCTCCTGCTGGAAAATCAAGATTAATTAGACCCAATGACCATGGGTGGTCAACATCATTTGTTAGTGGGTGGCATTTGATGTATTTGGCTATAGACTTGGCAGCATAACGAAACCAAAGTTACAGTATCTGATAGATAGCTAGATAGATTTAGGTAGCCAAACAGCTCCGTAACATATTTTAATTCAATTTTATTGCAGAACACATGATTGAGTTTTGAAATTTAAAGCTCGTTTAACCCAAAAATTCCACTCCATTTTTTTTGCTCGCTATTGCGACGCTTCTTTAAGCTCATTTTGCATGCAGCGCGCGATTTTTGGGGAACCAGCCAAAAATTCTGTTTACCAAGTTCTATAAGTGTGTGTGAGTGTGTGTGCATATGTGTCAGTGTGTGCGTGCGTGCAACAGGCCGTTTGAAGCGCGCATTGCATTGTGGTAACTGTTTTATTACCAGGGCTGTAAAACTGAAATTTTTTATGGGGTTTGATTTGGCCGCGGATACTAGAGAAATTTTGAAGAATTCTGAAAAAATTTGGGCTATACAGTCGCACTTCCCCAAAAGGACATACTAGTTTATTTCTTTTTCATTCCTAACCAATTTGGTATGGTACGGTTGTACTAACATCAATGGGATTTTCATTGGAATACCTGGAATACACTGTACCACTATCTTGCAATAAAATCCGGCATATTGCTTAAAAACATCAAAGATATTTGATTGCCAAAGTAGGTTCCTTAAAAATGGCGTACGTAAAGTCGGACGCGGACGACTTTGGCATACCCTGTATCACTAGCTTGCAAGAAAATCCGGTTCCTTCACAAAAAAAACACAATCAGAAGAATTTTTAAGCAACAATTTTTTTTTATCGATCGTTCCTATGGGAGCTATATGATATAGTCAACCGATTTCGATAAAATTGGACACAGTGCTTTGATACCTTAAAAAAGATCTGAATGCCGAATTTAATTCAAATATCTATACAAACAGACGAAACACAACGAATTTTGTATAAAAAACGTTTTTTTTGGACCGATTGGTCCTATGGTAGCTATATGATATAGTCAACCGATTTGGATTAAATTTAGTACAGTGCTTAGGAACTATAAGAAACTCACGAATATCAAATTTGGTTCCAATATCTTAACAAACAAACGAAACACAACAAACTTTGTTTAAAAATCGATATTTGGAAGATCGGCCCTATGGGAGCTATATGATATAGTCAACCGACTTGTTCAAATTTGGCACATTGCTTAAGTGTTCTAAAAAATTTCGAAACGCCAAATCTATTTACGATATCTTTATTAAAAAACAAAATATAGCGAATTTTCTTTAAAAAAAAGTTATTTTGGCCGATCGGTTCTATGGGAGCTATATGATATAGTCAACCGATTTTGATTAAATTTGGTACAGTACTTGGAACTATAAAAAACTTTCGGATCCCAAAGTTGGTTATGATATTTTCATAAACAAATGCATTATCCCTCTAAAACTTTTATTTTTTTTCGAGGTCGTCTGAAATACCCGTATGGGAGCTATATAACTTAACCCCGACATCAAAAAAATAAAATAAACTTGTCTCCTATGGAATAATATGGGATCTTATGTGAAAGTTTGATTACTTTAGCACTTACCATCGCTGAGATCTAGGCGTTCAAACGGACAGACAGACGGACATGGGTATATCGACTTCTCTATACTCGCGATTTCTTATACACTAACACATCCATAAAGCCGTAAAAACTACAAATGACAAAACATATATTGCTTACTTACTTGCACCATCACAATTGTTGCTACCAACATTTTACCATAAAAAACTTGTTAACATTTTGAACTTGTTGGCTTTTTAGGCACTAATTTGCTTTTTAAATTATATTAAACATTTAACACTTATTGCATTTCATCGAAGGCTTTATTAACAAAACTTGCACTTGCACTTAAAAAACAAAACAAAAACAACACTTGCTCGTTGGAGTCTCTGAGCCTTCCTAAGACACACGCACGCACCTATTTCTAGCAAGGACTTACACTCTCAGCTTTAACACGCACTTTAGATAAATAATTTATAAATTTAACAACAATTTACACTCGTTGCAACAAGCAAATAAATTAATTAATCACTTTCTAATGCTTTATACACGAATTTGGCGCAGTTTACTTTTCTTTTTTTTCTTGGCTCTGCCATAAGTTCATAAGAACTTGTTTTTATTCCTTTTGGTCAACGATCAGTGACAGCGCTGCCACCCACTCTGCCTGCAATAAGAACAAGTTCTTTTGAACTCATAGTTCAGTTCTGTGAAAAAAATAGAAAAACAATTGCGCCAATTTTGTTTAAGCCGCGTTAAAAAATTGATTAATTAGTTTCTTTGCGTCTAGCAACAAATTTAAATTGTTAAATAAATAAATTTATGAATTATTTAACTAAAGTGCGGGTTGAAGCGGCGAGTGCAAGTCGTTGTTGCCAATTGGGGCGTGCGTTTGTCCAGCGGAGGCTCAGAAGGCGCCGCCATCGAGCAAGTGTTTTTTTTTGTTTTGTTTTTTAAGTGCAAGTTAAGCAATAAGTGCAACAAGTGTTAAATCTTTTAAATGTTTTTAATTTGGTTAATAAAAAAAAATAAGTGCAAGTTCAATATGTTAAAAAGATTTTTATAGCAAAAATTGTGCAAGTGAAAGTAAGTAAGCAATATATTTTTATTTGTTGTATTTTTTGCGCCTCTATGTAGGTGTTAGTGTGAAAGAAATCGCCATCTTGGTTTTTTCCACGCTGGAACTAAGCGGCATTTCCAGAAAATTGCTTTTGTTTTGATAAATAGTTTTTTTAATTTATTTATTATACCTAAATTCAAAATCAAAATTGAAAAGTCAAAATAGGGCTAAGCGAGCAAGTGCAAGAAAATGCGAACACATGAATCCAAATAAAACAAATTTCTATACCCTGTACCGCATGGTATAAAGCGTTAATTAAGTTTGTGCAAGCCGAAAATGTATGTAACATATAGAAGGAGTCGTCGGAGACATCCCAAAGTTACCTAAAATATGATCAGGGTGACTAGAGAAGTATATACCCATGTCCGTCTGTCCGTTCGTCCGTCCGTTTGAACGCCTAGGTGTCAGAGATGGTAAGAGCTAGAGTAACCAAACTTTCACATTAGATCCTATATTATTCCATAGGAGACACGTTTATTTTATTTTTTTGATATCGGGTTTAAATAATATAGCTCCCATTGGGGCGTTTCAGATGACCTCGAAAAAAAAAAACTTTTTTTGGATAAACAATTCGTTTGTTTATGAAGACATCGAAGCCAAATTTGGCATTCAAAAGTTTTTTATACTTCCCAAGCACTGTACCAAATTTTATCAAGATCGCTTGACTATATCATATAGCTCCCATAGGGCCGATCCTCCAAAAAATCGATTTTTTAACAAAATTTGTTGTGTTTCGTTTGTTTGTTAAGATATTGAGACCAAATTTGACATTAGTGAGTATTTTATAGTTCCTAAGCACTGTACTAAATTTAATCTAAATCGTTTGACTAGATCATATAGCTCCCATAGGACCAATCGGTCCAAAAACACTTTTTTTATACAAAATTCGATGTGTTTTGTTTGTTTGTAAAGATATTTGAAATAAATTTGGCATTCAGATTTATTTTAAGGTATTTAAGCACTGTGTCAAATTTTATTGAAATCGGTTGACTATATCATATGGCTGCCATAGGAACGATTGGTCAAAAAAAAATTTTTGCTTAAAAATTCTTCTGTTTTTGGTTTTTTGTGAAGGAACCGGATTTTATTGCAAGCTAAAGGTATAGGGTATCCCAAAGTCGTCCGCGCCCTACTTTACGTACGCAATTTTTTTTAAACTTGTTCCATCAATATATTAATCACCATTTTTTAAGCAAATCTTTTAAAACCTTAAAAAGTAACGAAAAAAAGTTATCTTCATACTTTGAGAAACGTGAAAATTTCGTATAAAGGCACACCTAGTGTGAAATTTTCAAAAAAAAATTTATTTTTTTCCCATATTTCGATAGGTTATACCTTTAAAAATAACATAATAAAATTTTAAACCGATATCTTAAATAGTTTTTGAGTTACAGCCATTTAAAAGAGTAGTCGCTCGGCAGTTAGATAGTTGCATTGGCTACGGGATATACCTGAGATGGCGTGTCATTTGAAAAATATTTAATATTTTATTTCAAAAATTTTACTGTGTATTCTCAAAACATGTATAAATATACCCTCAAAATTTTAAATAGATGGATTCACTAGGTTTTTTTTTATTAGTTCCCAAAAATGGCCTTTTTTTTAGGCTGTCACACTAGGTGTGCCCCTTAAGAGAACTATTTTTAATTAATTAAAAAAATTTCGACATTTTTTGTTAATATAGTCTAGTTCCCGGAACTACTGATCAGTTCTTTCGATACGAGATTAGACAGCTGTGATTTTTTTTTTTAATTTATCGATTTTAGTATAGTAATACTTTTTTTTTAAACATATTTTTTTGATTCCAACTTTTTTAATAATTTTAAAAAGAAAAAAAAGCCGTAAAAATTTCTTATAAAGTTTAAAATCCTCTTGGGAAAACTGATTTTAATTCATTTAAAAAAATTGTGTGATCTGTTTTTTGAATATACTCTAGTTTCCGGAACTACTGAAAAATTCATTTGATTCGGGTGCATATTAGGGCTTTTTGTTAAATTCCAATTTTGTTTTTAAATTATTATAATGAAAAAAATGAAATATATTTTCAAAGAACGTTTTTAATTGTTTTTATTTGCGAATATTGTCGGGTTCTCGAAGAAAAAATAGTACACTACTTAGTTGATCCATTCGAAATGTCTTTGGGACTTAAAATGTAATGTTTTTGTTTTTTAATTCGCTGTTAAATATATTATGCAAATTAATAATATACAAAATATTTAATTGCCTTTTAAACCCCTTTATAACTCTTTTTAAAATATAGTAGAGTTCCCAAGCTTAAATATTTGAGTTTACAATGTGCCTTTCATTTTTTTTAAAATTATAATTGTGTAATTATTTTTATGAAAACTTGTATTAAAAATTAGAATTCTCTAGATTCTTATGTATTGTTTAATCTACTGTATAATATACGCAAATTAATAAATAAATAAAAAATTATAATTATTGGAATTAAATTTTTTCCAATTTTTTGGAAATATATTTCGATTCATTCAAAATTTAACAGTTTATGATGTAGCTTTTCGGTACGTGACGATTTTAGATCTTTAAATATAGTTATGCAATTTTTTTTCAATTCTTATATTAGTTTTAAAGCAAATTAAGTGAAAAATTAAAAGTTTTCTGATACCAAATGTTCCTTAGGCCACTTGCAGCCCTGGCTTGACTGCCTATCGGTATCACGCTGTCCTAGGGGTGAGGACTATCTTTTTTAAAGATTTTTTGGCGTTGCCAATTTTGCATTGCCAAATTAAATTATGCTGCTAATTAGGAGCACACATACTCGTGCTCATAAATTATGTTGGCAATTCTGTGCCCATTGTGGCTGGCTGGCTGGCTGGCTGGTTGGCTGGCTGGCTGGCAACGCTGTTCTCATTGCATATCTCCAGGCGCGCCCCAATGCACAATATGTTCCCATGCGCCCAAATTCACACAGTAAATTCTCCTTTTTTTTGGCGTTTGGGGCTTGGAGTAATTGACTTGCATTGTTTGTGGGACGCGTTTCATTGTGGTGGTTAATTTTATGTTTGACATTTGTTTTACTTGTGGTCTAGAGCTTGGCGAATTGGTTTGGAATTGGTAGCAAGAAGAGTGTTGTAAGTATATGTTGCACAGAGATTAGGAAAGTGCCAGTATGGACTGTTTTATATGAATTTACTTTTACATAAGGTATAATTAGTGAAATTGAGTTGATTTTGATTATAAGAGCGAAATTTACAAATATTTTAATTCCAAGAACAGGAGCGGATTCAGTAAGAAGGTGGGATTACTGAATGAGAAGCATAAGCGCAACGGTTTCATGGAACAGTTGAAGAGCTTTTAAGGTGTGACCATATTCTACTTCTGCTTTACATACTAAAGTAGACAGACCTTCTAACCTAACCTAACATAATTTCATCTGCTTTTTCTTTACGGGCCACTAAGTTATCAAGTGTTAGCCTCGACAGACTCGACTCCAAGAAGTTATAGAATTTCATAAAATACTTGAGCACTCACATAAGTTCGACATACTTAACCCGGCCATAACCATTTTGCTTGATAGTCTCAATAATTGCTCTTAGGCAAATTAAGGCCATTTGCTCTCTCCTACCAAGCCAAGTTAATCTTGATTTAGAACATACTCTAACCCATTGTATACTATTTGTAGGCCACTCTTATGTCTACTTTGCATATAGACTTAAGTATATCCATTGTCAACTTTGTTAACCTGCTCACTCTGCGTATGCTTCATATAATTTTAGTGCGTGCTCTTATCCTATCTGACCCGACCCCGCTGGCATTTAAACAAGTTCCTCGCTAAATGGCCGCATTTCCTATAGTTTCCTTAGCAGGAACTTAACTAAACCAAAAGGCAAATAAAAATTTATTGCGCACCCAAGTAAGAAATCAAAGTCAAGCAAAAACAAACCAAGCAAAAAAGCAACTTTTATCCCCCCCACAAAACTGCCTAGGTGTGCAGTGTCCTTCCTATGTGTGTGTCTGTATTTTGGCCATGTGGCAGTCAGAGCTAACGACACTAATAAAATATTGAACAGGCCATCGATAAGCGCGTTTTGCGAACGAGTTCCCCGAAAAAGAAAAAAAACTCTACGTAATCCAAATGGCGCCCCAACCGAGTAACCAAAACGTCAACGAACCTTTCGATAGAAAGTTGCAAGTACTGAAAGAAATAGAAGAAACGCTTACGTAGATGGCAAAGATGACGATTAAAACAAATTTCCACGACAACCTGGCGCCGTTTATCCAAAGGAAGGAAGAAAAATTGTTAAACGCAAAACTTGCAAAATGAAAAAAAAGAGTACGACGCTCTTACTCCTTGTTGTGTGTGGGTGAGACGCGGTAGTGGGGTTGAGCACGGGAAACAAGGAGTTTACGACACCAATACCAATACACAAGGTGCAAACACTTCAACGCATTGGAGTATCTATGTGTGTGTGTGGGAAAACTTGGCAAGTTGCAGACAAGTTTTAAATGAATGACCAAAGCTTCCGCTCTATGCGTTACTGTGCAACGATTTCTGCGTCCTGGCAGTGTTCTGCCAAGCATGACAATGCTGAAGAGCCTTTGGCCAACAATTCGAGTAGCCACTTGCCAATTGCGATTATGGTTTATGTACAATGCGATAAAGGTCGTCAATAGGTCGCCGCGAACACACAAAAAGACACACATAAAGTTGGAATAAGGATAATCGTGAAGTTGGCATGCTCTTACGACATTGGGTAAGCTTGGCTCCTTGAAATGGTATTGAATTAAAGTTTGGCTACACTACTTTAATTGGAAGTCAGCTAAATACTTTCTTCAGTAGTCTTAAAGCTCAACTAACTTTCGGGAGGTTCTTCTTTCATATGTCTGACCGAGCTTGCGGAGCCGCCGTAGCTTATTTCCCGCGATTTCGTCATAGTACTCTGGAGTTAGTTGTTACAGCGTATGCAATGGATGTCAACACCGTGTAGATAGCACAGCTAATTACTTTCTTCAGTAGTTTCAAAGCTCGACTAGATTCCGAAAGCTTCTTCTTCCTTATGATTGACCGAGCTTGCGGAGCCTCTGTATCTTAATCTGCACAATTTCGTCACAGAACTCGTAGAGATCGTTGTTACAGCGCATGCAATGGATGTCACCACCGTCTAGAAGCTGATAGACTCTACAGAACTCTTTTCTCTAAAACATCCCACAAGCTGAGGTCTGGGGATAGGCGGAATGCGGGTAAGGGGGTACACTCAGACCCAGAGCTTAGCTTGCGGCAATAGTCACTCCATAGTTTTTTCTTGCGGACTGATAGAAGTGTCTCTACACTAGAAGAAAGTATCTATTTCTTGTTACTTTCACTGATCATGAAGCCTGCCTTGTCAGATTTTTCTTAAAAGTGACGAAGGCGTCAGTAGATGTTGAAGTGTCCCTTTTAGATTGTACTTTTCCTGTGACGGCATTGTAAAAGACTCTGTGTCATCACCAATTTTGGAATCAGTGTCTTTTACGGAGTTAACTCCGTCCAACAAAAGTAGTCGCTGCTTCCTAATTTTGAGAAATAAAGCTGGACTCCACGAGCTATAGGGTGTACTTGTCAGTGTCATTACCAATTCTTTAACCACAAAGCCTAAAAACGGGCTGGTCAGCAAGAGTGGGCTTTACTTTTTAATGCGAACGAAAGACTCTCCGCTAGAACTGAAGGCTGACAAGGTAGAGTCAAGAAATCATTGTTTATAGGGCAAGTTCAGTTTCAACTGACTTAGCTCCGTCATACAAAAGTGATCTCCACTTTCAATTTCTTACAGTGAGTCTCTTTTTGATCTAACACCATTTGATTCGAAGCTAAGTACCGTGATATGCCAAAAACTTTGCCATACTACAAAATATAGTCTTTAACTGCGGTCTGATAGATGTGTCTCTTTATTTATTTTTTTTTCCAAAAGGGTACCTCACAGAAAGGTGGGGCACTGCGACCAAAAGGTCTTTTGTACCATACCCTAAGATCAAAACAAAAGACTTTCCGCTTTCCTCATGAATAGCAGTAGGTCTTTTGTTGGTAGTGACCTGAGATGGAAGGGACTAATCCGTTTCTTTCCCATATGTCCTATACCAGCGCTGGGCACTCACAGAGAATATGTCTGGTGGTTTCATCGTCTTCTAGACAGAGCCTGCACTCTGAAGAGTGCGATAGGCCAATTTTCTGTAGATGATATCTAACAGTGTGGTGGCCAGATAGGTAAGCTACCAGGAGCTTTAGGTCCGCTCTGCCAAGACTTTTTGTATTGATCGCATCCAGAGGCTTGACAAGCACTTTTGCTTGTCGAAGCCCCGGAAGGGAGAACCAGTATCTCCTATGTTCGCCTGCGGCCCATTTGTTTATCATGGTTTTGATCGTGGACTAACCAATACCACAAAACGGCGCAGGAGATGTAGTCAAGGTGGAGGCACCCTATCGTGCTAGATCGTGAGCGATCGTGTAACCATCCACTCCCGCGTGTCCAGGCACCCAACAAAGCAAGACTTTGTTCCGGGCGGACAGGGTTTGGAGGTAGTTATGGCATTCTTTAACTATCCTGGAGGAGATGTTCCAGAATGACAATCCTTCATTAGAAGAAAGCATATCTCTTGTAGTGCTCTATAGATGTAATCTAAAAATCTGGTGGTTGGTGGAAGTGGTGGCTCAGTCCATCAGCCCAGCTAGCGCAGTTTTGTTGCCACATCCTCTTTTCCCACTTGTTACTTGGTTGTTTGTGTGTATAGCTCGGTTAGATCTAATCCATGCGATTAAGGAACCTCTCGAGGTTGTTGATGTGAACTTCCGCCATCTCTCCAAGTCCATTGAAAAGCATCCATTCTACGGTGTCCACTCTCTGCTTTCAAGAGCAACGTATTTAAAGAGGAAATGAAGATCGGTCTCCTTTTCTTCTGGAAAATCTGATAGTTTTGCAAAAGAAGTATCTCTTTTGAATCATAAACTTCAAAAAGTATCAAGAGGTTCTTAGAGCTCTTTATCTTGACTTGACAGGTACTTCTTGAATTATAGGTAAACACCTAAAAGTATTAAAAGGTGCTAAGAGGAACTTACTGCCTTGACTTATGATTCTGATGTCATTCCATCAAGTCGCTTCAAGCGATATTCAGATAATGTGAAGTATACACGATTCCTCAACGGTAGGGAAAGTACATTAAGTATATTGCTTTAACAAATATCTAAAACTTTTACTTTTGTAACACAAAACGAGAACCATATCTTATGATACTTATAAACAGCTGATCATTATCGCTCATGTTGTTAGACGGGCACTTTTGCATTTTTGCAACGTTTGGGGCTGCTTGCCAGGTAATGAGCTTATGTCAGCATTCTGACGTTGTGGGGGTTTTTTTTAACCTTGTGTGGAACCTAAAATCTTTTTTTGGTAATAAAAAAAAATTTAGGAGCTTTGTGAAGAAGAATCTTCTGCGGGTCCTAATATCCGACAAAATTTTTTTATATGTTTTAGAGGTCGCGGAAACCGTATTAGATGTATTTGGCGTTTTTTTACCTTGTGTTGAGCTTGAAAAAGTTTTTTGAGGAACAATATAAAACGTCAGGGGTTTTTTGAAGAAGACTCTTCTGCGGGTACTGATATCCGACCATATTTATTTATATGTTTTTTAGGTCGCTGAATCTGATCCTAATGTTCACATCGGATTGCTGAGATTTCCTATAAAATACATCATTCTGATAAGATTAGGTAAAAACAAGATCCGTTGGGTCAATTCTGATAGCGGATTAGGATTCAGAGCGTTGTAATACACTAGAATATATTAGCCTTGAACGCAGATCACGACTCTTTTTTTGGATGGGTTTGTTATTCTTCTGAACATATTTGCAGGGATGTAGCGCGCTTTCGTGCAGTGTAAATCCGTAGGGTATAGAAAACTTACTAATTTAATGGTTAGCGGGTAAACTCACTCTGGAAAGGCCTACTTTGAAGTTAAAAAAAAAACTAGTTAAAATTTTATTTAGTTTCGACTTCAAGACGAATATCCATTGCTTAATAAAAATAAATAAGGTAAAATTCTATTCAGAACAGATTTCAAGAAGAATTTCCGTAGTCTTAAAAATTTCTTTCCCTCTTCAAACTATCGTTTCCTTTTAAAATTTCGAATAAATTCTATGTTCCAATAAACATCTGTAGTCTAGCTGATAAAAAAACTCCATTTAGTACCCATCTTGACAAACTTCATTAGGAAAGCACTATGCCTGACTCGAAGTTAAGTGTATGATGACTTTTCCAGGACTGTCTTGCTTTTAGCTTCAAGGAACAACTTTTAGCTTTGTATCAGTTACAGATTTTGGTCGGTACATTTGACCATCCGTGCGCCATGCTCAATGGCTCAATTATTCTTGGACAATTTGCGAATAAACCAAACTTTGGCGACAAGGACAACCCGCCAATCCCTTTTTTGAGAAACACCAATTGCCAACCCTCTCTCTCTCGAACAAATCACTCAAGCATAGTGGAAAAAAGTACTTCAGAGTTTGAGAGAAAGGATTTGGAGTTAGGGTGAACGCAGTAAGTTGGAAATTATGGCAAGTGTTATTAGCGTAATTGAGTTGGTAGCCAATTATGCATGCAACTTCGGTACCCATCTCTCTGACAACTTTAAAAGAAGGGTCGCCAAATTGTCTGGCCTTGAATATGAAATTGTGCAAAATTTAATAACAAGACCTGGCCTAGGTACACAGGCTATATATGCATGTCCTTTGACTGTGGTTATGACGAAATGCGCAACAGTTCTTGAAAATTGCATTTTCTTAATTTATTTGCTATGCAAATTTATTTATGGACTGCATTGTCTGACTGTCTGTTGCAGTTGCTGATGCAAGGGAGTCCTGGTCCGGCCATGAAGTGTCATTCATATCGATTCACACACACACCAGCAGCCTAACACACTCACAGACACACACACTAATAATATGCTATCAGCAGACACGTGGGTGACCATGATGTGAAAACATTGCAATCCTCGATAGACGATTTTGCAAGGATGTGACTTTTGTGAACAGCTGCAATAATTTGCCACGGCTCCAAGCTTTAAAAATAATAATGAAATACTGAAGGTGAGCTTGAATTTTTAAAGCTTCAAGGATTATAACAAATTTATAGTAAAAGTTACTCCGTAGTCAATTGATGGTCAATATGAGCTAGCAAATTTCTTTGAAGTTCTTGTAAGGCTCTTTAATAAACAGAGCTCTGACTTATGACTTGGGTTTCAAGAGGTTCAAGATTGATAGTGCCCCAGTTAGGGCTTTCTATGCAAAAAAGAATAATATTCCCATTTAATATTTATATTATATATAAGTTAACCAAATATCAATCTAAATTTAGATAAAATGTTTCCAATATCAGGATGAGGCCAATTGTGGATTTTACTAAGCCTGTAAAAAAATTTGTTATGTCTTTTTTATACCCTGGTACCGTAGGATACAGCCCAAAGTTACATAAAGTATAATCAGGAAGACTAGACAAGTCGATATATGCATGCCTGTCTGACGGTCTGCTGTCTGTCCGTCAGAACGCCTAGATCTCCAAGATGGTGAGAATTAGAGCAACCAAATTTTCAGATTAGATGCGATATTATGTCACAGGAGTCAACTTTACTTTATTTTTTTTATATCGGCTTTATATTTTATAGCTCTCATAGGGGTGTTTTTATAATTCCCAAGCGCTTTGCCTAATTTGATCAAAATCGGTTATCAATATCATCTAGCTCTCATAGGCCCAATCGGTCAAAAACGATTTGTGTTTCGTATGTTTGTGAAGATATGTAAAGGTTGATTCATTAAGACCTTATTTTTTCATTAGGGATTTTCGTGTGGATCACGCGTGATCCATGACAGCTGTCAAAGACAAAGTTGTTCAGTATTCATTGGCAAATCATCATGCAAAGACTTACACCCAAACAACATTTACAAATTGTACAATTGTACTACGAAATCTCTCTTGATAAGATCGATGAAGATCCGTTGTTTTCGACCAAAATTTTGTTCAGTGATGAGGCCCACTTTTTGCTCCACGGCTTCGTGAATAAGCAAAATTGCCGTATTTGGGGAGAAGATCAACCCGAAGAGGTTCACCAGCTGCCATTACATCCAAGAAACAACGGTTTGGTGCGGTCTGTGGGCTGGTGGAATCATTGGTCCGTATTTTTTTAAAAATGAGCAAGGTGCGAACGTTACCATCAATGGCGCAAATTGTTGCCCGTGATCTCGACGACATTTGGTTCCAACAGGATAGCGCTCCGGTCCACATTGCCAATGAAACAATGGCTCTATTGCGAGGTTAGTTTGGTAGCGATTAATTTCACGTATGGGACCCGTACCTTGGCCGCCAAGATCGCGCGATATCACACCGCTCGACTTTTTTCTTTGGGGTTACGTAAAGTCAAAAGTTTACGTGGACAAACCAGCAACGATTGAGGCCTTGGAAGCCAACATTACTCGTGTTATTGGCCAAATGCCAGTGAAAATGCTTGAACAAGTCAAGGAAAATTGAACCTTCAGATACGAGATTATTTTTAAAAAATAAATGCCATAAAATATCCTTTCGAAATCATAAATAAAGATCCCATCATTCCTTTGAAATTTGCATTTGCCAAATCATTAAAAAAAAAGGTCTTAATGAATCACCCAATATTTGGGATATTGTAAAATAATAAAAGAAAATATATTGTTGATAGTTTTAGATATCGTCGTCTTCGCCATAATTTTTATCTTTGGTGTGTCCTCCAGATGGCGCTTAAAAGTTGTCACTTGTAGCGCAAAAAAGTTATCACTAGATGGCGCAAAAAAGTTGTGGCTAAATAACTTAAGTCGTCGCTAGATGGCGCCTGTAGATTGTTGTATATTGTTCAGAATAATGTAACTATTATTGAAATACAAAGCAAAAAAAAATTGGTTTATTGAACCGTAAAATTATCTACCAAGTCGGTATGAGACACAATCTGCTAGGAAAGCGTTCTGGAGACAGAGTTTGCAAAGTTCGGAATCGCCATAGGTATTATCTATCTTTGCAGACTGCACCCTGAATACTATATCTCGTGATGTGCAAGATACAATTTTTTTTTTAAATTTATTTTTATTAATACTCAAAATTGTATATCTCACGGAAAAATTATTCGCGTCGTTGTGCTTATTTATTTAGGAGATATGATATGTCAAAAGAAAAGCCTTAAAAATGCAAAATACAATATCCAGTTATTGGAAGATCGGTATATATTCGATTAATAATCGAATTTGCTAGTAACACTATCCAAATATAAAAATTATCTTATTCCAAGCGGTCGCCCTAAAAAGTGAGCCACTTCTCTTATTTTCGACGTTATTATTTTATGTTAAATGAAGCCATTTACTATTTTTAATAAAATTTTTACTTTCTATTTTAGGTATTGAAAAAGTTGAAACGAAAGTAAATTGGTTCTTTAAGGGGTTCCGATGACCACACTCTGAATGGAGCAAATAGATATATTTTAAAGATTTTTGACTAGGCTAACCTTAAAAGAAATATAAAAGAACTATATTCACGAGGTAAGTCAAAATTGGCAAAAACTATTATATTGCACTAGGGTGGCTCAATTTTAATGGGGCCAAAAAAACCTCTGAGGAACTTAGCGATTTTGATTCTATGAGTCATTCTAAGAAACTTTTTCGAAGAAACTATAGGGGAACTTCGCGATTTTGATTCTACGAGCCATTCTAAGAAATTTTTTTGAAGAAACTATAGGGAAACTTCGCGATTTTGATTCTACGAGCCATTCTAAGAAACTTTTTCGAAGAAACTATAGGGGAACTTCGCGATTTTGACGCTGCGAGCCATTCTAAGAAACTTTTTTGAAGAAACTATGGGGAATTTCGCGATTTTTTATTCTACGAGCCATTCTTAGAAACTTTTTCGAAGAAACTATAAGGGAACTTCGCGATTTTGATTCTATGAGTCATTCTAAGAAACTTTTTCGAAGAAACTACAGGTCTCAAAAATGTCCAGCCGCGCTATTTTTATTTTTTTTTCTATATATTTAAAATTCAAATTAAACATTGCATTTATAAGGCCAAAAACGTTAGTTTTAGGCTGGGTAAATTTTTAATGGGTCCCAAAAAACGTTCTGTGGCTTTTCCCGATTTTGAATCTATAAGTCATTCTAAGAAACCTACTTAAAGAAACTATAGGTCTAAAAAGAATTTAGGTTCGCGAAGTTTATAAAAATAGTTATTTTTTACAAAAATTAAAAATCATTGGATGATAAGGCCGAAAAACGTTTTTCTTTTTGGTATCAAAGAATACATTTTTGAAACTTATTTTTAGAGATCGCTTTTGTGTATTATTTAAGAAGAATGTCGTACTTCAACCACAGCTGTTTCGGCTTGGTGAATCATGATATAAGAGCTCTCTAAAAGTATCTTACCATACTTTAACTTCTTTCTTTGACCAACAGCCTGCAGACTTTTTCAAGCTCTCTGACTTTAAGTAGGTGAAATACCAAAAGAAAAAAGAAATAATTTTTAGCCATGACTACGCCCACGCTTTGGAATTTGGGGAGGCTGCTCCCAAAATGCGTAACCCTGAAAATAATCTGTTAAGCAACCTGAACTGTACGCCCTGCGGCGCATGCCACATGCCAGACATGACTGACCCCCACACGCACAGATACATGCATAGAGTGAGGCATATACAATTTAGTGTCCATCTGTTAGGGGCACCCAACTGTGCGTCCAGCGGCAGCAGCAGTAGCTCCATAGCTCCACAGCTCCGTGGCTCCACAATGCATGGCACAGCCAACGCTGATTGAATAATCGTGCAGATTGTCGGCACTGGAACAAATCGTGTCTAATAGACTGATTAATATACAAGATTTCAAGTCGGTTCAACTTCAGCGAACGCTGCTCTTTTTTTTTTTTTTTTTTTTTTGCTGCCTTGTTGCCGTTGGCTTTGCCGCATGTAACACGATTCATGTGGATTAAATGTGCTTAAATTGATTGATTGTTAAAATGATGTATAGTCATTAGAAGTAGCTTTGCAAAATTTTTTTTCGTCTTTTTTGCTTAGCTTCCTCTGTTATGCTCTTAACTTGGCTTATATTCTCTTGCTGCACCTGTCTTTATACCTAATACACTGAGAGAAATTTTTTTAGAGTTTTAAGCAATGTGTTCTACGTCGAAGAACACGATTCAAAATAGTTTCAGACCGAAACACAATTTTTGAAACCCTTCATCCATAGGGTCTAGAATACACAATAATATGTCAGACTAGTAAGGATTATCTAGTCTATGTGTGACTGCCCCAGGGGTCAAACGGTATAACCATTATAATATCAGGCTATATCCGTCCATTAGTATGAACGATATCTTAGACCCTTCAAGTTGGAGACTCTTAATTTCAATCAAATTATTAGATTTATTGGCTTATGTCGTTAGCTCGTTAATACTTTTGCATGAAGATAAATTTTGCTATTTAGACCTACTCTATAAAAATTACGAGGTCGAAATTCGACAGGCCCCAATGTTAACAACAATAAAAAAAAATGGCGGACGTAAAGTCGGGCGCGGACGACTTTAGGATACCCTGTACCACTAGCTTGTAATAAAGTCCGATTTCTTCACAAAAACCAAAAACAGAAGAATTTTTAAGCAAAAATTTTTTCTTGACCGATCGTTCCTATGGGAGCTATATGATATAGTCAACCGATTTCAATAAAATTTGACACAGTGCTTAAATACCTTAAAAAAGATATGAATGCCAAATTTATTTCAAATATCTTTACAAATAAACAAAACACATCGAATTTTGTATAAAAAACGTGTTTTTGGACCGATTGGTCCTATGGGAGCTATATGATCTAGTCAAACGATTTGGATTAAATTTAGTACAGTGCTTAGGAACTATAAAATACTCACGAATGTCAAATTTGATCCCAATATCTTAACAAACAAACGAAACACAACAAATTTTGTTAAAAAATCGATTTTTGGAAGATCGGACCTATGGGAGCTATATGATATAGTCAACCGATTTTGTTCAAATTTGGCACATTGCTTAAGTGGTCTAAAAAATTTCCAAACGACAAATCTGGTTAGGATATCTTTATTAAAAAACGAAATGTAGCGAATTTTTCTTTAAAAAAGTTATTTTGGCCGATCGGTCCTATGGGAGCTATATGATATAGTCAACCGATTTTGATCAAATTTGGTACAGTGATTGGGAACTATAAAAAACTTTCGAATGCCAAATTTCGTTACGATATCTTCATAAACAAACGAATTATTCATCTGAAACGCTTTTTTTTTGTCGAGGTCGTCTCAAACACCCCCATGGGAGCTATATAATTTATCCCCGATACCAAAAAATAAAATAAACTTGCCTCCTATGGAATAATATGGGATCTAATGTGAAAGTTTGGTAACTCTAGCTCTTACCATCTCTGAGATCTAGGCGTTCACACGGACGGACGGACGGACAGACGGACAGACGGACATGGGTATATCGACTTCTCTATTCACCCTGATCATATTTTAGGTAACTTTGGGGTGTCTCCGACGTCTCCTTCTATATGTTACATACATTTTCGGCTTGCACAAACTTAATATACCCTTAGTACCATACGGTACAGGGTATAAAAATTAAACTTTATTAGATGTTCGCAAAAACTTATTATATTTAGAGTGCAACGAATGACAATAAAATTCGGATTTTTATACCCTGTACCGTATGGTACTAAGGGTATATTAAGTTTGTGCAAGCCGAAAATGTATGTAACATATAGAAGGAGACGTCGGAACACCCCAAAGTTACCTAAAATATGATCAGGGTGAATAGAGAAGTCGATATACCCATGTCCGTCTGTCCGTCTGTCCGTCCGTGTGAACGCCTAGATCTCAAGATGGTAAGAGCTAGAGTTACCAAACTTTCACATTAGATCCCATATTATTCCATAGGAGGCAAGTTTATTTTATTTTTTGATATCGGGGATAAATTATATAGCTCCCATGGGGGTGTTTGAGACGACCTCGACAAAAAAAGCGTTTTAGATGAATAATTCGTTTGTTTATATACGTAACGAAATTTGGCATTCGAAAGTTTTTATAGTTCCCAATCACTGTACCAAATTTGATCGAAATCGGTTGACTATATCATATAGCTCCCATAAGACCGATCGGCCAAAATAACTTTTTTAAAGAAAAATTCGCTATATTTCGATTTTTAATAAAGATATACTAACCAGATTTGGCGTTTGGAAATTTTTAGACCACTTAAGCAATGTGCCAAATTTGAACAAAATCGGTTGACTATATCATATAGCTCCATAGGTCCGATCTTCCAAAAAATCGATTTTTTAACAAAATTTGTTGTGTTTCGTTTGTTTGTTAAAATATTAGGACCAAATTTGACATTCGTGAGTATTTTATAGTTCCTAAGCACTGTACCAAATTTAATCCAAATCGTTTGACTAGATCATATAGCTCCCATAGTACCAATCGGTCCAAAAACAAGTTTTTTATACAAAATTCGATGTGTTTCGTTTGTTTGTAAAGATATTTGAACTAAATTCAACATTCAGATCTTTTTTAAGGTATTAAAGAACTGTGTCAAATTTTATTGAAATCGGTTGACATATCATATAGCTCCATAGGAACGATCGGTCAAAAAAATTTTTGCTTGAAAATTCTTCTGTTTGTGGTTTTTTGTGAAGAAATCGGACTTTATTACAAGCTAGTGGTACAGGGTATCCTAAAGTCGTCCGCGCCCGACTTTACGTCCGCCATTATTTTTTATTATAATCCCCCTGAAGCAACCAAAAATTATAAGAATATCTGTATATATTCCATTCCATGCCATTACGGGACACTGGTTGGTAGAAAACCACGCATCCCGTCTGAATGCTCCCCTCCACGACTTCTGTAGAAGCTGTGGCGATGAAGAGGAGCTAGAGACGGTGGAACACTTTTTCTGTCACTGCCCAGGACTGGGCAGAAAAAGATTTGGGTTCCTACAGTCACATTTTCTAAATGATCTATCTCAGCTCTCTGAACAGAGTCCAAAATGCCTTTTAAGGTTCATTCAGGCAGCCGGATGGCTTCCTTAACTTTCGTAGGGGACCCATCAAGTGGGGAAATGTGGTGAATTGGCTCACTATAGCGGTATCACAAAGGGCCTATACTTGACCTAAGTGAATTGAGACGTCGGTCCCAACTGCCGCCCTAACCTAACCTACCTAACCTAACCAAAATTTATACCCAAATTTATGTCAGTTGCGTCGTCAGCTACTTTAGGACCAAATCTTCATCAATCGGGTCAAGTTTACTCTTCCAACTTCAAATACCCATAACTTCTAAACTAGACGAGATAGAGCAAAAATAAGCTCAGATTCGTGTCAATTGCGTCGTCAGCTAGCTAATGCCAATCGGGCTAAGTTTAATCAACAATAAAGTTAACATTTTTTCGAAGATCACGTCTGGATCGCGTCCCTGCTAGCTGGTAGTGACACGGCTGATTCACTTTTTCGTTCTTGTAATATTATATAGGGTAGGCCATATGTTGGTTTTGTTAGTTAAACACTTAAAACTTAGGACATACCCATCCAAAGTGGATGATGTAATTAACAACCAAACAAATCGACGACCCACCCTATACTAGTAATGAGAATATATGAGAGGCTCAATATAGCCCAAAGCGGATACCCATTTAAGTAAATATAATGCAATCAACAATCAAACAAATGGATGACCCTCCCTATACTAGTAATCACGTAGGTGGGAGGATCAATCCACCCTATAGTTTTTGTGTGAGTATGAAAAATACAATTATCCATTCTATCGGTGGAGGAAGTACCCATCAAAAAAAGCTATTTACGTCATTGAATACGAGGGCAGTTTGATATGTCTTAAACATATTGAATTTCCCGTACAGTAACCTAAGTAACTTTTAAAGCAGTCGTGACTATTTTCTTTTATTAAACCTGAAGATATTTCTGGAGGGTAAGAAATTTAGTTGGAATTGTCATCACTAAACAAAATTTTTATTTTGGGTTCTTGAAAAACTCTATTATTTAGTAGGAGTAAAACGCTTGGAGTAGCATTGGAGTTAAAAGAACAATAGTAAAAATAAATATCTCGTATTTCCTAAATGCTAAAAAAACAAGCAATAAAGACTTTTATAAGAGTGACTTATTTTAAAAAATTCTTTCTCCAAAAGTCGTTCTCGATTTTTTTTTTTGTAAATCTAATTTTTTTTTGCTCTTACTATCATCGAATGAATCTTGAAAATGAAGAGTTTTTAGAGTAATTTTGGGTTGCAAATTTTTTTCGAAAAACATATTTTTTTAAAAACAGGCACAAAAGCGACCCCTGGCGGCACTCACAAATAAGAATAGTTGTCAAAAATGGAATGCAAGAACCTTAATATTTAGTTTAGAAAAAGTATATTAACTTTTTCTGCCTTTTTGGTGCAATATCTAACTTGATTTTTAAATAGTTTGGAAAAGTGGACCCGAAATTCATTAGAAGATGCCCTGAGAATAATAAAATGAAACGGCAGTAATTTGGCTTGATAATTTTAATTATTTTATATGGGCATTAAATACAGCTTCATGAAAATTTTTGATACTTTGGTTAGACAATTTTTGAATATAAAAAAAACTAGTGTGAACAAAGTTCTACCCTTATGCGCTTTGATTAATTGAATCTGTTTCCGAGGTCCAAAAAAAAACCTCATAACTCCAAAAAACTCCATAAAACTGGGTATTTTGGAGGATATCTCGTAAATCTGAGGTATTTGGGGCTTTTTTTTTATCTCAGATTTTTTCACAAGTCTGAAAAAACTTCGCCGGATTGTCGGTGTCGAAAAAATATTTTGTAGCGCTTATTAAAGTTAAATAATGAAAAAAAATGATTAAAAATTTCGTTTTCAGAGACTTCGAAAAATTTGTCGGTATCGAAAAAATATTTTGTAGGATTTATTAAAGTAATATCATAAAAAAAATAAAAACAATTTTTGAAACTGATTCTGTTTCCGAGGTCAAAAAAACCGCATAACCCCAAAAAACTCCATAAAACTGGGTATTTTGGAGGCTATCTTATAAACCAGAAAGGTTCGGGTTTTTTTTTTGATCTCAGATTCGTTTTCAAAAGTCTGAAAAACTTCGCCGTATTGTCAGTATCGAAAAAATATTTTGTAGCACTTATTAAAGTTAAATAATGAAAAAAAATATGGGGTTGCAAAATATGATTTTGAGATTGAAAAAAATTTCGTTTTCAGAGACTTCGAAAAACTTGACGGTATCGAAAAAATATTTTGTAGGATTTAGTAAAGTTATATAATGAAAAAAAAAACAAAATAATAAAAATTATGGCGTCGCTGAATGCGAATCTGAGGTCTAAAGTTTGTATACCCTGTACCGTATGGTATCAAGGGTATATTAAGTTTGTGCAAGCCGAAAATGTATGTAACATATAGAAGGAGACGTCGGAGACACCCAAAGTTACCTAAAATATGATCAGGGTGAATAGAGAAGTCGATATACCCATGTCAGTCTGTCCGTCTGTCCGTCCGTGTGAACGCCTAGATCTCAGAGATGGTAAGAGCTAGAGTTACCAAACTTTCACATTAGATCCCATATTATTCCATAGGAGGCAAGTTTATTTTATTTTTTGATATCGGGGATAAATTATATAGCTCCCATGGGGGTGTTTGAGACGACCTCGACAAAAAAAAATGTTTTAGATGAATAATTCGTTTGTTTATGAAGATATCGTAACCAAATTTGGTATTCGAAAGTTTTTATAGTTCCTAATCACTGTACCAAATTTGATCAAAATCGGTTGACTATATCCTTATAGCTCCCATAGGACCGATCGGCCAAAATAACTTTTTAAAGAAAAATTCGCTATATTTCGTTTTTTAATAAAGATATCCTAACCAGATTTGGCGTTTGGAAATTTTTTAGACCACTTAAGCAATGTGCCAAATTTGAACAAAATCGGTTGACTATATCATATAGCTCCCATAGGTCCGATCTTCCAAAAAATCGATTTTTTAACAAAATTTGTTGTGTTTCGTTTGTTTGTTAAGATATTGGGACCAAATTTGACATTCGTGAGTATTTTATAGTTCCTAAGCACTGTACCAAATTTAATCCAAATCGTTTGACTAGATCATATAGCTCCCATAGGACCAATCGGTCCAAAAACACGTTTTTATACAAAATTCGATGTGTTTTGTTTGTTTGTAAAGATATTTGAAATAAATTCGACATTCATATCTTTTTTAAGGTATTTAAGCACTGTGTCAAATTTTATTGAAATCGGTTGACTATATCATATAGCTGCCATAGGAACGATCGGTCAAAAAAAAATTTTTTTGGCTTAAAAATTCTTCTGTTTTGGTTTTTTGTGAAGAAATCGGACTTTATTACAAGCTAGTGGGTATCCTAAAGTCGACCGCGCCCGACTTTTTTTAGTTATTTTTTTTAAGCCTCTGCAATGAAAAATTCAATTTAAGATCTAATTTTTCTCGCTGTGTACATTCTAGACGTAGTAAGCTAGCTTCCAAGTCAAGTCTAATTAGTAACACTCGGCAGCTCGATTAATTTTGAAGATTTTGGCAAGTTTTTGCACAACTTTTTTTTTTTTGGCACATCAAATTGATTGAATACGCCAAAAACAAGTTTGCTTGCCATGTGAGCCACTCCACTCCACTCCAACAACAATGGCTGCAATAAAATGCTTGTATATAATTTTAAAAATTATAGCTCGAATAAAATTTCATAAATAAAATGATATATTAACGGATATCCGCATATGTTCATTGATTTACTTACTTTCCAGGCAGCTCTAACAAAGGACAACACACACAAAAGTATGCTATGCGTTTTTTTTCCTCGTTTCAAGATTTTTATTATCGTACAATACAATCCAAGAGATAGTTTTATTTCGGATGGTGGCTGGGAGGGGGTACGTCCTAACTCTATTGCCAACTCGCTCAATTCGCCACACACCTTAAGTGCAGAGCGAATTCGGCGGATGCGTAGTTCGGGTTATAAAAAAGAAATATTACACATTACGCCAAATTGTGGAGACTGTCAGGCGACAATAATAACGTTTAAACTTAAATGCATGAATGGGACAGGGAACAGGGGGTAGGGGCAGGAGGCACGGGGTAAGCCAGAGGGCAAACATTTTTACTGTAAAGCTGTAAAAAGTAGAGAAATATACTATATATATGGAGAGCACTAGACTATAATCATAAAGGGTGAGAGATCTTAAACGTTTGCTGAGAGGGTTAACTATTTATTTGGTTGGTTTATGACGCAGCTTATTGATAACGACTGGGAAATGTTTATGCTTAAAGTCATTGCAAAGCTTGAAGCTTATCTAGAGTTATGGACCAAAGATAAAACTTGATATACCTTAAGAACTTTCTTTAAGCGAGTTTTTGAAGGTGCTTCAGTTTGAGGAATGTACTTTGAGGGTGTAAAATTTGGTGAAAAGGCGACACAGAATGGGAAACATTAATAATTTCCCTCTTTTTGTCAAAAAAACGACAGAAAATTTGTAAGTTATTTCGAAGCTAATTTTTAATATTTTTAAATTATATGGGCGGCTGTAAAATATAACAATGAGACCTACAGGGAAATTTCTGTTGATCAGTTTCTAAATCATAATTTGAGAACTTCTTTGGGGACGATAGCAAATATATATAATTTCCCTCTTTTTTCAACAAAACGATAACTACTTTCTAGGTCAATATGAAGTTGGTTTTCAAAATTAATATATATATTATATGGGTGGCTGTAAGATATAACAATGAGAAAGAACTCCAGCGAAATTTTCGCTGATCAATTTTTAAATCATAATTTGAGATCTTCTTTGGGGGAATGAGAATATATATAATTTCCTTCTTTTTCTCAACAAAACAATAATAACTTTCTAAGTCATTTCGAAGCTAGTTATTAAAATTAATATTTATTTTATGTGGGTAAGATATAACAATGAGACCTACATCGAAATTTCCGCTGATAAGTTTTTAATTTATAATTTGAAAACTATTTTGGGCTTAATGGGAAATTCATAAAATTTCTCTCTTTTTTACGTTAATTGCTTTTTAAGTAATTTCGAAGCTAGTTTTCATTATTAATTTTTGTGATAGCTGTATGATATAATAATGAGACTTAAAGGGAAATTTCCTCAGATCATTTTCGGAATCATTTAAAAGCTAGTTTTGTAAATATGGAACACTTTCTAAATCAACTCAAAATTACTTTTCAATATTATACACGGCAGGCCTGTGTACAGCGATTTACTTCCCTGTAGGTCGAAGATATATTAAGGGAAATTTTCTTGATTTTTTCAAAAAATCTTTAAAAACTTTTAAATCATTAGGGAGCTTGTTTTTAGGACATTACTTGGAAGGCCCATATGCAAAGACTTATTTCCGCATGGCTTTAAGACATAACAATGGAACCTTATGGGAATTTTTCTTTATTTTCCTTTTGACAAATTGTTTAACTTTTTCTAAATCAATTCAAAACTACTTTTTATGATTACAGCAATTAAGTTCCCGGAAATATCCATGTTAATCATTTTCTAATCCTCGAATAGCTACTTTTCAAAATTATATATGGCAGGCCAATATGCAACGAAATATTTCCGTGTAATTCGAAGATATAAATAGGGAATCTCGTTATTTTTACAAAAAAAAGTTAAATACTTTCTAAATAGTAAGATAGTACATGGAAGACCCATATGCACAGATTTATTTCCGGATGAGCTTAAGATATAATAATGGAATCTTCAGGAAATTTTTTTCCATTTTTTTTTTGGACAAAATATTGACCATTTTCTTAATCATTTCAAAGCAAGTTGACAAATTTTTAACTGACAAGCCTGTATACAGCGAGTTATTTCCCAGTGACTCGTAGATATAAAAAGGGAAATTTTCTTCTTTTTAAAAAAACTCGTTAATCCCTTTTTAAATCATTCATTTTCGGATGTCATGTAACAATGGAATCTTAATGAAAATTTTCGTCCTTTTTTTTTTGGCAACTTTAAGCACTTTCCAATCATTTGAAAGCTAGTTTACAGAGTGTTAAATGGCAGGCCTATGTACAGCGATTTATTTCCCTGAGGCTAAAGATATAATAAGGGGAATTTTTTTTTTTTTTTTCAAATCTTTAAACACTTTTAAATTATTATGGAGCTTGCTTTTATGATAGTGTGGAAGACCCATATGCAAAAACTTATTTCCAAATGGCTTTAAAATAAGGCAATTCCTTAAGGGAAATTTTTTTGACAAAATGGTAAGCACTTAATCATTTCAATGCTTGTTTACAAGTACGTCGCGCAGTTTCTAAACCAATTTAAAACTACTTTGTAGAATTATAACGAATTAGTTCCCAGTGGCTCCAAATCATAATCATTTATTTTCACCTTGGAACCCACAGGGAAAATTTCTAAGTTTTTTCAACTTCATTTTAAGATAAATATCCAAAGTTCCCTCCAGAGGAGCTTAATTTTTCTATCAACATTTTTTATATTCTCCGGAATTCCAGCAATATCCCAATAGAATAGGGCTATCGGTAAAGTACTCGGTTTCTAGTGTGAGATTTTGTATTTCTTCATGGTAGAAAGATCTGCAGTCTTTGCGCCTGGAAAACCAACCAAAGTTTTGTGAAAAAGCTTCCCAATTAATGACAATAGTTTATATTGTATCTCTAGGTTAAAGCTGCAGACGATGAAGTTTTAGCTTCGAAGTAAGAAAAATTGACCCTCAAGTGAGATTGCAAGGAGTACTTAAAGAAACTGAAAAATTAAAATAGATTCATTGTTTGGAAATAATTTTTGGGATCAGAATTTAGCCTTCAAAAAGCTTTAACTAAAACTGAGTTCCAAAAACTATTTTTCATTTTTTTTAAGTAATTAAAATATTTGTGGAACCAGAAGAAAAGAAAAATAACGATGCTGATCGCAAAGAAGCGGATTTTTCGAATTTGGTCTAGCTCGTAAAAAATTTTTAGCTACCTAAAATATGATCAGGGCGAATAGAGAAGTCGATATACCCATGTCCGTCATGTTGGTAAGAGCTTAAGTAACCAAACTTTCACATTAGATCCCATATTATTCCATAGGAGACAAGTTTATTTTATTTTTTTGATATCGGGGTGTGTCAGACGACCTCGAAAAAAGAAAAAAATTTATATGGATAATTCGTTAGTTTTTGAAGATATCGTAACCAAATTTGGTATTCAAAGGTTTTTTATAGTTCCCAAACACTGTACCAAATTTTATCAAAATCAGTTGACTATATCGTAGCTCCCATAGGACCGATCGGCCCAAATAACTTTTTTAAAGCAAAATTCGGTATATTTCGTTTTTTTTTTTAAAGATATCGTAGCCAGATTTGGCGTTTGGATATTTTTTAGAGCACTTAAGCAATGTGCCAAATTTGAACAAAATCGGTTGACTATACCATATAGCTCCCATAGGGCCGATCTTCCGAAAAATCGATTTTTGAACAAAATTTGTTGTGATTCGTTTGTTTGTTAAGATATACGGACCAAACTTAATATTCGTACGAATGCCATTTTTTGACATTGTCCTTTAAAAAAAATTGTGTTATATTATTATAAATACAATATATCGGCAAAATAAGTGAAGCAGGTCACTTTTCCCCCGAACTTCTCCAATTTTGATGATTTTTACATATTTGGTGACTACGTCAAAGTATTGCTAAATTCCAATTATTTATCGATTTATTGATAACTGAAGATTATGCATGGCCAGCCTAATGACAGAGATCTATTTCCGTGATGATAAATAGGAACCAATAGGAAATTTTTCTTGCTTTATTTTAAAATAAATATGGAAAGTTCCTTTCAGAGGAACTTAATTTTTCGATAAAACGTTTCTAACGTTCTCCGGTATACCTGTTATATCAATGTAGAATAAGATTATCGGAAAAGTTCACGGCTGCTAGTTTGAGATTTTGTATAAAAATTTCTGCAGACTGCAGACGATGAAGTTTTACCATCGTATTACAAAAAAAATACTAGACAACCATCTTCCAAATTTTGAAATTAAATTAAATTTGATTTTTATTTTTGTAATATAATATATTGTATTTATAACGTTTGGGGACTAAAAACTACGTTTGCAAAGACGTGGATTTTTCGACTTTTGTGTAGCTTGTAAAAAATTGTTCAGCCAAAAAAGTCTTAAGAAAAATTCCTAATGGAATCGAAAAATTGTGATGTGGATCGAAAACTTCTCTCAGAAAGTCTTCAATTTTTTATGTGTAGAAAAACTCTTGGAAGCAGAATTCTGGCGTCGATTAGTCGAAAGGAAATCTTTAAAAATTAAAAAATTACAATGATGCGTATCGAACTTATCATAATTTTAGTGTTAAAAAAGTTTTAAGCAAAAGTCCTCCATGGCCAGTGTCGGATCGCCAAATAGTTTTCGGAAGTTGGAAAAATGTGTTGACCCATCTAAAACCATCTAAGTTATAAGCGGGTCAAGAATTCCGCTCTTAGGAGTCTTCTGCGATTTCATGAATTTTTCTGAAAATTTAATTCGAAGTTTTGGAATCTACGCAAAGAAGTTAGATATTTTCATGACCTTGTTCAAATGCGCAAGAGCGCAAGTTTTATTGGAAGCAAATAAAACGCATTTTTTTTCGGAGCCCCTTACTCTGCTGCACTTACTTCTTCTGTTGCGATGTACCATGGGCACAGGATATAAAATATACCACAATATATATTTTTAATGATCAGCTTCCGAATTCGACAATGATCTATAATGCCCATTAATTCTATCCAACTAATCTTTTTTGCTTCGTATATTATTCCACACAACTTTTCCATACAAGTTATGTTCCACCATTATCTCAAGTCAGTTATTTTTTTAAAATATTTTTTTAGCAATTGGTTAAGGTGTTAATACTTTTATAATAAAGCAGCCAACTTTTATCTAACTTTTATCATAGTTTGCATACAATTTCATATATTTTATTTCTTTATATCTCAAAGCTTTAAAATATTTCTAGTAAAAGTTTTAAGTGAAATTATATTTAGACACAATCTTAAGTCAGATAACAAAGCTAGTAGATTTCCATTAGAGTTAGTTTAAAATTATAGTAGAACAATCTAGGCGGTTATCTTTATAAAGACGCACGCCCCAATTTTTTTTAATATGATAAGAATATGCGCTCTAGAACGCTTCAAACACTCGACTCTGTCAGAAAACTTCCATATGACGCAAAAAAACTCAAACTTAAATATTGAAGCGTTAAAACAACAAAAAGTTTGGAACGCATCTAAAGAACATAAAAACATAGCATATCATTATTTTTTTTTTGCCGTAGCTTAAGTTGGTTCATTTGGACGCCCCGAACATATTGACGAGGTGGCCGAGAGGTTAAGGCGTTGGACTGCTAATCCAATGTGCTCTGCACGCGTGGGTTCGAATCCCATCCTCGTCGTTGTAAATTTTTTTTATTTTTTTTTTAATATTTTGCATATTTAATATTTTTAAATTTTTTCAAGCCAAGTTGCAATTTTGATTTGGCCAATTGGTAACAGCTTTGGCCAAAATTGAGTTTTTGGCCCAAGTGCAGAGTCATATTTCAATTTGTGTGTGTGTGTGTGCCGCTGCTGCCGCTTTTTTGCTTTATGGCACTCATATTTGGCATAGAATAGTCTTTCACCGCTTTCCCCTGCCATCCACAAGACTTATACCAATTGGCAATAAAGCCAAGAGCTCACTTTGCCTTGATGAAAGTCGCCGCGGCAAGAAATGTCAAATAGTTTTAGAGCTTTTGCATGCGCCCCCCTCCGCGCACACTTCACAAAACCGGCTCCACTTGTGGCCTAAATCAAAGACTCTGTGCGCCATTTTTGCAAATTGCTGCTCAAAATATATGTATAAAAAAAATATAAAGAGTAACGACAAAAAATTGAAATGAATTGGATTGAATTGGAATTGTAGGCGATAAAAATAAATCTTGTAAATGCGCAGCGCGGCAAGGCGCCGCAAACAGCTGACGTTGTGTGAGTGTAAGTTGATGTGTGTGTGTGCGAGTCAGGGAGGTAGTAAAGGGGTTAAGAATTTTGTTTTGTTTGACGCGCCCAAAAAAACCTTAAAATATTTTTTTTCTTCAAATAGAAAAATTTCTGAAGCTGTGTGCTGTCGATTTTGTTTTTAAAAATAATATAAAATATAAAAAATGTATATTTTTTGATAAAATTGTGCATAAATTTACTTTTTATATAAAAAATATATTAAATAAAAAAATTAAAGTTGAAAAAAATATATATAACGTAGCTAAATTAAAAAAATAAAAAAAAGTATAATTTAAAAAACTTTAAAAAAATACACTTTACTAGCAAAGCGAAGTAAAAAAGAATTTAAATTATTTCGGCAATAGAAAATTCCGGGAATCAATTAAGACTTATTAATTTGGAATAAGATTAAATTAGAAAATAAATTTTTAATAAAGTAGTTTAAATATAGTAAAAAAAGCGTACGTAAGATTAAATTAGAAAATAAATTTTTAATAAAATAATTCAATTAGAGTAAAAAAAGCGTACGCTTAAAAAAATATTCATAAAGGGTGATTCACTAAGACCTTTTTTTTTATTGATTTGGCAAATGCAAATTTCAAAAGAATGATGGGATCTTTATTTATAATTTCGAAAGGATATTTTATGGGATTTATTTTTTAAAAATAATCTAGTATCTGAAGGTCCAATTTTCCTTGACTCGTTCAAGCATTTCCACTGGTATTTGGCCAATAACACGAGTAATGTTGGCTTCCACGCCCTCAATCGCTGCTGGTTTGTCCACGTAAACTTTTGACTTTACGTAACCCCAAAGAAAAAAGTCGAGCAGTGTGATATCGCACGATCTTGGCGGCCAAGGTACGGGTGCCACGACTGAGAATCGAACCTGAAACTTCAGCCGAATTTGAATGCTTCGAGTCTTTAAGTTTAAAAAAAAAATGTTTTAAGTCTTCTTGTTACTACTATTAAACTGACGATTTTATTTATGATTTTAGTTACAACACTGTAAATCAACTTCTTTCTTAAAAAGTGGAAGAATTCCTAAAGAAGAAACCATGTCGCCTTTAATATTATTTGGAAAAAGAAATTTTAAATGAAAGCAACAAATTTTCCCATAATAAAAAATTTACTAAGAATCTAGTAAGAACGGATTTGAAAAGGATATATTTACAAACATTTTTTTTTTCTCGAATATTTATTATTGGAAATCAACCCTTGATTTTATGGGTTATAATCCAACATTTATGAAACGTAAGTCACTATACACTTAAAGAAATCTTTTGTGTGGTATCATTTAGATTACTCTATGAGGTCGTTTGGATGAAGGCGTTTTAGGCGTCTTCTTGGTCTATGACCGGCCAGGGCACATGCAAGCGAGTTCGGATGGTTCCTTATGCGATCAGCGTAACGGTCGCTAAGTTTATTCAACACATCACCCACATAGGGAAGGCCTAGATCCTTGTGAAGGTTTCGATTTCGGATATACCACGGGGCATCTGCAATTTTGCGCAAAGTTTTGTTTTGTAAAATTTGAAATTTCGACTTACTCATAAATTACAATAATTTTCATAATTCGGCCATTTTATTCTTATTAAGGACATATTCATAATTTAAACAAATTATAAACGTAGTCATTCATATAAGCTATTAAGAAAGGATTTCCTATGATCTCTGTTTCGCGGCATTGTTTGTAGCTCGATGATGGATTTCCCGGTTGAGCGTCCTGCGCCAGGTCATTTTGGGTCAGCCTCTGGATCGATTGTCTTGTGGGTTCCATTCCAGAACTGCATGCGGTATCTCATCATAATCTTTGCGCAGCGTGTTACCCAACCAACCGTATTTGCGCTTGCGAATTTAGATTTTTGCTTGGTTTTTGTACGCAAAGTTCCCAAAGGCGCACATTGCTAATGATTCGGGGACACCATACACATAATAAGCTTCTAAGACATCGATTGACTAAAGTTTGGAGCTTCTTGACAATAATACTGGTAATGAACCATGTCTCACAAATATACAACAGCACCGATTTTATGCATGCGTTGAAGACTCGTATTTTGGTTTTTCGCCGGATATTCGGTTCTCGCCAGAATCAATTTAGTTGTCGAAAGGCAGCTCTGACTTTACGAATACTGCAGTCTACATCGTCCAATGCTCCTCAGGATGATGTAATTTGGCTACCAAGATACTCGAACTTGTCTAAGTTTTCAATATGCAAGTTGTCGATATCAAGGGCGCTTCTATTAGTGGGGTTTACCTGCAAATTTTTCGTTTTTGCGCAGTTGATTTTAAGACCAGTTTTTGAGGCTTCTGGGCGAGTCTATCTAACAAGGTTTAAAGGTCCGAATGACGGGAAGAATATAGAACAACATCATCCGCATATTGTAGATCTCCTAGTTTACGGTTAAATTTCCAGTTGATGCCAAAACTATTTAATTCAGCTGTTTCAAATACCAAATCAAGAACGGTAATAAAAAACAAGGTCGAGAGTGTGCATCCTTGTTTGACACCGCTATTGCATTCGAAAGGATCGCTTAGTTGTCCGCCGTGCAAAATTCGGCTTGAGGATCCATTATCCGCTTTTATGATATTGATAATATTGTCTGGAATCCCTCTTGCTCGAAGTGCTACCAAAATTGCTTCGCTATCAAAGGTGTCAAACGCTTTCAGAAAATCTATGAAAACTAGATATAACGTAGAGTTGAATTCCTCGGATTGCTCTACGATAATACGTACAGTGCTTATTAGATCTATACAAGATCTTTGAGGGCGAAAGCCAGCTTGATTTCTACGTAGAACGTTGTAAAGTGGCTCGGAAATGCGGCTTAGTATGATCTGGTTGGGGATTTTCATGATGGTTGGCAGGAGGGGCACCCCTTCAGTTAGAGCATATTTGTAGGTTTTCCTTCTTCGGCATCTCGATAATTACCGAATCCTTCAAAGATACTTTTTCAGAGGTCCAAACAGCTTCCAAGATCGGAGTTAGCTTTTGTGAGCACAATTTATATAAATCATTTTTGTACCAAAATGTGGAAAGGCGGATAGGGTATTTAAAATCAATTTTTAGCAGCAAGGGCGGAAAATAATTTAAATTGCTAAGGAATTAGCCGTTTGGTCCATTTTGAAAGGAAATAGATGGAAATAGTTGAATGGCACAGCTGAGGACCTACATTATAATTGCCAAAAAATTTCCATTTCTGTCGGTATTATTATAAGATCTGGAGCTTCCAAATTTGACTTAATCAAAAAATTGGCAAATTGAAGACCTAAATTGCCATCTGTTGGCTGGAAAGAAAATTGGATGAGTCTCCAATTCTTACTACTGATCTGATCCATTTCATCCCTTAATACAAAGTATTCAAAAAAGTTGGACTTAATAAAAAAAATGGATGTTACACCAATAACTTTCTAAAAGATTTTCCATTTTAGTCTAATTCCAAATGAAGAAAAAAATAAAAATTTGTATGCACTTACAATATAAAGAACAGAAAGGACTCATATGCACCCTCTCGCTAAAAACTGTCTACGTCACTGGGGTGTGTAGTTGTATTTGTGCGCAAAGGGGATGAAGCGAAAGAAGGTTGCGCATTGAACGTTGATGAAATTGAAATGTTGCATGGCTTGACAGCATTGCAATGTCTTGGACAAGTTTCCAGGGGGAATCACGTCATAAGTCATACAATGTGCGTTATCCTTTGCTGCTGTCGCTCCCTTTAGTCACAGAGTGTATCTGTGTGTATCTGTGTGTATCTGAGTGTATCTGTGTAGCGTCTTCATGAGTACTTGCGTGTGTGTGCGTCACTTCAATATGCAAATGCTGCTCAATTGAGCTTGTCTCTCATTTTTATGCGCGTTTCTTAACTTGCTTTGGTTTTTCACTGTCCTTAAAGCTTGCCAAACTGTCCGTTCAGGACTTAAAATATCTTCATATAAAGTCCATATAGTTCAATCATTATTTACTTGCATCTACTGGCTGGCTTGTCATTAACTTTTATGCATTTTCTAGTGCTGGCCATTTGTCCAAAACCATTTCCTATATGTGTTGACACATAAAAAAAAAGGAAGAAATTTTTACGATATCCGCGATATATCGACTAAAGTTCATAAATTTTGTGTATGACTTTAGGTAGTTCTGTTTAGTCCTTTGTTGGTTATTGTTTGGTCGTATAAGTCTGTGGTCCTTCGTTATTTATTTGGCTGTAAAGTGGTTTAGAATGATGGATTTAGCTATACTGTAAATATTGCTGCTTAATCGGAAATGAATAATGAAAGTAATGATGGGCTTGAGTTTAATTTTTAGGGTTATATTTACAATAAAATATATTTATAAAATAATAGAGCTACTGCACTATTTATAACTTTGAATGGCTAAACTTTAATCAGAATTGACAGTTAAGACTTATTTTTTTTTTAAATACAAATTTCTAAATTCGAAATGTTTAAATTAACTTTTTTTACCATGACAGATAAAATATTAAATTAAAAAAAAAATTAAACTTTAAAGATGTCAGATAAAATTATAAAAAATATTATACTATTTGAAGATTTTTATTATTTTCAGTTTTTAATTTTATAATTCAAATGTAGGAGATCACGCGTCTATATCTTAATTCGTTTCGGAAATATGGCTTGTCAAAGAAGAGTCTAAAAATGAAAAACCCAATTTCGAGGTATCGATAGCTCAATCAACAATCGGAATTTTTGCAATATAATTTGACCTGGGCTATATTGCCTACTAGCTCTACTAAATATGTAAAAATCATCAAAATCGGAGAAGGTCAGGGGAAAAAGTGGCTCGCTTCACTTATTTGCCCCGCTATATATTTCGCATGAGTTTTTACCATTATAAGGTGATAATGACATTGTGCACATCGTATGAGTTGTGACTATCAAAAAATCCAAGTTTTACCTCGATATGTACACGCATACGAACACAATCGGTACCACACTATTTTTGTGTTTTTTTTTTCATACAAAAATACTAAAATCGCTATTAAATATATTTTTGGTGGTGATAGAGGGGTGAAAAGTACTCTACGACGTATTCTCATACTCATATGCTATGAAAAAATTAAAAATTCCAAAATATATATATTTTGTATGAGTTTTTACTTGCATGATTTTAATTTATCGAGGTGAGATTGTGACATTGTGCACACCGTATGAGTTGCGACTATTACATAGAGTTAGTTTCATTTCGATTTCTTCACGGTTACGAACACAATCGGTACCACATTGGTTTTTTGTTTTCATACAAAAATACTAAAACCACGAATAAAAAATTGTTGGCGTGGACGGAAAGGTGAAAAATACTTAACGACGTATTCTCATACCTATCAAATACATAAAACAACTAGTGACCCCGGCAGACGGCATTCCCAATTATCCTAATGCTTTATTAGCCAACGCCAAACATAGATCTTCAATTTAAATTAAAGCTGCATTGTAAACTTCCGGCGTAAATTCCATTACTGGATTACGTTTTGCTTGACGTACTCGAAACAAAATATCTTCTGATAAATAATCTTGATATTTGATCCACAATTCAGGTGGATTTGATGGAAAACATGTTGCCAAAATAATCGCAAATAGAACACGTATTTGATATGGATGAGCAGTAATAGCAGAATCTGCTAAAGTTTGATGCCAGTGCAAATCATTTTCCAACAAATTTAATTTTTGACATGCCTCTTGATATGGCAATATACGCACTAAAACCGATACGATAAAAATATCGTATAATTCACGATCCTATATACACAAAAATACGCCTTAAAACCTCCGTATTGACAACCTCTAACACACGCAAAAATCCGATTTGAAATTCATCGATGCGTTTATGAGAACAACCGTAACACGTAAAGCTTAAGATTCTTTTATATATATAGATGGATAATAATAAAAGTTAAAAATCAGCAGTAAAAAAAAATTGTCCTTACGTTGAACACAGCGAGACATTAAGCACTAATAAGAAGCTTCTGTTGCGTAAGAAAAATAGGAAAGGCGTAATTTAAATCGCCGATTTTTTCAGAGAATTTTGCGTTCTCTAATTTCGTGGAGTATTTAAAAATTTGGGAATGTATTAGTCCTAAAAGAGTGGCCTAATCAGAGCAGTTGTAAATTTCGCAGCGCCTAAAATGATTTTCTCTAGTTAAAGCCACCATCAAAATAGTGATAAAAAATCCCAAGTCCATACAATTAGCGTTATTAGTATTACCCACAACATAAAATAGAATAAATTAAAGTTTTATGGAATGCAATTAAATTCGCCTTTAATAACTCTGTCTGCCGGAGTGTCTGGAGGCGTAAACCCAACTATCATTCATTAGAGACATCAAAACGCACAAACCATGTCATGATCATCAACTAACCTGATCGGTTAGTAGCCATTAAAAGCGCAATTTGTAGAGAGCACATCATAAAATACAAGATACAGCCACATTTGGAATGCGCTTAAGACGCCTTCCTCACAAACCCAACCAAGTTGCAAATCAAACAGCCAAGTCCAAGATGCACCACAAAATATCAATTTAAATTAATTTTTACGAGCGTAACGCCAAAGTTTTTAAAACTCTTAAACAGTATTAAGTCATAAAAAAAAACCGATACCCTGGCAGGAGCTATGTAGACGAGCACCTAAAATATGGTACCTCAAGGAATCGTCTTTGACGCTTTTATGAAGGGCGTGCGTATAGTTTTATGATCAGTTTGTCTGACAGTGGGTCGGTCGTTCATCTGTTCTGGGGACCTATCGAGCTAACTGAGCGTAAAATCGGCAGGCAGCTTAAACGGTTTTACGACACGAGTGCTCTCCGCACTCCAGACTCACGCTCGTGGCGTGAGCTGCTGGTACTAAATGTCGCACATAAAATTCGTAAAAGGCATAAAAAAACAAACGACCGCAAAGGCGGCAAAGTGCCGAAAGAGTTTGATGAATGTGCTGTGAAACAGACAGCTCGATTATGTATGTAACTGCCAATTCCCACAGATAGATGGCGCTGCCTTCTGACACAGCGCACCAATGACACTGACGAGTGGGCGTATTTTGTGGCCAAAAGGTCTCCATCTGCGCCTTCACACTAATTGAGCATAAATCAGCTAAGAAAAAATTACGAAGAATTTATTGCTTCGGCGCTGAAAAGTTTCCGATACTTTGTGCAGCAAGTAACTTGCATAAAGTTTTATATGAAATTGCATCGACATTGAAGCGGAAGTTGCTCGCAATGACTGGACTACTCTATAGAAAGCTAAAAGTCTTGAACATTTGAGAGCAAGTTTGTAACGCAGTTGGGCAGTGGGTTTAAAGAGATGATATAAAATGATGTTTATAGTTCAAAGTCCATAGACCATAACTGAAGGTTTAGCTAACAGTTTTTCGATATTCGAATAACAGACAAACTATTACTCATAGAAATAATTATATGTGCATAATGTTGCTAGAAATGAGTTCTTAACAAATACAAAGCAATCATTTAAAATTAAAAAAGCATAATTATTTTTTGAGAAGGTTATCCCACGAGTAGGGTTAAAGAGATCCTAAAATGCTAAAAGTGGTCAAGATTGGTATTTTAATCAATCACCACAAACTTTTTAAAAAATCCCGAAAACTACTTAATAAACTAGGGCAGGTATGTAATTTCTTAAATTAGGGGATGATCTAAATGGGCCATCCGGCAGTTGGATACTTATTACAATAATGCGTTACAAAAAGACTAGGTTGGAATCAATTCCTATTATTACTAAAATGCATATAGTGTGAAAAAGTTAGGTTGTCCGAATAGTTTCTGCGATTAGCGTTATGGGGAAAAATTCTTCATGTGATTTATCTAGTCACGTTTATGCACAGGAATATCATTAAATGAGTTACGATTCGGTACTATCCACAGGTTCTAAGTGCCGGAACAGGATATTGTAATACTGTAAACCACGGAGCAGGGTGAAAAATATTATATTGCCGACGACTAAGGCCAAAATCAGATTGAAAATATCTTAGAGATGAAATTTAAAAACATTTTTGTTATCATAACAAAGAATGTCTATTAAGAAAACGTAAAAAATTACCTTGTAGTGGAAATGTAATGTCTAACGAACAATACTTTAAGTCCTGGAAATAAGCAAAATCAAGTAGTTCTTTAGGCAAATTAGAGTACTGCACATATAATCATTTTTTATGGATAAAAAGTGCATCCTTTCTTTTTAGTATTCAGAAAATATATATCAATGCATCGATGTTCTTTAATTTTTTCCGATCATCGATACTTTTATTACTATTTTCGATTATCGAACATATAACAACCCAATGAAGTATTGCCGTAAATTTGATAGACCAAATTTTGTTTATGAAGATTGCCATTGATAAAAATGTGTTAAGATCTTGACAGACCGAACCCAAAGTCAGAAAAAACCATCCAATCCAAGGGCTCTTAAATAATATCCTATATTATCGTTTCATGGTATTTTTGGTGGTTCAAATGAGAAGGCAAGGTTTTATAGACTTTGAATTCAGTGGCTCAGAATCCATAAGGATAAGCATTGACATAAAAAAAAATTCCCCAATTTTTCGTACCCTGCGTTATCTTTTGTTTTCAATACATTCATGTTTTTTAGTAAAAAATATCAAAAATGGCGGACGTAAAGTCGGGCGCGGACGACTTTAGGATACCCTGTACCACTAGCTTGTAATAAAGTCCGATTTCTTCACAAAAAACCAAAAACAGAAGAATTTTTAAGCAAAAATTTTTTTTATGCTTAAATACCTTAAAAAAGATATGAACGCCAAAGTTATTTCAAATATCTTTACAAACAAACAAAACACATCGAATTTTGTATAAAAAACGTGTTTTTGGACCGATTGGTCCTATGGGAGCTATATGATCTAGTCAAACGATTTGGATTAAATTTGGTACAGTGCTTAGGAACTATGAAATACTCACGAATGTCAAATTTGGTCCCAATATCTTAACAAACAAACGAAACACAACAAATTTTGTTAAAAAATCGATGTTTTGGAAGATCGGACCTATGGGAGCTATATGATATAGTCCACCGATTTTGTTCAAATTTGGCACATTGCTTAAGTGGTCTAAAAAATTTCCAAACGCCAAATCTGGTTAGGATATCTTTATTAAAAAACGAAATATAGCCAATTTTTCTTTAAAAAAGTTATTTTGGCCGATCGGTCCTATGGGAGCTATATGATATAGTCAACCGATTTTGATCAAATTTGGTACAGTGATTGGGAACTATAAAAAACTTTCGAATACCAAATTTCGTTACGATATCTTCATAAACAAACGAATTATTCATCTAAAACGCTTTTTTTTTTCGAGGTCGTCTCAAACACCCCCATGGGAGCTATATAATTTATCCCCGATATCAAAAAAATAAAATAAACTTGCCTCCTATGGAATAATATGGGATCTAATGTGAAAGTTTGGTAACTCTAGCTCTTACCATCTCTGAGATCTAGGCGTTCACACGGACGGACGGACGGACAGACGGACAGACGGACGGACAGACGGACAGACGGACAGACGGACAGACGGACATGGGTATATCGACTTCTCTATTCACCCTGATCATATTTTAGGTAACTTTGGGGTGTCTCCGACGTCTCCTTCTATATGTTACATACATTTTCGGCTTGCACAAACTTAATATACCCTTGGACCATACGGTACAGGGTATAAAAATATCAAAAATACCGATTTTAACTAATATCGATGTTTTTCCAGCACTGTTTTGTAGGTAGAACCTAGGATCGTTGGAGCCATACTGATTGCGGATTTGGATTCAACGCATGGAAATTCGTAAGAAAATACTTTTCTGATTCAAAGATATTTTTATTTTTGTCTGTACAATCTGCAAATTTTATAAATATAAAAAAATTGTACCCCATATTATTTGACAAAAGTCTATTAAATCAACTAAACTGATGTGAAAGCTTCAAAATATAAAATCTATTTAGACTTTAAGTTTACTGCCATTATTTTTTTATGATTAGACAATCTATTGATATCTTCGAGATGTTTTGCTAATTTCAACTCAAAAACAAGTAACTAAATTAATTTGACAATATTGCAACTTATAACTAGTACTTTATAGAGTATTTAAAATTTCCTATGAACCTTGCCCGCCTTTTAGCTTGTATCCTTTTTTTGTAATAAAAAAAGGATGCGACGCATAGCCGCCAGCAATCGAGGCGACAAAGTGGTCAACATGCCGCAAACTTTGTTAGTTTCCGGCCAATGCATCGAGAATCTCTCTGCCAGTTGTTGTCAGTACCAAAAAAAAAAAAGAGACTCCTGGAAAGGGGGTTTGTGGGGTCAGATAAGCTGGCAAAGTTACGCGCGAGCTTGCAGAATTCTTCTAAAACATTTTTTAACAATTTAGCGCAAGAATTAAAAATCGCAAACGCAGACAAGCCCCCCAACAACAACAAAAACAACAATAAAAGTTCGAATCCTGGCCAGAAGCAAAAAAGTTGTACGCAAAGTTTGCGGGTTATAAATTATCGCTGCTGCATGTGTGTGTGTGCGAGTATCTGTGTGAGAGCGTGTGTGTGTAGCTGTATCTGTATCTGTGTGCGTTACCTTTGGCACTCTTTGGCGCTTGGGCAGGTTTTTACTTTTTGTTGTTTTTTTTGAGCGCATTTTCATCTTTTCTTTTGCCATTGGCAGCGCCGTAGACTTTTGGCGCCAACGGGTTTGACTTGAACAAATTGCTGTGTCGCGTGAGTCGAAAAAAAAGCACTAACACACACACTAACACACACACCAACACACACACAGCTACACCAACGCACCCGCACGCATGGCTGACAGGAGCCCAAGCAGCGGCGTTGGGGCAGCGGGGTTGCCCTGGCAATGTGGCGCTCAGTTTTCCTCTTTGTTTTTTTCTCCCACGCTCGCTTTTTTCTTCTTCTTTTTTTTTTTTTTTGTAGTACCTTTTGGCCTGGCCTTTTGCACTAATGGATTATCTAAGCCTTTTAGTGGCTATTGGTTGCCATGGCAATTGTCTGGATGACTTAGTTCTTTGGCTCTTTTGCATTAAGCTACGGTGGGGAAAAAAAAGAAATCATCGACAGATGTGTTGCCAATCTTTTTGGCAAGCTGAAAAATTTTACAGAAAGATATATAGATAGTTAATAGGGATATGAGTGAGTGTGACTTTTATGGGCCACTGTTTGATAGGCAAATCAATGTTATTGTGGAAACGGGGTTGAGGAATTTTTTTTTTTTGATACTTGTATTTCATCCAGGTTATAATATCAATTATTGTGAATTAGCATTGACAAATTTTTTTTTTTTATTAATTCAAGAGAATCCCTATCAAAGTTGGCCATATGCCTCGGTTTTATTTAGGAATGTTATTGTTATTGTAAAATTTTTACCAATTTGCTAATATAGGCGTAACTAAAGAAAATGTGAGTAAAAGGCCCTTACCAAAATCCAAGTGAAACTTCGTCAATGTTGGTCGTCTAAATAAGATTTTGAAGTGGTTATCATAATGTAAAACTTAGTCGAATAGATCCAGGTTCAATTATGAGTCAGGTAAAATTTTTGAATAATATTTTGTTAGTCATATTAGTTTTACAAACATTCAAATAATAAATATATACAGGAACTATGTTTTCTTAAAATATGATAATAATAATATTAAAAGCTGGTTCTCTTCTTTCGATAAAAGTAATTACGTGTTATTAATATTGTACTTTAATAATAAAACGATTTTTTTTTAACTGGTTTACCGTTGAACCTAATGAATGCTCAAACAATTTTGGAATTTTTTATCCCATCTTATTTTAAAGCAAATAGTGTTTATGTAAATTTCGATGCCTCTAGCTCTTATGGTCTTCAAGATCTAGATGGCACAGTGGAAAGGTAATGGCTCAATAGCTAAATTAGGTTCCGGATAGTTTTGCAGGGAACTAAAAGATTGTTACGCCTACTTGTTTCTGCGCCTTGAAACAGGGTTGAGCTGGATAAGGTACTGGAAATTGCTCCCAGCAATTTTTGAAAACTTATGATGCAATGTTATCCATATGGCAAAAAAAAAATTCTCACAAAATTTAAGCTTTTAAACAACGTTTTTATTTAATTGCGAACTACTGAATAATTTTTTAAATAATTTTTTTTATTTAAGTTGGCAAAGGGCTTTTTAAACCAAATATTTAATCTTTTGTACCAACACATTTTCTTAAAAATAAATATGAAATTATCTATTATTTTTTAAGTATGTTTCTTCAATTTCTCAATCGCTATTTTTTTAAACACTTGATTTCTTAAATTCTTTATTTGGTGCAAATATGAAGTAAATTGAATTGGGAGAACAAAGTTAAAAAAATAAATCCAAATTTTTTTTTTATTTATGAAAATTTTTACTTCAACATTTTCATAAATAATAAATTTAAAAAAAAAATTAATTTATTATTTTATTAGTTATTTTGGCAACTGCTGAATATTTTTGAAACAATTTTTATTTCTAATATTTTTTAACCAACACATTTTCTTTACTATAGCTATGAAATAACACTATGAACTTTTCTTTTTTTTCTCGAATATTTATTTTATTGGCAACCAACCCATGATTCTAAGGGTTATGATCCAACATTTATAAAAAAAAAAAGTAAATCACTAGACACTCAATATAACTTTTTGTGTGGTATGGCCTAGATTACTCTATATATACAATATTTTCGAAAATCAAGTAGTCGTTATGATAAGATACGCCTTCTGAGGTCATTTGGGTGAAGTCTTTTTAAGCGCCTTCTTGGTCTATGACCGGCCAGGGCACATGCCAGGGAATTTGGATGGTTCCTTAAGCGATCAGCGTAATGGTCGCTAAGTTTATTTAACACATGACCCACATACAGAATGCCTAGATCCTTTTGAAGGTTTCGATATCGGATATACCGATATTGTTTTTTAAGTCTGTTTCTTAAATGTGTCAATCGGCATTTTTTTTTAGTGCGAATATGATTCAAATCGATATGCAATGCTAAAAAAAATAAAACAATTTTTTTTTTTATATACGTGAAAAACAATTTTAAACATTTAAAAGAAACTTTATTTACTTATTGTTAGTTTATTTGACAAAATCTTGAATAATTTTAAGATAAAGTGCTTCCTTAGAGGGGTCAGTATTTATCGAGAGAATATTTTATCTAAAAACTAAGATGAAGACTAATTTATTCTTATGCTAATTTCAGGAAAATGAAGTACGAAAAATAGATATAAATTGTTGTCTTTAGCAAATTCGTATTTAAATTAAGAGCGTTTGATTTTTTCTGAGAGTAGGTCTATTTTAAATTTATGTTACTCTGTTTTTACTGGGCAAAAAATAAATTTAAAGAAAAGCATATATTTTTTTAAGTTAATACAGAGAGAGAAATTCAGAAAGTATTACAAATAAGTGAGAAATGTCTCAGTTTTGAGTTAAATCTAGTTAGACAATTTTATAATTTGCATTTACAAGAATCATATAGAAACTATGTTGTAATTTTTGATGATTTTTAGGTCTTTACCATTTTTTTACAGTTCCTTATATAGAACTTAGCATAAATGTGTCAGAAATGATAAAAAATTAAATTAATGCTATAATTTTTATTCTTTGAAACATTGAAAGTATCATCAGAAATGGCTCAATTTAACTACAAACTAAATCTTGTTAAAGAATTTCATAATTTGCATTTACGATAATAATATAAAAGCGATGTTATCATTTTTGATGATTTTTAAAGTGTTTTTACGTTTTTTTTTCACAGTTTCTTATATAACACGTAACATAAACAGTCAGAAATAGCTTAAATTTAAAATATAACGTTTATAACTTCCATTTACAAAAATGATGGGAAAACTAATTTTGATTATTTATTGGCTATTTTTAATTAAATTTTTGTAATTTATTATTGCATTTAATAATTGTTTTTTTTTTTTTTAATTCTGTAAAAGACACGCTCTAAATAAATATATCAATAAATAAATTTAAAAAAATAATAATTATTTTATAACAAAATTTTGCCCACAGCACTCCCAAGATGTATTAAAGTGTTTTTAACGTAATTTTGGGTCGAGTAATTTTAAAGTTAACCCTTTTTTCCTTTAAACTCTGTTTTCGAGATTTTTTCGAAAAACATGTCTTTGGTCACTTTTTTCAGTTATTCGGAAATATCTCGATGTGTCGATATTAAAAATGAATAAATTAAAGGTATTGATATGCTCTCTAGACAGTGATATATAATATATACAGATCGAGTAAAAGAATCAAGAAAAAAAAATTTAACCATTTTTCAAAATTAAAAATTTTTAGCTTTATTTTTATAAACAAAAATTGATTTTTAATAAATATTGTTGGCGCCTAATGCAACCAATTTATAAGTTTAAATTAAAATAATTAGACAAAAAAAAAAAAATTGAATTAAATTTTATAATTTAACGTAAATTATAAAATGGCTAAATGGTATAATTACTGTAAATTTATTATTGATACTAACTAAATTTTAGTATTAAACTTATTTAGTGTTGTTAAACTTATTAATCGATGTGTAGCTTAAGCAATATCGATATCATAATATTGTCACAATATAAATTAACTGCCGGCATCAAAATACAAATTTTTTCCGATTCTGTAAAGCACAGCAACAAAACTTGTTTTTAAGCCGAGATCTCCATTCCGGTCTGGCCTTAGGATTTGCGGGAACAAATATGTTATGCTTCAAGATAAAAGAGAATTCTGTTACGTACATTTCGATTTAATCATCTTCCATGTCGATCAAAAATTTTGTTCACGATTAATATTACGGATTAACTCAAAAAAGTTGCCAAAATTAAAACCTCAAAATCGGCGCTTAAGAGAAAAAAGTTTAAATTTTTGTGTTTCGAAGGCAAAATTACCCAAAAAAAACACTTTCTCATGAAGGTTAATTTTTCGTGTAAACTAGTGTAATTTTTTAGTACATCCGAAAATTTTCTGTTTTATAATGTTACCAGCCACATAAGTTATGCAAAGTTTTCAAAAAATATGGTAGACATTATTTCACAATTAAAACTATGTATGTTCCCAATTTCATTAAAGTTTTTAAAACTATTCATCCTTTATCCTTGTACACTTTTAGTTTTATTTTATTTTATGTATTTTTATCGACCGATTTTTGTCTAATTTGGAATATATTTATTCATTTGGTGTATCTAATTAAACGAAGCATAAATAAACCAAGTTGCTGTCAACGCATTTATTGAGTCGAATTAGTCATCTTCTAAATAGCAAAAAAAAAATTCAGATTTGCATAATAATTAAGACAAATATGATAACAATAATTTATGCAAATTAAACTGCATATAGATGGGTTTTTAAGTTAAGTCGAGTTTGGGTAAAAGTTGTTGGATTTTGAATTTGGTACAAAAAATTGTAGTTTCGCAGACGATAACAAGCTCGATGTAGCCGGTTTCCCGAAAGCTTTTGACAAGATTAACTTATTTATGTACAAATGAGCTGTCATTAGCTGATGAAGTCGTTGAACAGTTTTAGACATTACATCAGCTTTAAGGTAAGTATCTTGCAGATATAATAGCTGTTACAAGTTGAGCTTGAGCTTAGAGTTCTTTGGCAACCCACTCAGAACAAAGCAGCCCACAATCAGCTGTTATTTCCAGTCAGAGCCCTTTTTTTTATGGACAGAGTTTGAATTCTTGCGCTATCAACATGGCGACAGACAGAAACCGGCACAAATACTTACGTGCTGTATATATTTATATATATTCAAGTAATTCACCGATATGCTTTACATATATGTATATATATAGAGACCCAACCAAGCCAAGCCGAGCCAGTCGTATCTATAATTATAACAAAGAGGCTGGCTGGCTGGCAAAGGCAAAGGCAAGTTTCCGCATATTTACAAGATACTTAACAAATGTAATTGCGAACAGCGAATGGAACGGAATGGAATGGGAGGGAACGGGAGGGAAATTGAAGTGCTTACAAATTTGTATATTTGTGTGGGGGCTTGTAATCAGCAAGGCCGAGAAATGTACACACAAAGCTATGCGGGCCTCCAAAAGCATCTCTCCCGCGCGCTCTCTCTCTCGCCCACTCTCTTTTAAATTTAATTACAACACCTTATACTTATACATATATACCTTCATATTGATAAGGAAAACAAAAATTTTCCTATAACATTCAAAGACAGCGGCGACAGGTTCAATGTAACCATCAAAAGTGCAGCCACGTGTGTGTGTAAGAGTATCTCTCTCTCTTCGAGTGTAAGAGGAATATCTCTCTCTCTCTTTTGAGTGAATCGGTTACCACGCGATATAGCGCATAAAAAAGGTCAATGAGTGGCAGCAGAATGCGGCAACAATCTATTTGATAAGGCTGTGATAAGACTGATAAGCGATTAAGCCTACTCTAAAAAAAATATTTGTGCTTGGCGCCAAATTGGAGCATACTTTTTTTTAGTTACTGCCAATCCTCGCTCAATAGCAAGCTGCTCATTTACAACATTTGTTTTGTGACGTCACTGACGTCAGCATGAGGCGGGTGCTGCTGCACTTGGCTACGCAAGTTGCGAATTATGCTCTCATTGCATTAACCTAATTGACTGCGTTCAAGTGAGGGGAAATAGAGCATACTATTATGTTGACCCCTATAATTGGGTATTATATGCTTGTCTGTGTGCATGGAATATTAATTATTATTGTGAAATCGAATCGTTATAATACTTTGTAGCTGTTGGTTTAAGAGTCTTATGGACTTGGAGACGTGTTGGAGACAAAGTTCGTGAAACCAAGTTGCGATTAATCCATCTAAATCTTAAAGGTTTTATTTAGGATTGTATTAAATTGAAATTTAATAGATATATATCGCAATTCTTAACGTTGTATCCCGTAAGCTGCCTATTGCAGAAGACAATATTTTATACCCATTTTGTAGTGAATTTTACGCGCTACATTTTTAAAAGTAATCGAAGAAATTTTTTCAGTCCCCAAAATATTTGCTTAAAATCCATTATACACAAATGGGCTTGGAATATCTTGAAAGTCGGACATGATATTTCTTTTAATATTATAACTTCTAATGGATCTAGTTACATCGATTTTTAAAACTAATGATGCAGATGGATTCTTATTGTAAGAAATACTTTACTTAAAAATGTGAACTTTTTAATATTTTGAACCTACAAAAAGAAAAAAATTTATTAAACAAGAAAAATTGAACCTTTTAAAATTTTACTACAATTTTTTTAGTCTATTGAAAAAAACAAAAAATTAAAATTTTATTTTTTATCATTTAATATTTAACTTGTAACCTACAAAATAAAAAAATTGTACTCAAAAAGAAAAAATTAATACTTTTAAATTTAAAAAAAAAAAATTTGTAATCTTTTTTTAAAAAAGTATATTAAATTTAAAAACAAAAATATTTTTATATAACTTTTTGTAACCTACTAAATAAAACAAATTGAATTCAAGAAATATTAAATTTTTTTTGAATTTATTAGAATTAATGTTGTCTTTTAAAAAAAGTTTGTATAATTTAATGAATAAATAATAATAAAAAAAATATCAAAAAAGATTTAAATTTAAAATTGTTGCACCAAATCTATTTTATTATTATTAAAACTATGTACAGAAGCAATAAAAAAAACACGTGCTTAAAAAAATAAGAATTTATAACTTTATTTGAACGACATTTTTTTAAGATAATTGGTTTAAAGGAAAACTTTTTTCGGCTTAAAAGCGATACTAAAAACTTTGACAAAAAAGTCAATAGCTTAAAAAAAATATTGTATTTTAGTCACATTGAAATAAAATGTGAAAATTTATTTTCATTAATGAAACGTCCTTGCTTCAGTTAAAAAAACTGAAATTTTGCGAAATTTTGTTTCTTTACATTTAAAATAGATATATCTTCATCGATTTTTAAAACTAATAATGCAGATTCAATATTAAGAAAGGTATTTCAGAAAAATGGATTATTAATTAGGCGTCTTTTGACAAAAAGATTTTTTTAGTACTATATTTTTAAAATAAACGTAAATATTAAAAACTAAAATCGATGTAATTCATATTTTTTATTAAAAAAGGGATATAAATATGCGTTAAAAAAAATTGTGATTGGCGTATATAAAAAAAAAATATTCTTATATTTTTTTAAGAAAATATTTTGATTAAACAAAGAATGCATTTATTTTAATTTTTGTTCATATTTTTTTAATATATTTTTTTATTTTTGTTTTTATGTTTTTTTTTTTTTATTCTTATTACCTAGTTAGATTAAAAAAATGGTTCAATAATATTTAGTAGTAATCTCATTCGAATAAAAGAAGAAGAAAATGTTCTGATTAAACAAAAAATTAAATTATTTGTATTTTTATGAATACTTTTTTAAATTTTTTTTAATTCCTTATTATTAAGTAAAAAAATCGGTTCATAATATTTAGCAATTTAAACTCAGTTAAATAAAAGATAAAAAAAAGTTTTTATTTAATTTTAAAAATTTTACGTTACATTAATGCTAAAATTTGTAAAGGACAAAGTGCTGTCTTATAAGCCAATTATCAATCAAATTAAATTTAAATATAAATATATTTTAAGCAAATTTTTTATTAAGAAAAAAGTCCCCTTCGTCTAAAAGGTTTTATTTCAAGATTTGAAGAGAAGCTAGAAAGCCAAATTTTTTATCTGGTAAAATAAAATTAATTATGTGGTTAATACTCATTTTTCCAAACTTTTTAAATTTAATAAATTACTTACGTATCGATAATCAAATTTTTGAGTATGAACTGAAAGTCAGCCAATTTTAAATTAAATAACTTTGTTTCAGTTTCGGAGCACCCATGCTCCGGTAAAAAAAACCGTAAAATATATTCTGATTCGTTTTGAAATGTTAAGTGCTCCATATTTCGTCGAATTTTTCATGTGGTCTGAAACCGAATGTTTTGTTGCAAGAGGTCTTAAAACGAATCGGCCAAAAAGTTTTAAAAAATCACGAATATTCGTATAATAAATTTTATTAAATTTTAGATTTCAATTATTACAAAATTGTGTAAAATGCAGTAAAGAAAACAATATCTGAAAAAAATTAAAACGTTTCTTTCTCAAGTATCTTGATCAATGGCACATACTATGTCTACTTAGGTAAAAAAAAAAGAAAATCAAATCAGGTGACTGAGAGCACCACACGGTGATGAGTCCGAAAAAACTTTTGATGAATGTAGTGGTGGTTGATCCGGTCCGGCCGATCTTCACAAATGTATATGCAATTATTTAGTTATTTATTAATTTTTCGTTCTTCATTTCTGAATAAATAAATTTGTATTTAGGTTCATTCTGGAAAGTGCCTTTTTTTATTTGATATAACTAATTTGGGGCTCACCATGCTCCTTTTGTCTGCCACATTTAAAGGATACCCTGCTTCTATTTATAATTACTTAGATGAGATCAAGACACTTATGGTTTTTAAAAAGAAGTCACCAATGTATTGCAAAAAAAATCAAAACTGTAATGGTCTAATCTAAAACACTTAAAAAGACTTCCAAATAACACTTATTTACACGAAAAATTAACCTTCGTAAAAAACTTTTTAGGGTAATTTTGGAAAAGTAACACCAAAAAGCCAACCTTTTTTTCGCCGTTTTCGAGGTTTTTCGATAATCATGTTTTTGGGCACTTGTTTCAGTTTTTCAATAATATCTCGTGAACAAACAAAAATCTTAGACACGAAATGTTTCTTTAAACAATTCTACAATATTTCCACTTAAAGCTGAACATAGTTTAAAAAAACAATATTTTTAATTTTGAAATATGGTCGAAAAGGATATAGTCTTTGGTTGCTCGTAACTTCTATAACTTTTTACTTAGTCTGTACATATTATATGTATATCACTGTTAATAGCACATCAATACCTTTCAATCTTAAAAATTTCGATTAAAATGGTTTTTTTGAGATATTAACGAAAAACTGAAACAAGTGCTCCAAAACATATGTTTCGAAAAATCCCGAAAACGGTGTTAAATAAAAAAAAGGTTGTCATTTTCATATTTCTTGACCCAAAATTACACTAAAATCTTTTTTATACGAAGTTTCACTTGATGAACCTTAAATTTGTAAGCTAGTGTAACTAAATATATAAAACTGAATCATACATATAGTATGGTTCTCATTGAATAAACTATAGTCTGATCACAGTTCAAGACATCTCTCTTGAAATATTTAAAAATTAAGTTAATAAAGATCGGCCTACTTAAGTTAACAAGTACAACAAAACTTATCCCTAATAAGCTTGACCCAAAAGCAATTGCTATAGAGAGCTGGTAACTTAGTCTGCGGTTTTCCATTGAGGTCATGCCTGTCAATAAGAAGAACCAAGAACCAGCTTGAGTTGTTTCATTCATACAAATACACACAGATACACACATGCAAACTCATGCTCACCCAAACACTCACACATGCTCACATTTCTTTTTTTTTGCGCGCTGAAAAGGAAAAAAAAAAGCCAAACAAAAGCGCAACATAATGGAAAAGGAAATATGATTTGATCTGAGCAAAGAGTGGCTGTGGTTGGAGGAGGGAGGGTTAGACAAAGAGCATGATACATACACACATACATATACATATTTAATTAACAGGTTTTATAATGACTTAAATAGGTCAACTAAATGGACAGCAAGCAAATGAGCACACAGATACACACACACATACACATGTGTAACTCGTAATATTATAATGGACAGCGGGTGGTGCTACAAACAGGGGGACTCCCCCCCACTTGTTGATATGACAGCGGCAACGAAAAGTACTTGAAGTTCATAATGAAGATGTTGTTGATAATCAAGACATGTATGATGACAATGATGTGTTAATGTACATAATGATTATAGAGTATCTGTATGTGTCTTGGATATGTGCTGGCCATTATGTCATGTTGCTTGGTAATGGCAAAAATAGTTGCTGTAAATGAAACCGAATGGAGCACATCCAAACTGTCCACCAACGCCACCCCCTTGGCTTTTGACATGCCAAACAATTGAAGTAATTAAATGCACAAGCAGCAGCCCAAAAAGATTTTTTTGGCCACTGGGTGGGATTCCTGGTAATAGCAGAGGCCTGGCCTGGCTGGCATTTCAAGCGACAAATGTTAATAGGCTATTACCATATTGTGTGCCTACATTACACGTGTACATAATAAAAATGGCTATATGTAGCCATGTGTGTGTATATGTATATACTTATATATAGCTGCCTAACAACGCCCAAGGACGACGCAACCAGCAACAAAGCCGACGGCTTGTAGAGCTAGTTCAAGTCAAAAAGCCGTCGGCTGCTGTCGGTTCCTTGGTTTCTTCACATCCTACCAAGTGTCCGTCCGGCTCACTCCACATCAGACAGTCAGCAATTAAACATATAGGGCTCGTATAGCGGCAACCTATTGGAGCAGCGCTTGAGCTGCGCAGACTCCGGCCAGGATATTACGGACACACCCACCTAAGGCCCGGAGGCGACATTAACCAACAGTTAACGGCCGTAGCCGACTGCATAACAACAGCACGAAAGTGTGTCAAGAAATCGTCTATCTCTGTATATGTGTGTGTGTGCTGCATCTTACCTGCCGCAGGCAAAGTCCTGGCTAAAACATGCCGACTCCTTCTGTGTGTGAGCGAGTCAGCGCGTGTTTGTTTGGGGGTTGAGTGAGCGCCAAGTCAAAGTGCTTTCTTTTATAAGTAATAAGTTAAATGCGGAGCGCACGCACTGAGAGCACAAGTTTTTGATAAGAGAGAGAGAGAGCGTAAGTGTGTAAGTGTAGTATGAGCACGCTTCTCTGTGTGTGTGCGTGAATGAATTTTGTGGAGCGTAAGTCAAAGGCCATGGAATCATACAAGTGGCTTGTGCAAGCAGAGCTCACGCGAGCCGAAGGTTTAAAGGCGGCGCGCTCAAGTAGACACGAAGACATACGGAGCCCGAGCCGAAGCCTTTGAGTGCAGCAGCCTTAATACAGCTTCACATTTCTCACACTTTTGTCCTTTATGCTAGGTTTACACTGCAACAAGGTTACGCAGAATTGAACTTCACAGCAGCATCGCATTGGAACGTGAAAGGAACGATAGGCAAAAAAGCAACATTGCCTTAGGGATCCTCAGCGCCATTTGAGGCCGATATTGCCAGAGAAACAATCTCTACTCTATTTCTAGATTCATAAGTCGGCACACAGATTTTTGATACATCAGCTGTTACTAACTCATAAGCGCGTTGTGAGGTAGAGGTGGGATACTATCGCCAATGCCACCACTCGATAATTTAGACTTCGATAGTTGAAACTATCGATACAAAGCGAAATTTAAATTTTCAATTTATTTACACAAAAAACTTAGACGTTATGAATACATGTGCAGTTAAATTTGTAAAATTCAGAGCTCCGGCTAAAATATGTACCTTTTCTACTGAGTTATTAAATTATAATGTATATATATATAATAGCATTAGAGTCATAAGAGGTGGGAAAAATTTATAAAAAAAATCCATGAATATGAGAAACTTATATCTATGACTTATTCTATGATTAAACTAAATATTTAATAATTAATAATAAATTATTAATATGTGTAAGCCCGGAATATGTACATTTATCCTTAAGATTATTTGCAGATGGTTGACCATCTCTGAAACAAATTCAATTTTTGCCCTGGTTTGTATATCACTAGTGAAGTGATGCCAAGATAGGCTTAAAATCATTTTTAACAGTTTATTTTGTATAACTTGGATTCTATTAGCGTGACATTTAGCTTTTTCAGCCCAGGTAGGGGCTCCGTAATATAACACTGCTTGAAAAATTGATCTACATTTTTTTTTTTTGTTTTCTAAATTGAGACGAGAATTTATATTTATGAGAGGGTACAATAATCGAATGAATATGTTCATTTCCTTGATGACGTAGTCAATATGGTCTTTAAAGGTTAACTTAGTGTCCAAAATTAGTCCTAAATATTTTACATTACTTTCCCAGTTAACATCAACTTGATATGGCTAGTCGGGAGGTAAATATTTTTGCGTTTTCTTGAAAAGAATATAGCTTGGGTTTTGTCAGCATTAACAAGAATTCTCCATTTGTTAAAATAACTAACAAGGACGTCAAAAGCTTCTTGAAGGTTATTAGTGATATCAGAGGCTAAAGTTCCAGGGCAAATAATTGCTTTATCATCAGCAAAAATGGTTGATGTGCACACTCTGAGATGTGGAAAATCGGAAGTGTAAATGGTGTACAAAATTGGGGATATACATTACCCCTGGGGGCAACCTGCGCATATGTCGTACTTTTGAGATTGCAAAAAAAGCGAAATATATCACCAAAAATATGCACATTCTTGAAATAAATACCATAAAGAAAGTGGGAAAATTCTAAAAAAAAACGTTTTATTCACGGCCCTGGGAAAAAAATCCTATTAAAATAAAAAAAAAAAAATTATTAACCATACAAAAAATTATCCTTTCAGGAGAAGTAGCAGAAGCTCATAAATATATTTCGACAGTTTTGTAGTCCAACACAATCGGATCAATGAAAGTAGAATAATATTTATTTTAATTTTTTAATTGATTATAAAAACCTTCCGAAAGCTTAAGGATTTAAATTTTGACTAGTCAAATACAGTAGAATGCCATTTATTGCTGATAATTTATTTTTAGCGATCTTTATTATTGTTTTTTACAACACGAATTTTTTGAAATTCCAAATTTTAAAATCCAAAGATGCAATCATTACGGCTTATATTGTTCATAAGTTCAATGTCACTTACTCAAATATTTTTTTATGGTCCCCATTGGACTTGGTGATTCCAAAACAGTCGGAGGGGTCAAAAAGGTTCCACGCGTTAGCACTGGTTTTCTATTCTTTTTGAAATATTTATTGATTTGTCAAACATTTTTTATATACAGAAGTATACTATAGATATATAGTATCCAAAAAATTTAACTATCGACTGTGAGGTGCCTCGGTTTTACTTCTCTATTATTTCATCTAACTATTGAAAGACTTCTTTTTTTGGCAAACACATTATCACAGTGCTCGGCAGTGTAAACATAGCATAACGCACTCATACTCTGTTGTGTTCCCACTTGCTTATAAATAAAACTTATCTAATATTATAGGTTAGGGTGTTCGGTAAGGGTTTGGCAGGCAGGGAAACTTATGCATTAAGAAACTTATTCCTTATTATATTAAATTTACAAGTTTGAAGCTCAAAGCTCGATAAGTATTGTAAATCAGCCTGCGTAATTTGCAGCTCAATGAGCTGGCAATATTTTTAATGGATTGTTAAGATTTCTTTACAAGAGAGAGAAGAACTTAAGTCGCAACAAAAAGTATAGTAAGTAAAGCATTAGTTATAAAAATTTAATATTAGACAATTCAGCTACGTTCAAATGAATCAAGTTGTGCTAAAATTTGCGTTATGAAGAAATAAAATATCCGAAACCTTTAGAAAGATATTTGCAAATAAAGTTGGCTTGAAACTTACAATAAAAAAATGTGTAAACGTTAGTATCGAAATAGTACAAAAAGATATTTTTATTAAACAAATGTATATCGTAATAAAAATTTTCAGGTTCAGCGAATAGTTTTTGGAATTTTATAATCATAGATATTGTTGAAAGCTTTAAGTGGCAATAATAACCAAATCCTTTAAAAGGAATTTGATTTATTTAGACTTTATACGTTTTTTGTTATTTACGGTTACTTCTAAGTTCAGGAATTGAAAAATAGGGCAAATACTTAATTGGCTTGAGCGTGAACGCCCTTTTGTTAAGTTCTTGAGTTCAGGTGTTGCATTTATGCTTCTTCTTCTAAGTTTGTAAATTCTACAAAAATGTAAGCTGTTTTTGCTCCTTTTCATTCTAAAAAATGTCTACAAAATTCAGAAAGATTGGAGGGTTAAAAAAAAAATTGGAATATTTTGCAACACTTTCTCCGCGACGCTAGAGCTAAAAACTAGAATAGGGCCAAATTTAAGGAATAGTCTAGTGCAGAGTTGAAATCTAGACCTTTACATTCGGTTGTTGGAAAAGTCCTCAACTTTTGAGTACCATGCGCGAATCCAGCATTGGGTCAGGTCGTCAATAGGTGTGCCTCAAGATACCCTCCCCAACCAATTTTTAACGCTGATCATTTTGGGAAACTTTAAATTGGGCATTACACTATGAGAACAGAATTGTGTCAATCTAAAAAAAAGAGGGACAAAATCAAAAAAATACGTAAAAAGCGACCTCTGGGGGCTCTAATAAATACAAATTACAACACCCGTTTACACACTGGCTAGAAAAGATATAACTTTTTTTTTGGCCTTTTAATTGAAATGTCGAATTCCATTTTTAAATGATTCGAAAAAAAACTCGAGCGCCCTCTAGAAGCGCTAATAAATAAAAATAAATCTTGTAAATAAATTCCTGAACCCCTTACCCGTGTACGCATTAGGCGAGAGAAAAATTAAGGTTTTTGTAATTGGATTTTTAAACCAACCAAACTACTTTATATCTCTCTCGTCCGTCCTATTTTAGAATATTGTTCTTGCGTTTGGAGTCCTCAATACCATGTTTATCAAGACTTAATTGACTCCGTACAAAAGCAATTTCTCCTTTTTGCGCATCGTGGCTTAAACTGGGACCCAAACATCCGACTGCCGACATATTTTGATAGACTTCGCCTTATAAAATTGCCTTCTTTAAATCATTGCATAAAATGCCATGGCGTGTTATTCTTGCATAAGCTGCTACTCGGTCTTATCTATTCTAATGTACTTCTTAGCAAAGTTACTTATGTCATTCCTTCTAGAGTAACTCGTAATTATCAACCTTTAGCCTTACAATTTTGTAGATCTAATTATGCTTTATACGATCCTTTTCGTGTCTTATGCTCTAGTTATAATAACTTCTATAATTTCCTCTCTTTCGAACAGTCTATTCAATCTATCACTTCTTCTTTCCTCAGTTATCTTGACTTGCCACTACGAGCATCCTTGACCAATCCTATATTATGAATGTTTCTTTTAGTCAACGGTGATCCCATGGCACTTTTTTCTTAAATTTTTATTTAGTTATTTTTTGTTATTTTTGATATGTTTAATTTTTATCTTGGTTCCTTTTTTCAACTTTTATATTGTAAATCCAAGTTTTTGGCCAGTTCTTGATGTGAGAAGGTACATATCATTAAAAAGTTCACCCATCGGGCTAGTTACGCGGATTAGTTATACCTTCTATTTTTCTTTTCTAAATAAATTTACTGTTTTTTCTATAATATTTAATGTCAACTGTGCTTAGTTGTACTCCTTAAATAAATAAATAATAATAAAAAAATATTTTGAAAAAAAAACACGAGATCATTTTGGACTTATTGTTTCTTGGGCAAAACTTCTTAGAATGAACCACAGAACCAAAATCGCGATTGTTCTTAGAACCAAAAATATTTTACGCCCTAACATGCTTCAAATTATAATTAATAATATTTATTGTAATTAAACTTTACGTGACTCAACGGTTAGTTCTTATTCTAAGACCTTTTCTAATGACGTCATAGCATCCAAGTCAATGTTCGCGCATAACAAAATATTATTTGTTTTCTCTATAAATTTGAATAAAAACCCAAGAATAATCCCCTTGATGACAACCTTTCCAATAGTTTAAACATTTTCGCTAATTTGAAAAGCGATCAACATTAAAAAACAAACAATATATTATTAAGTTCCCAATTATAAATCAAAGCTATAATAAATATTGATAAAATATTATTAAGAAGTCTAATAAAAATCAAAACAATTAACGATAAGGCGGCCGGCTACGTTACCTATATTTCTCAAATAACCTACTACTGAGGAGATCCAAACTCGTGATTAAACTATAACTATTAAAAATAAAAGAGCACATTACATTTAAAAGATAAGAGAAATAAAAGTTAAGAGCTTATATAATAAGTGATAGCAACATATCGCACGGTTAAGTACATAAAATCTACGTTAGGTCAGTTATGAAAAGTAAAACCCTAAAAAAGACTTTTTTACACTTTAAAAAGTTTCACATCAAACATGAGAGTTTAATTTTTTTTTCTTTTTTTTTGTATTTTACTTTGTTCATCTTTCACTTTTGCAGGTAAGCAGCGCTCTCATAGATACGTTCTACACACATGTGAGTGAGTGTGTGTGTGTGTGTGAGAGAGTGTTTGTTTTGTTGTTGTAGTAGGCCGCGGCCCAGTGAGCATAACTTGCGTAGAATTTTTGTGGCTTTCATGCTTTTGACGCTTGGCGTTTTTTTTTTTATTTTGTTTTGTATTTTAAACGACGCAATAGCGGCAGCAGCGCAGCTGGCGTCGCCATTGTCGCTGGCAGCGCGCAGAGACAGAAACAGAAACAAGGAACCACGTTTTTGCGCTACTTTTCCATGTTTGTATTTTTTTGTGTGTGCCTTTCCATACTACATTAGGTAAGGTTAGGTTTTCAATTCAATTTTGTTTCTAGCTCCGAAGCCACATGCTCACGCGAACACGAGAAGCAGCAGTGGCGTGGAGAGTTTTGTTCAAGGGGGGCTGGCTTCTGACTTAAGTGGCCGTATCCAAACTAGGTGATCCAATTTTTTGAACCCGTCCCGCCCTCGTTTACCACCCTCGTATATATGTATGTCCCTTGGAACATTCGAACCCTGGGAACATTCGAACCCCCCTTCGAAGACTAAAATTGTGGCTATAAAGTTTGGTTTATTAGATACTTGGCTTTTAAAATAAATCATATTTAAACAATTCTAAATATTAGCTTGACCTGTAATATGTATGTTATGTAACGAAATTATTTAGCGTAATTTTCACCAATTTTAAAAAGTCTGATCATCTTGAAAATTTGCACAGGAGTCAAGGACGGATAACAATACTTTTATTTAATGACTTTGCTCTAATATACTGACTAAGAACATCAGGATTAAAAAAATCATTTTTAGTTTTAAACATAGAAAATTATAGTTTAAAAATACTCGCTTTTATAGTAATCCGAACTAAAAAGTAGAAAATAATTTTGAAGTATCAAAAGATTAATAAAATAATTAAATTATAGTAAAAAAAAAATATATATTTATACCCTGTACCGTATGGTACAAAGGGTATATTAAGTTTGTACAAGCCGAAAATGTATGTAACATATAGAATTAGTCGTCGGAGATACCTCAAAGTTAAGTAAAATTTGATCAGGGGGTCTGAAGAAGTCGATATCCCCATGTCCGCCTGTCTGTCCGGTTGAAAGCCTACATCTCAGAGATGGTAAGAGCTAGAGCAACCAAACTTTCACATTAGATCCCATATTATTCCATAGGCAAGTTTATTTTATTTTTTTGATATCGGGGTTAAATTATATAGCTCCCATTGGGGTGTTTGAGACGACCTCGACAAAAAAAAAGTTTTAGATGAATAATTCGTTTGTTTATGAAGATATCGTAACCAAATTTGGTATTCGAAAGTTTTTTATAGTTCCCAATTTACCAAATTTCATCAAAATCGGGTGACTATATCATATAGCTCCCATAGGACCGATCGGCCAAAATAACTTTTTTAAAGAAAAATTCGGTATATTTCGAATTTTTAATAAAGATATCGTAACCGGATTTGGCGTTTGGAAATTTTTTAGAGCACTTAAGCTGTGTGCCAAATTTGAACCAAATCGGTTGACTAGTGTCGATCTTGCAAAAAATCGATTTTTAAACAAAATTTGTTGTTTCGTTTGTTTGTTGAGATATTGGGACCAAATTTGGTATTAAAGCAGTGTGCCAAATTTGATCGAAATCGGTTGACTATATCATATAGGTCCCATAGGAACGATCGGTCAAAAAAATTTTTTTGCTCAAAAATTCCTTTGATTTTGGTTTTTTGTGAAGGAACCGGATTTTATTTCAAGCTAGTGGTATAGGGTATCCCAAAGTCGTCCGCGCCCGACTTTACGTACGCCATTTTTATATTATTCTGAGATAGACGCCCATTGAGGAGGTCAAACAGTTTATCTATCTAGGAAATTCTGTATCGTCAGACGGAGGAACGGATCTGGTTGTTAACAGCAGAATAAGTAAAGCCCGCAGCGCCTTTGGAATGTTGTCTTCAGTATGGAACTCTAGTCAAATTTCCCTATGCACCAAGTTAAGGCTCTTCGAATCCTATGTCAAATCTGTACTGCTGTATGCCTGTGAAACCTGGAAAGTCTCTACCTCCATCACGAGAAGCTTACAGGCATTTGTAAACCGCTGCCTTCGATACATTCTTAAGATCCGATGGCCGCAAAATATATCGAAACAAGAATTGTGGCGCATAACGAGTCAAAAGCTTTTGGATGTCGAAATTAGACAGCGAAAGTGATGCTGGATTGGCCACACATTAAGGAGACCAAACGACAGCATCGTGAAGCCGTCCTTCGAATGGAATTCTCAAGGTACACGGCGAATTGGTAGACCAAGAACTACTTGGAAATCAACAGTATTGGCCGAAGCAGCACAGCTGAAGTATCTGGCCGCAGATCGGGAAGGATGGAGGAAGTTTATAGCCGCCCTATGCCCCAACCGGGGTCGAAGGACTTAAAGAAGAAGATTTAGGGACCCGGGTATATAATGGACTATGTATGGTTTCATGTTGTAAAGGGTGATTTTTATGGTGGCATTTTTTTTGTTCAGTTTGGTCTATAATTTAACCCCGAATCGACTTATTGTCTTAAGCTTTAGAAAATATGATTCTGCGATTTTACAAACATCACGCAAGACATCTAATGTCATGATAGACCCATATATAGTAATCGAAAAATCTTGAAACTTATTCATCTTGCCCAATCTTCCGTAAGAGTACATTGTATTTTGCTGCCCACGTTAGTGATTTTTTCAAAATGTAATCAAACTTTGAAATTTTCATCTTCGTTTTTATATTTATGTTTTTCAAGTAGATCAAGCTAGTTGTAAAACTTTTAGCGAAACGGCTATTGCATTATTAGTTTTCACAAATCGCTAGGAGCAGTTTCTCGTACCTTATTCAGCAAGACCCTTTGGACGAATTGCAGTGTTGTCATAAATAAAATTTTTTAAATATTTGAAAGTTTTATTATCTCCGTTTACACCAAAAACTTAAAAACTTTAAAAACTTAACCACATTAGAGAACATTGAAACATCCCATTCGATTTTAAAAAATTTTCAAATAACAGCTTTGGTTGAGAATAATAATACAGTTGTATAAAAATTCTGTGAAATTAGTGGATAATAATTTATTAAAACGACATTGTTCAACTTTAAGTCAGCTACCTTTTGAACCAGTTATGAATTATAAGCAACTTTATTAAAATTATGTACCATTAGAGCTTACAAATATCTAATCTTTTATTTACTTGTTCTAAGTAGAGTTTATAAATATTGTAGAAAGTATGAATAGTATTGAGTAATGAAAAATACGAGGTGTGTTCAAAAAGTAAGGTCAAGGTTTCAAATTTCGCGGGCAACGTATTTTCGATTATCGATTTTTTTGTTTTGTTGTCTTGGTACACTCTTCCCGAACATCTATACCAAATTTCAAGTGAATGGCATTTTATGTTTGGTTGTGAGAGGCCTAAAGGCTATAAGTGTTTTGCGTGCTCGGCGATTTTTTGCTATCGAAAAATATGGATCAACGGATTTGCATCAAATTTTGTGTAAAAAATAATATTAAGTGCTCCGTAACACTTGAAATGTTGACAGTAGCATACGGTGAAACTGTTCTGAGTAAAAAAAATGTTTACAAATGGTACAAACTCTTCGAAGGTGGCCGGGAAGATGCCCATGACGAGCCTCCAGCCCAAGCACGTCAACAACTGATGAAAACGTTCAAGCAATGAAGAAAATTGTTTTGGAAAATCGGCGAATCACTATCAGAGAAGTTGCTGAGGATGTCGGTATATCGCTTGGCTCGTGCCGATTTGTCTACCGATTTAGTCTTAGCGCCTTAAAAAGATTATTTTTAATAATAAAAACTTAGCATGGAACCTTTGTGTTTGCTCATACGACAATTGCTTGTATTATGTACACGATACATATTCTATTCTTCATTCCACCAAAAAAAAGTCCAAATATTTTTTTTATTTAATATTTTTCAATATAAACAAAATTAAAATGAAAATAATCCACTTTATTAAGATTCAAATTATAAAAAAGTTTATAAATAAGTAGTTAAAATAAGTAATCAGGCTTAAATGCAACTGTCTCCTTACCATAATTTTTCTAAGACTCACGAGGCGCTTCAACCTCTTAAGTACCCCTTTACAGAGACACCACTGCTTATTCACTCACAACTACTTCCACTCACACTAATGTCTGCCGCTTCATTTTCTCTCCTTTTTTTTAAGCTTTTCGCGCATTTTGCTGTTCATTGCTGCTCTTTTGGAATGTCAGAAACTTCAATTTGCGGTTGCCATTGACGCCTTCATTGATCGCTAGCTGCGACTGCGCAGCTTGGCTTGGCTCAGCTTCGCAGCCGGTTTGTGTTCAATTGGCTTTGGCGCTCTCTTTTCTCTCTGCGGTTTTAGCTTAGCTGCGGTTTGTTTACACAAACGCCGCACGGTTTTTTTTTGCCTTTGCCATTTTTCAGCCTGCACAGATTTTTGTTTATTTCCGCTTTCTTTCAAGCGCTTTTTGTTTTGTTTTCATTTCATATACAGCGCTGCTGCCGTTGCATCTGTCGCGGTCGCAGTCTCTGTCGCTGCCAACTAACTGGTTTGCAGCAGTTGCTGCCGCTGCCGGCGTAAGTTTGAAATATTTGCGCTTTGTAGCATGTGGTTTTTCTCAATGCTTATTTTTACGCTTTGCGCTTTTTGCCTATTTTCTGCTGTAGCTGCTGCTGCTGCCTCCTCCTTCCGCTTTTTGTTTTGTCTATTTTTGCCAGTCTTCTGCTTTTTGTGGTGAACTTGAAAAACCACGTGGTTTTTTTGACGCCAGCTAAAGAGCTCGCCAAGTGTGTGTGTGTGTGGATTGTATGTGGATGCCATTGAACGCTGGCTTTTGTCTTTATCGTTGATTTGTTGTTGTCTGTCTCGTTGTCATCATCAGAGCAGCGCAGCGTCTACGATTTGGCTTCAGGAAGTGCTTCATCAAAATTTACATATGGAGCTTCAGCGGGTCGCTCCAGAAATCTCTGCTGGACAAAATTTCAACGTAATAGCAAGCAATTGGTGCAGTGGCGTAGTTATAGGGATTAGTAATTTTAGAATTAGGTTGTATTTAATTAAATTATTTATAGAATAGAATAGATCTTGAGATTAATGACAATTTAAAGGAAGTTTATTAAAATATCAAAGCTCAAAAGGCAAACTAGCTTCTTGGATGAACTATGTTTATGGGAGTGAAGTTTCCTCCACTAGGGATTATTGTTATTTTTATCATTATATTATATTTATTTCATTTTTTTGTTGTTTTCATTTAAATTAAAAAATAGATTATTCTTTTTATCATAAAATAGGAGTTAAAACTTGCTTTATACTCCAATGGGAGATAGAGGAAATTATGATGATACGGCCTGGATCCCACAATTTGAAGGTTATTGTGAATTGCAAAAAGGTCGACGCCAGTGTTGGGAACCCAGTTTTGTGCACTAAAAGTGGCACAAACCGGGTTAGACGTCGCTCCCAGACCATTAATGGCTTAGCCTAGGGTAAGTAAAAAACAAAATTATCACTTAGATAAAACTAGTTTATAAGAAAGTGTTGAAATCTGGAAAAGATCTATACCAAAAGAAACAGTAGTGGGTTTGTGGAGGCGACGGCTTTTGTTGGTCTTCAAACTCTTGGCGACAGTTTTGCGAGCTGAGTTCAGGAATCTTAGTAAATTTATTGTAGGAGATTTGCGGTAGTGCCTTCGGTATGTGCAAAAATTTGTAGGATTTTGTCTATGAGTCGATTTGAAGAATTTAAGTTCTTTGTTTTGGTTCCATGACGCGCATCTGTTCAAGAGCAATATATAGGATGTCTGTTTGTAGACTCTTATTATAATACTTTTTTTCATAAAACAATTCTCCTGTCGCGAGATTTTCAAAATATCAGGAATCTATTATTATATATAATACTTTTGAATATTCAGACTTAGTCTTAATATCTGTTTGAACTTTTTTAGAATTAGAAAAAATATCTGGTAAACTGAGAAGTGTTGGATTAAAAGTGAATAGAAATCACTTCTAACAAATCGCATATGTGGATACTTGAAACTGAATTTCTCAAAGTTCTTATAAGTTACGATTATAGCTTCTTTTAATATTAAAATTTTTAAAGCATTTTTTTGAATGAGTCTGTAAAATTTTTGGATTAGAAAGAATATCTGCTAAACAGAGAAGAGTTGAATTAAAAGTGAATCAAAATGATTTCTAAGAAATCACAAATGTGAATACGTGGAACTGAATTTCTCAAAGTTCTTCTGAGTTAGGGTTTTAACTTCTTTTAATATTAAAATTTTTAAAGAATTTTTTCGAATGTGTCTGCAAAAATTTTGACGTGGAACCGAATTTCTCAAAGTTCCTATAAGGTTATATCTTCTTTTAATATAACAATTTTTAAAGATTTTTATACCCTGTACCTTTCTGTACCTGTACTTTCACATTAGATCCCATATTATTCAATTGGAGACAAGTCGGGAATAAATTATATAGCTCCGATAGGGGTGTTTGAGACGACCTCGACAAAAAAAAGGTTTTAGATGGATAATTCGTTTGTTCGTCGTTACCAAATTTGGTATTTAAAAGTTTTTTATGGTTCCCAAGTACCTTACCAAATTTCATCAAAATCGGTTGACTATATCATATAGTTCCCAGCCGATCGATAGCCGATCGGTCCGCCCAAAATAACTTTTTTAAAGAAAAAAAGAAAATTCGCTATATTTCGTTTTTTAATAAAGATATCGTAACCAGATTTGGCGTTTGGAAATGTTTTAGAGCACTTAAGCAATGTGCCAACTTTGAACAAAATCGGTCGACTATATCATATGGCTCCCATAGGGCCGATCTTCCAAAAATCGATTTTTTAACAAAATTTGTTGTGTTTCGTTTGTTTGTTAAGATATTGGGACCAAATTTGACATTCGTGAGTTTTTTATAGTTCCTAAGCACTATACTAAATTTAATCCAAATCGTTTGACTAGATCATATAGCTCCCATAGGACCAATCGGTCCAAAAACACGTTTTTTATACAAAATTCGATGAGTTTCGTTTGTTTGTAAAGATATTTAAACTTAATTCTGCATTCAGAGCTTTTTAAAGGTATTTAAGCACTGTGTCAAATTCGATTGAAATCGGTGGACTATATCATATAGCTCCATAGGAACGATCGGTCAAGAAACAAATTTTTTCTTAAAAATTCTTCTGTTTTTGGTTTTTGTGAAGGAACCAGATTTTATTGCAAGCTAGTGGTACAGGGTATCCCAAAGTCGTCCGCGTCCGACTTTACGTACGCCATTTTTTTATCCTAAAATAAGAGTTAAAACTTGCTTTATACTCCACTGGAAGATAAAGGAAATGATAATGATACGGTCTTGATCCCCCAATTTGAAGGTTATCCCATTCGCAGGTCCATCATTCGTGCTCTCCGAAAATGATAGGGAAAAAACTGAACAGGCATTTTTGTATGGTAGCTATACGAAATAGTGGACCAATTTTGATCAAATCAAAATTCTTTAAGTAATATGGATGATATATATAATAAATTACTTTGAAAATACTATCCAGAAAAATTTGTCGCTTTTATAGCAATAAAAAAAAAATTGGAACTAAGATCGGTGAACTTTTTGGTGATATGCTTAAAACTTTAATTTTAATGCGTATGTATTTAAAGGGTATGGAATTATTTCTTTATTAAAAAAACAGCCATCTAGAGATTTTCGACACATTCCGCTCTGTCTTTCATTTGCATGCGACTCAAAGAATCTTCAGCAAAGCTTTCGCTTCAATCTCAATCTAAGTCGCATTTTTTTGTTGTTTTTGGAGCCTGCGCCTTGGGAGCTTTCTTATAGAGATGTTGTTGTTGTTGTTGCTACTCTTACGTCAATTCATCTCGTTGTTGTCGTTAACGTTGTTGTTGTAGCTGCATCAATTACGTTGTTAAATTAATCAGCGCGTTTTAATCTCAATAAATTAAAGATAACGCTAAAGCGATTTTTTACTATTTTTATTATTATTATTATTTTTTTTCTCCTCATTTTAGTGCCACACGCTACTAAGCCACTACTACTACTAAAAATATAAAGTATCTATGAGTGTATGCGTGTATTTGTGCGTATCTGTGTGTGTTTGGATCGTTAAGTGGTTCGTTCGGGGGCTCGTTTGATTCAGCGTAGTATGGCAAATTTACATACCTTGAATATTTTTTTTCTTTTTGTTCGTTTTTAATTTGTATTTTTTTCTTTACTACGTTTTGAAATCTGGTTTTCCAGCTAAATGGCAAAATACCGTTTAATGGCGATTATTCTCGAGTTATTATGAGATACATTATTGGACATACTTACAATGTGGGAGATCTGAGCTAAGTAATGCAAATTACGCAATAATATTAATATTGAATATGAATATTTATGGATTTTTATTAAATGTACGTTTTAGAAAAATTTCTAGAATATAATGTGGGGTATACATTGTATTTGCATCTTAAATGCATTTATATTTAGATACATTGTGGCGCGTGTTGTATGCTTAATTAAAGCCATTAGATAAGGTGGCTTATACGAGCGGTGTTAAGGTACGATAAGTGGATCGGATTATAGCAGGAGAATTTGGTGTTGGTACACTCTTCCCGAACATCTGTACCAAATTTCAAGTGAATGGCATTTTTCTTTTGGTTTTGAGAGGCGTAAAGGTTATAAGGGTTTTTGCGTGCTCAAATGTGAATCTTTTCTTTAAAGCACATCATTTGTGTTCAGAAAATTTTTACCTGATGCGCTCTTTAAACAGAAACTCTAAATTGTATAAACTTAAATTATAAAAAAAGTACAAAAATTATTAATATAATAGATGGGCTAAAAAATTCGTAGGCTAACATATAAAAACACTTTTTTATTTGTCAAAATTAGATTTTTTACTCCACATAGTTTGCATCGAGGGCTATACACCGATTATAGCGATCTTCCAGCTTTTCGATACCATTTTTATAATAAGATTTTTCTTTAGCCTCAAAATAAGCCTCCGTTTCGGCGATCACCTCTTCATTGGAGCTGAATTTCTTTCCAGCTATCATTCTCTTGAAATCTGAGAACAGGAAAAAGTCGCTGGGGCCCGGATCTGGAGAGTACGGTGGATGCGGAAGCAATTCGAAGCCAAATTCATTCAAATTTGCTATCGTTTTCATTGATTTGTGACACGGTGCATTGTCTTGACGAAACATCACTTTTTTCGTTTTTAAATGAGGTCGTTTTATCGCGATTTCGTCCTTCAAACACTCCAATAACGCTATATAATGGTCGCTGTTTATGGTCTTAACCTTTTCGAGGAAATCGATGAAAATTATACCGTGTGCATCCCAAAGTTGCTTAAAAATTTCATAAACTCCAATGATTACCTTTGGAATGATTACCTCGGGAATTCTCCAACTTCCGTGAAGCATTAAAGGAACACCTGTAAAGATTTATGTGCTCACATTTTACTATCCAAAGAAACCTTGCCGCTGCTGAAAAAGCTATAACTACGGATAACATATTGAAGACGGCAATCCTTGGAAAAAAAATATCGCAGAGCTCCCCCATTGGTTTGGCAGGAGGGAGTTCCTAAGCTCCTAAATCTCTCTCCTTGCTGATTTAGTTCGAGCATACAATGAAAGTGGGCAGATCCGCAATGAGGCAGATTGCACAGATCATCGAAGAGCAGGACAATCGTGTTGCAATCTTTTTATATCGTCCTCTTCTTCGCAGGTTATCCTCTCAGTCATTACTTGATTCAATTATTAGAAGGTGACGTACTGCGCAAGTCCATTAAACGTGTCTCTCTTAAAAAAGATCGCAGGTTACATTTTTGTATGGTAACTATATGAAATAGTGGACCAATTTTAATAAAAATTCACACAAATGTGTAGACTAATAACTGAATCTTTTATTTTAAGAGACTACAACAAGTCTTAAAATCTTATACTCATTCAGCTTTAATTAAAAGATTTTCTGAGAAGAGCTTGGCCGTAGACTTGAAAAAAACTGTCAGGCAGATTTTAATGTAAGGACAATATACGTAATATTATATTTGAGCTAATGTTAAGCTGTTTTGTGTCTTATATGGGATAAGCTAAAATCTTTGTTAACGTCCTTGCTCAAGGGATTCCATTCGAGAGACTTTAGACGTTACCTAAGAAAAGACCATTACTAACATTATTATTATTACTGGCTGTAAAATGTACTGCGATCCGAGTGGATTTATTGTACCCCTTATATGGCTCACATCACTCCAAAAAGTTCTATTCCAGTATTTTATTTGGACTTCGGGAAACAATGATCTCCGGTGAGAGAACGTACATGTCCAAAAGCTTATTTCTTTTGCCGGCGAGTGTCATCCATTACATAATAAATGCAAGGAAGTTTCTTCCTCCATGTTATAAAAGCCAAATAGTCCACTATATTTTTCCGAAAAAAAGGGTTCCTCACTGCGACCAAAAGGTCTTTTGTACCACACCCTTAAGGTAAAGCAAAAGACTTTCCGCTTTCCGCATGAATAGCAGTAGGTCTTTTGTTTGTATTGACCTGAGATGGAAGGAACTAATCCGTTCCTTTCCCATGTGACAGGCTCTGCGCCATAGCAGCGCTGGGCAGTCACAGAGAATATGTCTGGTGATTTCATCGTCTTCTGGACAGAGCCTGCACTCTGAAGAGTCCGATAGGCCAATTTTCCGAAGATGGTGTCTAACAGTGTGGTGGCGCAAGCATTTGGCTTAACGAAGCCCCGGAAGGGAGACCAGCATCTCATATGTTCTCCTGCAGCCCAGTGGTAATCATGGTTTTGAATGTGGAGCAACCAATGCCACAAAACGATCAGGGTGGAGGCACCCTGTCGTGCTAGATCCTCAGCGATCGTGTTACCATCCACTCCTCAGAGTCCAGGTACCCAACATAGCACGACTTTGTTCCGGGCGGACAGGGCTTAGAGGTAGTTATGGCATTCTTTAACCATCCTGGAGGATATGCTCCAGGATGATAATGCCCTAATAGCAGCTTGGCAATCTGAATAAATTCGGAAGTCCACTATCCGCTATGCCAATTTTGTTTAAGTGGTCGCGGAGCCTAGAATGTCCCGTCAGAAGGCCCGTCAGGATTCGCACGGTTTTTAGACTTTGAACCACTTATGGTTGTAGTTAGAGAGGTGTGGTTTTGAGGGCTTGGGCCCTGGTATCTGTGCCCAGTGGAGCAGTCGTTTGTTATGCTCCTCTATTCTCAGTAGGTCCCGATCCACGTGGTTGCCAATCCCACAGTGTGATTCAGGTCCGCTTAGCGTTCTTGCTGCACCGGTCCTTGAAAGTTTATTTGTCAGCTCATTTCCAGGAATGTTGTTATGTCCCGGAACGCATCTAATCGTGAGCTTATTCCTGGCTCCTTATTTGTTAAATAACGTTCTCACTTGTTTGCCCAGCCTTGATGTGATCTCAGCTTTGCTTAATGCCTTTATCGCTGTTTGACTATCAGACAACAAGGAAATACCCTTGTCATGGTTGTTCTTTTTCGGATTGAATTTTGCACATCTTCCAATGGCACAGACTTCAGCTTGGAGAATTCTGGTTTGTCTGCCTAGTGCTTCGTAATGTTTGGTCCTGGATCTTACTTACCCCCAGGCTACTTCCTATATTATGTGTGGTTTTATTGGGTAAACTGTCGTAAGAGAGGTTCAAGCCTCATTCGTACTGAGTTTGGTATTAAAGATTTGATTGAACCTGTACTCAGCAAGCATTTCATCTCTTGGCTGAAGCTTAGGCACTTCCTTTGCTAGAACTGCATCATCTTTCTTGGTGTGGCTAAAGTCATCCCCTAGCATCCCAATTCTTACATTACTACTTCGCATTCTGGACTCCTAAGTGGATCATAGGAGTGTAGCATCCCCTCTTATCCCCTCGGGGATTGCCACCTTGTCGTGGTGAGAAGGCTCATTAGGGGCGATGAATCCTAGAGCGATACCGGCGGTAGCATAGTTATCACTGGAGGGCGTTCCCATGCCGGTAAGGTCGAGGAAGAGTCCTGAAGCTAAGAGCAGTCCACAACAAACCCTGATGTCTTTTTGGCAGCCAAATTGCCATCAGGTAAGCTTCTGTTTCCCCATATCAGAGGCGACTTTTAACTAAAGAATCTTTGAACCCATCGCCCATTGATTCTCATAAAAGATGTCAGAATAACATGGAACAAAACAATAATGTTAACATATCTCCAGGGGTACCCAACAATTATTGGTCAATCCCCTGCTACGGCAGCCAGAACAGAGGATTTGGAGGTGCTAATTTCACGTTATAACGACGACTCGATGAATGTAACCAATTCTTACATAGTAGTTTATAAATGTACATCTGCTCTGACCTCATCACGGAATCGTAAAACAATATTTTATTTTCTAGCATAAGTGAAAAACCATATATGATTAAAAAGTATTTGCTATCTAAATGATACAAATTAAAGCAAAATCCAGAAAAGAGTAGAGCTTTGAACCTTTTTGACCCAAACTTATTTGGTATTAACTCACTATTTTAGGTAGCCTACGAATATGTACTTAAAATAATATATAAGTACATATTGTTAATAGGAGGCTTGGTTTTATTTAAGAAAGTCATTATTTTTAAAGTCTTAAAAACGACGAATCTACCAATTAATTTTAACTCATTTGTTTTAGACACATTGTAACCACTTCGTAGTCATTTGGTAAAAAAATATATACCTAATCCATTATATATTATACCATTGAACAGTTTCGCTGCATTTGCCATTTACCAGTTCTATACCAAACAAGTTCGTACGCTCTATAAATCAAAAAACCAATACGGCCAATATTCAAATTCGTGATACGCCAAACACACACGTACAGTCAGTCTCCCAGTCTCCGTCTCCAATCGAGTGTGTTCGCAAACATTCCACGCTTTATTGAGAGAGTGCCCGACTGGTAAACAAACATTAGGCCAGTTAGGCATGTGGGTCTCAGGGACTGGTGTTGGGTAAGGGGGGGAGAGCTTCAAGTCCCACGAACATACCAGCGCACACACAAATAGCCGGCCAATAAAACAGAAATTATAATTTTTTGAAGGCCAGCGACTTCGAGAGAGAGAAAGAGACTGATATCATTACTTCATCTAATTCCAATTACGCCGACGTCGCGCTAATTTCTAACTACGTCGCAGAGAGCTTGTCATAGAGCAAGAGAGCGCGCGGAGAGCGCTTATCGCATAGATGGTGGCGCATGCGCAACGTTGTCGCAGCTAGTGACGTCATACGCGCAGAGCTTTCGTCACTCTTGCGAGCAAAAACTTCAACATTTGGCGCGCAGTTGAAATTTGAGTACAACGGGGATGTTCCGGTTTTACGAAAATTCATTTTCGACTGCTTTTTTATCGTTTTTGTATTGTTTTAATATGTAAGCGCGTTGAGCTTCAATTGGACAATATTTATTTAAATTTAAATTGATAATAATGCCGCATTTTTATTTTATTTCCGAGTATGTAGAAAAGAAAGACGTTCTTTTCGAGGCTTTTTCATCCAGGGAGTATTGAAAAAAATTATCTGAGCTTTTTGTGATACTTTAAGCTACAGCTAGTAACTTCTTGAAAGTTTAAAATAATAAATTTTTTATAAGCCATTTGAATATTTTTTTCAAAATATTTAATAAAAAAATAATAAATAAAAAATATTTGGATGGACTTTAATTTTTGTTTTAAACTATTTAATACTATTTCTACCATAGTGTGACAAAAGACTTAACTTAAAATTATTCCCTTAGTTCTATAATTTTTCGAAAATAAATTTGTTTTTATTTTTTATACAAATGTGTTATATGTTGCTATTTGATGAATGTTTAAACTAAAATAATAATGTTAAATCAAAATTTGACAGGAATTTTTGACACCTCTTGGTAGAAATAGTGTTAATATACGATCTTTTGGCAGTTTGGCGTTACGTTACATGCGTACATCAAAATAAGAAAAATGATAAGGAAACATTTTGTGAAAAATTTTGGAATAGTTTTTTGACGAAATTAGCGCAAACTGTTAGGAAAATCGTCACGTAACGAAAATTAATATGTTGCTTTTGCGTGAGATTGCTTCTAGAAATTTTGTTATAAAATGTTAGCTTAGTAAATGAAACATTATTTTCTATAATGTAATGCTTTCTATATAATATGTATTTGTATTTTGTTCATACTATGAAATCCATAAATTTTTGTATAATATATTTATATAATATTTTGTAAATTTTTTATAATTTTTATAAATAGTTTTTTGTCTTAAAAATATATAAGCGACAGAAACTCGGCTTGAGACGAGCGTAGCTTGACCGCACAATTTTATTCGGATTCGATTTTTTTCTGGATAATGTTTAGTGAATAATATTTAAATAAAGCTTTCACTTTTTAAATTAGAAAAAATATATATACTCAGTCGTGATCCGAAAAACGAAAAAAGCAAACCGAACAATTTTAATCGGATTCGTTTTAGGAGCTCCGGAAAACGAATTTTTTTTGCCAATAATTTTTTTTATCTACGTTAAAGGCATAAATATAATTTAAGAAGATTAAAAAAAAATGTCAATATAAGCTGCGTACTTTTTAAACCGATTTTGCCGATTTTAATTCGGAATTTTCGGTTTCAAGTCAAAAATTCGTTTTGGTGAAATAGGGACCACCAATCATTTGCTTTCAAAAGGAATCTGAATAAAATGATCCGAATAACATTTTCGGATTCGTTTTTCGGAGCAGAGCCAAATTTTTGTTGTAATTTAATTTTAATTTTTGGAGTTTCTTTTCTTTTTTTTTTTTAAGGAAAACCAAATTTAATTTTTTTCGCTTAAGCTTCCTCGGAACTGAAATACGACACATTTTCATCCAAAATCGAAAACCAGAACATGCCCAAATATTTTGCGTCTCTGCTTCATCTAATTTGGCTGTAACGGCGACAGCATTGGCTGGCAGCGACGTAACGCCGACGTCGACTGCGACGCCAGCAACAACATAAAATTCGCCACGCGCCAACGCAAATGAATCGCGCGACATTTTTGGGCGTTTGGCCGGCAGTTTTTATGGTCAGTTGGGCACGTAGAGGAGCTGAAATCCGAGGGGGGTCTAGTCGGCGGGAGGGACGCCTAATGGTTTTCGTGCAGTACAGTTCGATTTGTTGCTAAAATAATAACCACGATCGTTTCGAGAGTGGTTCTGGAATGTCTATTTATAACTAGAAGGTGAACTAGAGCAGTTATACAAAAGTTGTTCGTATTTACTTTTGAAATCTAGATCTTTTAAAATCTAGAACATACATAATGCTTAGTAATAAATGTTAATAGATGTTTATCTATGAAATTGATAGGTTTATAAAGACTAGGTTGATTTAAAGCGGTTATACAAAAGTTGTTCTAGTTATGTTTACTTTTTAAATTTAAAAATATATTATACATTCCGAACATTAAAGCTTATGTTTGGAATATGTATACATAATTATTTTTAATGGATATTTATCTATAAAATTTATAGGTTTATTAAGAGCTATGATTATTGAGCTGGTTTTAATAATAAATAGTTGAGCTAACTAAATATTTTATACAAAATTATATTACATTATTATGTATTTATTTTTTAAATTAAAAAAGTTTATATTAAAATAATAAGAAGAATAAAGATAAAGTAATGTCTGCCTGGATCGATTGGATAAAACTATGGTAATTCTTTGGGATGACTCTGTTAAAATAAAGGGATATATTTTATAGGAAGAAATCCTATTTTCTTTTATCTATACTTTGGGCATATTAATTTAGTGGAAAATGATGATGAGCTGGGAGTTAAGCTATTTACGATAATGAAAAAAAGAAAATCGACTTAGTCATGACCGTTTGCCATATGGCCTTTTTCTCCAAGACTGAAAGAGTTGGGAGCAGGTGGAAAGTTTCAAATTCAACTTTTGAACCGACCGTTAACCATTTTCAAACTACATTGTGACAAAAAAGTTTCCGGAAACCTTCAGCATATATTGTAGCTTGAAAGATTGAAATGATCTGATCGATTGGATATAATATATCCGATCAGAACATATGCGATCAGATATGATCTGATCGGAACTGATTGGATATGATCTGATCGGATATGATCTGATCGGATAGGGTATGATCTGATCGAAGAGTCCTTATAGAACATATGCGATCAGATTTGATTTGATCGGAACTGGTTGGATATGATCTGATCAGAACTGATCGGATATGATCTGATCGGATAGGGTATGATCTGATCGAAGAGTCCTTATATCTGATCTCACAAAAGACTTTCAACCGATTTTTCAAACTTTTGGGGTAGGGGGTTCGGACCCGAAACGCCACTGGGCATTAAATTTTGGAACAACTGCTTTTTATAATCTAGTTTTACACTGGCTTTTAGTTTTTTAATATTATAACTTCTTTTCTCCCGAAATAGAATTTTGACTTCTATATTTTTTAACGGTTGAGAGTCTACGGAAGTTAAAATCAAAAATTACCGAATTAAAATACCTTCTGACTAGACGCCCTGGCAAAAACTATTTTTCTACAAAACTTTTTGAGAAAAAACTAAAAACACAAGAATTTGGTTAAAAGTTAGAAAACAAATTTTTAATGTACCTTAGTCCCTCATGAAAAATATCATCTGGATGTCATGAAACGTCGATCGAGATGTTTTTTATAAATTATTTTATGTTCCACCTTGGAACTCTAGGAAATATATATATTTTAATATTTGAAAAATTTTCGAAACATTTTTTGGATGCTTTATTTAGTCTAACTTTTTTATTTTCTATGTCAGTTTACTTTTAAAAAATCAGCCCTGCTCCGGAAACTGAGTAATCCAAATATTTTTCTCGGATTCAGTTTTGCGTGCTACGAAAACCGAAATTTTCCGTCGATAATTAGCGTTTTTATTTTCGATAAATTTTCCTAATTTTTTTCGATAAATTTACAACATTCGGTTTGAAACCGCATGAAAAATTGGATTTGGTGGAAATAGGATCACCAAACATTCGGTTTCCAAACGACGAAAATTTTTTTGGATCCTTTATTTAGTCTTACTTTTTTATTTTCTATATCACTTTACTTTTTAACAATCAGCCCTGTTTCGGAAACCGAGAAATCAAAACCGAATAATTTTACTCGGATTCTGTTTTGCGCGCTTCAGAAACTGAATTTTTCCCTTATTATTTTCGATAAATTTTCCTAATTTGTTTCGATAAATTTACAACATTCGGCTTGAAACCGCATGAAAAATTGGATTTGTTGGCGAATTTTTCCCTTTTTATTTTCGATAAATTTTCCTCAATTTTTTCGATAAATTTACATAATCCCATTTGCAACAAAACATTCGGTTTGAAACCGCGTGAAAAATTCGATTTGATGGAAATGGGAGCTAATATTCGGTTTCCAAACAAATCCGAATAAAATATTCGAATTCGGTTTCCGGATCACGGCTCAATACATAGTTTTTGTAGAATTCTTAAATAAATAAATAAATGTTCAGTTAAACAACTTTTTGCAAGGTTTTAAATAATTTTAAACTAAAAATTAATTAGTGTTCGAATAATTTTTGGTTGCACTGTATACAAAATGTCCACTACCGACACCTAAGTACTTTAGATATTCACTACGTTTTATTTTCGGGTCTGTGGCTTAGACATCCTTAACATGACTTCATAATAAATATATCCATTTTAATATTTTTATTCCTTTATAATATTAACTTTTAATTTTAACGCCTGGTAAGCCAAGACCACAAACTGCAACTTTGTTGTCTAAAAATTTATGGTCTAGACTTCATTAGCGTAATTTGAGAAATTTGTATGGCAGGCGAGCGTGAACAGGTCTCAGTAGAGACTATGTGAAACAAAACTGGTCAATTTGGAACAGGTAACTTGTAACCAGGTGTACAGTATATATATATACCTATATACATATGTTTGTGTGTACATACATATGTATATGCATACGTAATATGTACATACAAAGTATCTCTATATATGTATAGATCTAGTTGAAGCAAAAGTAGTTTCAAGTATTTTGATTTCAAAATTTTTAAAGATAATATACCCCTCAAAATATTATCTTAAAATTATTATTAAAATTATTCATATTTAAAATAATATAATAAATTTTAAAAATTCGTATTTTTTGAAAATTGTATGATATAATAAAATAATAATAAAAATCTTATATTTCGAAAATCCATCTTTGTGACGAATTCTTCCAATATTCCTTTATACAAGATTATTAATTTGAGTGTCATCGAGTTCACCTTCATAAAAAAAAAATGTTTAAGGGTAATTTTGGTTCTATTAAAAACTGTTTTTGAGATTGTTTTCGATAAGCTTGTTTGGTAAAGTTCTGTTAAAAAAACAAAACAAAAAATTAAAAGAACATTAAAAAAAGTCGAATCCTGCGTTAAAAATGATATATAATAAAAAATATGTTTCAAAAATAAAATTAATAAAAAAAAATTTTTAAAAAAAGTTCCAATTCAGAGCATCCCATTCTGCATACTCAAGCAGTGGAGGAATTGGTTGTGTAGGAGAAAAAAAGGAAGAGGAAGCAAGAATTTTTAGATAATTACAAGAAGAAGAAAATGGATGTAGATGCAGTGATGAAGGAAGCGACTTCTCTTCCGGACAATTCGACTCATATTTCTCTATTATCGCTAATGCAAGTTTTATGGACAACCGAATTTCTCCTATATACAACATTGGAGGGGACGACCACGACTACGATGGAGAGATCAAGTGGAGGAGAACCTATCCTCCCTTGATATTTCTAATTGGAGAAGGCGCGCGCAAAGCAGAGGCACCTGGCGAGAGCTACTGAGGTCGGCCGTAACCCGAGAGCGGGCTGTAATGGCCATACGATGACGATGATGACAACATTGGAGACTTTGAACCCTCTCTTCTTGATGGAGAAGCAATACGAAGCCAAACGAGAGCAATTCTCTTAAACAGCGAGTGATGCACGACGTTTACGGAATAAAGTTTGAGAATATCAACATCAAACTGAATTTTGTACAACTATGCAGAAAATTTTCAGGGGCCATTCTCATCATCTCGCATCACGGAAATCACCTTCACATTGTTCACGATTGCAACTACTCCATTAACTCATGTCGATGTGCATTCAATGACTATTTGCAAAAATTCGTCGGTAGAAGATTCTCTAGAAGAGTTGTTCCAAACTGGAAATTCACTATCCATTGGATTAATTTGTCAATCTATCTGTAGAAGGATTCCAGGGAGTTTGTGTACTATAACCTCACCAGGCGAACGTGGCTACTAAGTTGTAAAGCTACATGTCTATCATTTTTCGAAGATCCCAAAAAAGCAGAAGACGGACGTTATGAAACGATCTGAATTTTTAGTTTTTAGAGCTAGACAATATCCCTAGAATTGCTTTAGAACTTGAAGCTATTTTTTATTGAAAAAATGACGTACGTTAAGTCGGGCGTGGACGACTTTGCGATACCCTGTACCACTAGCTTGTAATAAAGTCCGATTTCTTCACAAAAAACCAAAATCAGAAGAATTTTTAAGCAAACATTTTTTTTTTGACCGATCGTTCCTATGGGAGCTATATGATATAATCCACCGATTTCAATAAAATTTGACACAGTGCTTAAATACCTTAAAAAAGATATGAATGCCAAATTTATTTCAAATATCTTTACAAACAAACAAAACACATCGAATTTTGTATAAAAAACGTGTTTTTGGACCGATCGGTCCTATGGGAGCTATATGATAGTCAACCGATTTCGATCAAATTTGGTACAGTGATTGGGAACTTTCGAATACCAAATTTCGTTACGATATCTTCATAAACAAACGAATTATTCATCTAAAACGTTTTTTTTTTGTCGAGGTCGTCTCAAACACCCCCATGGGAGCTATATAATTTATCCCCGATATCAAAAAAATAAAATAAACTTGCCTCCTATGGAATAATATGGGATCTAATGTGAAAGTTTGGTAACTCTAGCTCTTACCATCTCTGAGATCTAGGCGTTCACACGGACGGACAGACGGACAGACAGACAGACGGACATGGGTATATCGACTTCTCTATTCACCCTGATCATATTTTAGGTAACTTTGGGGTGTCTCCGACGTCTCCTTCTATATTTTACATACATTTTCGGCTTGCACAAACTTAATATACCCTTCGTACCATACGGTACAGGATATAAAAATGCAACAAAATTTAAAAAAAAAATGGCGGACGTAAAGTCGGGCGCGGACGACTTTAGGATACCCTGTACCACTAGCTTGTAATAAAGTCCGATTTCTTCACAAAAAACCAAATACAGAAGAATTTTTAAGCAAACATTTTTTTTTTGACCGATCGTTCCTATGGGAGCTATATGATATAGTCAGCCGATTTCAATAAAATTTGACACAGTGCTTAAATACCTTAAAACAGATATGAATGCCAAATTTATTTCAAATATCTTTACAAACAAACAAAACACATCGAATTTTGTATAAAAAACGTGTTTTGGACCGATTGGTCCTATGGGAGCTATATGATCTAGTCAAACGATTTGGATTAAATTTGGTACAGTGCTTAGGAACTATAAAACACTCACGAATGTCAAATTTGGTCCCAATATCTTAACAAACAAACGAAACACAGCAAATTTTGTTAAAAAATCGATTTTTTGGAAGATCGGACCTATGGGAGCTATATGATATAGTCAACCGATTTTGTTCAAATTTGGCACATTGCTTAAATGGTCTAAAAAATTTCCAAACGCCAAATCTGGTTAGGATATCTTTATTAAACAACGAAATATAGCGAATTTTTCTTTAAAAAAGTTATTTTGGCCGATCGGTCCTATGGGAGCTATATGATATAGTCAACCGATTTCGATCAAATTTGGTACAGTGATTGGGAACTAAAAAAAACTTTCGAATACCAAATTTCGTTACGATATCTTCATAAACAAATAAATTATTCATCTAAAACGCTTTTTTTTGTCGAGGTCGTCTCAAACACCCCCATGGGAGCTATATAATTTATCCCCGATATCAAAAAAATAAAATAAACTTGCCTCCTATGGAATAATATGGGATCTAATGTGAAAGTTTGGTAACTCTAGCTCTTACCATCTCTGAGATCTAGGCGTTCACACGGACGGACAGACGGACAGACGGACAGACGGACAGACGGACATGGGTATATCGACTTCTCTATTCACCCTGATCATATATTAGGTAACTTTGGGGTGTCTCCGACGTCTCCTTCTATATGTTACATACATTTTCGGCTTGCACAAACTTAATATACCCTTGGACCATACGGTACAGGGTATAAAAACGTGTTTTTGGACCGATTGGTCCTATGGGAGCTATATGATCTAGTCAAACGATTTGGATTAAATTTGGTACAGTGCTTAGGAACTATAAAATACTCACGAATGTCAAATTTGGTCCCAATATCTTAACAAACAAACGAAACACAACAAATTTTGTTAAAAAATCGATGTTTTGGAAGATCGGACCTATGGGAGCTATATGATATAGTCCACCGATTTTGTTCAAATTTGGCACATTGCTTAAGTGGTCTAAAAAATTTCCAAACGCCAAATCTGGTTAGGATATCTTTATTAAAAAACGAAATATAGCCAATTTTTCTTTAAAAAAGTTATTTTGGCCGATCGGTCCTATGGGAGCTATATGATATAGTCAACCGATTTTGATCAAATTTGGTACAGTGATTGGGAACTATAAAAAACTTTCGATTGCCAAATTTCGTTACGATATCTTCATAAACAAACGAATTATTCATCTAAAACGCTTTTTTTTTTCGAGGTCGTCTCAAACACCCCCATGGGAGCTATATAATTTATCCCCGATATCAAAAAAATAAAATAAACTTGCCTCCTATGGAATAATATGGGATCTAATGTGAAAGTTTGGTAACTCTAGCTCTTACCATCTCTGAGATCTAGGCGTTCACACGGACGGACGGACGGACAGACGGACAGACGGACGGACAGACGGACAGACGGACAGACGGACAGACGGACATGGGTATATCGACTTCTCTATTCACCCTGATCATATTTTAGGTAACTTTGGGGTGTCTCCGACGTCTCCTTCTATATGTTACATACATTTTCGGCTTGCACAAACTTAATATACCCTTGGACCATACGGTACAGGGTATAAAAACATCAGTTATAAAAGACTGCAATAAAAAATGATCTAAAACATCGTTTCATTTCATAATAAAGTTGAAAATTGTACATTTTAATATTTTTGTATGTATAGTATGTATGTATTTCTAGTTTTAAGATCTAGACAATTTTACAAGAATTGTTTTAGAACTTGAATCTAGAATTTTTTAAAAATACCAACTTTCAAACTTATTTTAAAAATAGTGTTTCAAAAAATATTTTGATTCACGACAAAAATATATTTTGGTCTCGTAATCTAACAATATAAAAATAAACGCACAATCTGAGACCAAATTTGGTAAAACAAAAATTTTAATTATTATAATAAAACTGCAATAAAAAATGATTTAAAAATTTAATTTCATTTTATAATAAAGCTCAAAATTGAACAAAATTAACAAATTTGTATGTTTGTATTTCTATTTTAAGATCTAGACAATTTTACAAGAATTGTTTTAGAAATTGAATCTAGAATTTTTAAAAAATAACAAATTATAAATATAATTTTTTAAAAAAGTGTTTCAAAAAATATTCTGATCTCGACAAAAATATTTTTTCGCAATCTAACAATAAACGCAACAATCTGAGACCAAATTTGGTAAAAAAAAAATTAATTAAAATGTTTTAAAAATGTCATTTCATTTTATAATAAAGCTCAAAATTGTGCAAAATTAAAAAACCTGCGCAATAAAAAAATTATTTTGGCTTTGGTTCTAAAAATGACTAAGCATATCAAAAAACTATCATATTTTCATTAACAATGTAACCTTGAGTTATTTAAATAGCAGCCAGACCAGACAAGATTCATTTGTTTATTTTTCTGCTTGACAAGATTAGTATTTAATGCGGCCAAGCCCAAAACTGACGCGCCAATTTTTTGTTGTCTCTATTCAGATGGCTTGGAGTGTGCAAACATTAAAAAAAGTGCAATATGCAGTTAGTTGCATTATCAATAATCAATTTCGGGAAATTTTCCATCACAAGGCAGACAGAGACTGTGTCAGTGATCGCTGAGATGCAATCAGTGAGAGAGAGAGAGAGAGAGGTGAGTGGAGTGGCGAGAGCGCGCGCGGGAGAGCAATGCAGAGATAACAGAAAAAAAAATCAGCTCAGCTGCTTATCAATATCAACCCTGAGAGAAGCGGCAAAGAGATTTGCCGTTTTAAAATGCAATCTAATAAATTTAGAGCGTATATGCAAAAAAAAAAAATGTATATAAATAAAAAGACAGAAAAACCGCCAACGCTGTGAAAAAATGCGAAGCAGCAAATTAAAAGAAATAGACGAATAGCGAAAGAAATAAAAAAATTAAAATTCCAATTGTATAAAATAGGTAAACTTTGGCTTTTTATTTGTAGCGAGAGTGTGTGTGTGTGTGAGTAGAGTATGTGTGTGTGTGTAGTAGAGTGTGTGTGTGTGTAGTAGAGTCTGTGTGTGCACAGTGAAGCAAAAAAATGCAAACGGATAACTCGTTAGACATTTATTTTAAAGTACAGTCAAATTTGCCTATAACGAACAGTTGCGCTACAACGAATTTTTATACTTATATATTTCCTAGAGTTCCAAGGTCACAAGGTTTTATTTATCTATTTCTTTACAAAAACCGCTAAAGAATTGAATTCTATCTAGGCAAAAGCATACAAAACTTTTGCTGTGCCGAAACTTTTTTGATTCACTGTTGGTGTATGTGTGCGCGCTACAAAAATACGTGAAGCAACAAACATATAAAGAGCGCGCGCGTTTTTGTGGAACCCAAATGTGGACAGTAAAATGAAATCAAAAGCGCGCACTTGTGAGAGCGCCAAAAAAAAAACGTAAAACTAGAGCGTATAAGCTTTATGCGCTCTCTCTCTGGCGGCTGCTGCTGCCACACCATTTGTAGCTACACAGACACACACACACACGCACGCACACATAAAAGTTTGTTGCTGGCTTCGTGCAAAATTGGGGCTGTCGTTGCCTGCGTCTTCGTCTGTTTCGTTGTCGTGTTGCTTTGCACGCTGCTTCGTTTCATTGCGCTTCGTATATGACATACGTAATACAAACACACACACACACACACATGTACAGCTAGATTACGAAGAGCAACGACGACGACGACGGCGACGACGTTGTCGGCCACTTTTGCGCCACTCAGCGCACAGCACCGACAAAAGCGACGAATCAGTTGTCAGTTCGCAATCCAACTAGAAAGCAGTTAACGAGTAGTCCGTGTTTGTGTGTTTGCGGTTAAAAGCCACGAGGTCGTAAAGAAAAAAATAAAATAAAAATAAATACAAAATATTTTAAAACGCTGCTTATAAAGCAAATATCATTAAAAAAAAGTTGCGCTTAAATAAAAATACGGCAAAAAAACGATCGCGCCAAGTGCAAACTAAAACATGTGCAAAGCGCCAAACAAATGATATATACAGCAGCAGCCTTTATAAAATATCACATAAATAAAGCACATACATATGTGTATGTGTGTGTGTGTTATATACATGTGCACATAACTAAAGTAAAGCGCAAAAAGAACGCGTTCAGTAGGCATAAAAAATATATACGCACACAAAAAGAAATAAAAAATAAATAAGCTAGCTAGCAGCGCAGTTAGCGCACGACGTTAGCGTTGTAGCTGGCGCTGATCTTGCTGCGTCGCCGCAGTATTTTTGGAAATTTAGCTGCACGCAGCGCGCACACACACACATATAGTGCCAAATAGTTGGTATGCAAATTGGAAGCTTCCAAAAAAAAAAAAAACGTGTTTATATTAATTTTTCCATTTGAACTTTAAACATAGTTGTATGTGTGTGCGCCCGCGTGTGTGTATGTGTAAGCATGTGTGTTTTGCGCTAGTTGCTTTCATTGAATTCTTATATGAATTCCATTTAATTTGTTTGACGCTGCCGCGGCTGACGTCGACGTCGCTGAGCGCTTAATTGGCATGAATTGATGACGTGACGCGTGCGCCGACGATCGTTTCGGTTTTCTTTTTGTTTCTATTTCTATTTTCGTCTGAAACACGCGTTGTTGTTATTATTATTGTTGTTAATACTATTTTTTTGCCGCGTGTTTGTTGTGTTCAGTTTTTATATCATTTAAGTTTTTTATAAATTATAGCTTAAGCAACAAAACCAGCCCAGCAATATAAAAAAAAAAAATTGAGTCTGAGCAAAAAATTAAGTCAAAACAAACCTGTACAAGTTTTGCTCAAAGTCACAAAAAATTAAGAAAAAGTTATAAACAAACAACAAAGAGTGTGCAAAAAAGTGCGTAAAAAAACAACTAGAAAACGCCGGCAGAATCAGCAGCAGCAGCAGCAGCAAAAACAGCAGCAGCAGCAATAACAACAATTTCCTATTGGAGTTACGCGGGTAAATAACAAAAAAAATTTTAAATAAACAAAATAGTGTGAGTGTGTGAGTGTTTAATAGTGTGTGTGTGTGTGTAAATGTGTGTGTGTGTGTGTGTGTGTGTGTGTGTAACTGTGTACTTGTATAATTAACGCCTACAAAAAAATGGCTAAATTTAGTTAGGCTTGTCGCCAAGCGAGTCTTGAAATTTAGAGGGGACTGTCTCCAGAATTCCAAAGCCGGTGCAAAACTTGCTTAGATTATTGCATGATTTGGCATGAGCTGACATTTTTAAAGATCTTACGAAACACAGCAAAATATTTTTAAAAACTTTTAGGCCGGTCTCGCCAAGGCGGACTCAAAGCTAAGGGGTCTTCCTAAAAAAGCCAAATCGGATTAAGCGATTTTTTTGGCTGTGAATATAGACGCAAAATTTTCTCAATTACGGAAGAAAATATTTTAGTTCGAACTTCCGAGCTCTAAATTAAAAAGAAATTTAATTTTTTTTCCATGGTGCAAAGGCAAAATAGATTTCTAACCCCCGTAATTAAAAAAATATAAACAAAGCTAGTTTTCGTTTTCAACCTAATTTTAGATTTCTCATTGAATATTTATGGATAGAAGAACATTTTTTTTAGTCGATGAATTTCTTGGTTTTTCAAAGTCCAAACTACGAAACAAACCAAAATATTTTTAAGACTTTAAGGCCGGTCTCGCCAAGGCGGACTCCAAAACTAAGGGGTTTTCCTGAAAAAGAAATCAAATCGGCAACTGTATTAAGGGATTTTTTTTGACAGTGTATTTAGACGCAACCGTTTTATCCATTACAGAAGAACATTTTTTAGGTTGAACTTTCGAGTTCTAAATTAAAAGGAAATTTAGATTTTCTTCCATGTTTCTAATTTTAAATTTAAAAAAAATATACTAGTTTATTTTTAAACGATTTTTAAGTTTCTCAATGAAGGAAGGAAATTTTGTTATGAACCTGAAAACTTTAGGTAGAAAGGAAATTTCTTGTTTTTTAAAGTGCAAAGATAAAATATATTTTTTTTTTTTATTTTCAAACGATTTTTAAG
>JBAMAX010003263.1:0-27213 GCA_037043745.1 Chymomyza amoena
AAAACTGCAATAAAAAATGATTTAAAAATTTAATTTCATTTTATAATAAAGCTCAAAATTGAACAAAATTAACAAATTTGTATGTTTGTATTTCTATTTTAAGATCTAGACAATTTTACAAGAATTGTTTTAGAAATTCGAATCTAGAATTTTTAAAAAATAACAAATTATAAATATAATTTTTTAAAAAAGTGTTTCAAAAAATATTCTGATCTCGACAAAAATATTTTTTCGCAATCTAACAATAAACGCAACAATCTGAGACCAAATTTGGTAAAAAAAAAAATTAATTAAAATGTTTTAAAAATGTCATTTCATTTTTATAATAAAGCTCAAAATTGTGCAAAATTAAAAAACCTGCGCAATAAAAAAATTATTTTGGCTTTGGTTCTAAAAATGACTAAGCATATCAAAAAACTATCATATTTTCATTAACAATGTAACCTTGAGTTATTTAAATAGCAGCCAGACCAGACAAGATTCATTTGTTTATTTTTCTGCTTGACAAGATTAGTATTTAATGCGGCCAAGCCCAAAACTGACGCGCCAATTTTTTGTTGTCTCTATTCAGATGGCTTGGAGTGTGCAAACATTAAAAAAAGTGCAATATGCAGTTAGTTGCATTATCAATAATCAATTTCGGGAAATTTTCCATCACAAGGCAGACAGAGACTGTGTCAGTGATCGCTGAGATGCAATCAGTGAGAGAGAGAGAGAGAGAGGTGAGTGGAGTGGCGAGAGCGCGCGCGGGAGAGCAATGCAGAGATAACAGAAAAAAAAATCAGCTCAGCTGCTTATCAATATCAACCCTGAGAGAAGCGGCAAAGAGATTTGCCGTTTTAAAATGCAATCTAATAAATTTAGAGCGTATATGCAAAAAAAAAAAAATGTATATAAATAAAAAGACAGAAAAACCGCCAACGCTGTGAAAAAATGCGAAGCAGCAAATTAAAAAGAAATAGACGAATAGCGAAAGAAATAAAAAAATTAAAATTCCAATTGTATAAAATAGGTAAACTTTGGCTTTTTATTTGTAGCGAGAGTGTGTGTGTGTGTAGTAGAGTATGTGTGTGTGTGTAGTAGAGTGTGTGTGTGTGTAGTAGAGTCTGTGTGTGCACAGTGAAGCAAAAAAAAATGCAAACGGATAACTCGTTAGACATTTATTTTAAAGTACAGTCAAATTTGCCTATAACGAACAGTTGCGCTACAACGAATTTTTATACTTATATATTTCCTAGAGTTCCAAGGTCACAAGGTTTTATTTATCTATTTCTTTACAAAAACCGCTAAAGAATTGAATTCTATCTAGGCAAAAGCATACAAAACTTTTGCTGTGCCGAAACTTTTTTGATTCACTGTTGGTGTATGTGTGCGCGCTACAAAAATACGTGAAGCAACAAACATATAAAGAGCGCGCGCGTTTTTGTGGAACCCAAATGTGGACAGTAAAATGAAATCAAAAGCGCGCACTTGTGAGAGCGCCAAAAAAAAAACGTAAAACTAGAGCGTATAAGCTTTATGCGCTCTCTCTCTGGCGGCTGCTGCTGCCACACCATTTGTAGCTACACAGACACACACACACACGCACGCACACATAAAAGTTTGTTGCTGGCTTCGTGCAAAATTGGGGCTGTCGTTGCCTGCGTCTTCGTCTGTTTCGTTGTCGTGTTGCTTTGCACGCTGCTTCGTTTCATTGCGCTTCGTATATGACATACGTAATACAAACACACACACACACACACATGTACAGCTAGATTACGAAGAGCAACGACGACGACGACGGCGACGACGTTGTCGGCCACTTTTGCGCCACTCAGCGCACAGCACCGACAAAAGCGACGAATCAGTTGTCAGTTCGCAATCCAACTAGAAAGCAGTTAACGAGTAGTCCGTGTTTGTGTGTTTGCGGTTAAAAGCCACGAGGTCGTAAAGAAAAAAATAAAATAAAAATAAATACAAAATATTTTAAAACGCTGCTTATAAAGCAAATATCATTAAAAAAAAGTTGCGCTTAAATAAAAATACGGCAAAAAAACGATCGCGCCAAGTGCAAACTAAAACATGTGCAAAGCGCCAAACAAATGATATATACAGCAGCAGCCTTTATAAAATATCACATAAATAAAGCACATACATATGTGTATGTGTGTGTGTGTTATATACATGTGCACATAACTAAAGTAAAGCGCAAAAAGAACGCGTTCAGTAGGCATAAAAAATATATACGCACACAAAAAGAAATAAAAAATAAATAAGCTAGCTAGCAGCGCAGTTAGCGCACGACGTTAGCGTTGTAGCTGGCGCTGATCTTGCTGCGTCGCCGCAGTATTTTTGGAAATTTAGCTGCACGCAGCGCGCACACACACACATATAGTGCCAAATAGTTGGTATGCAAATTGGAAGCTTCCAAAAAAAAAAAAACGTGTTTATATTAATTTTTCCATTTGAACTTTAAACATAGTTGTATGTGTGTGCGCCCGCGTGTGTGTATGTGTAAGCATGTGTGTTTTGCGCTAGTTGCTTTCATTGAATTCTTATATGAATTCCATTTAATTTGTTTGACGCTGCCGCGGCTGACGTCGACGTCGCTGAGCGCTTAATTGGCATGAATTGATGACGTGACGCGTGCGCCGACGATCGTTTCGGTTTTCTTTTTGTTTCTATTTCTATTTTCGTCTGAAACACGCGTTGTTGTTATTATTATTGTTGTTAATACTATTTTTTTGCCGCGTGTTTGTTGTGTTCAGTTTTTATATCATTTAAGTTTTTTATAAATTATAGCTTAAGCAACAAAACCAGCCCAGCAATATAAAAAAAAAAATTGAGTCTGAGCAAAAAATTAAGTCAAAACAAACCTGTACAAGTTTTGCTCAAAGTCACAAAAAATTAAGAAAAAGTTATAAACAAACAACAAAGAGTGTGCAAAAAAGTGCGTAAAAAAACAACTAGAAAACGCCGGCAGAATCAGCAGCAGCAGCAGCAGCAAAAACAGCAGCAGCAGCAATAACAACAATTTCCTATTGGAGTTACGCGGGTAAATAACAAAAAAAATTTTAAATAAACAAAATAGTGTGAGTGTGTGAGTGTTTAATAGTGTGTGTGTGTGTGTAAATGTGTGTGTGTGTGTGTGTGTGTGTGTGTGTAACTGTGTACTTGTATAATTAACGCCTACAAAAAAATGGCTAAATTTAGTTAGGCTTGTCGCCAAGCGAGTCTTGAAATTTAGAGGGGACTGTTCCGAATTCCAAAGCCGGTGCAAAACTTGCTTAGATTATTGCATGATTTGGCATGAGCTGCATTTTTAAAGATCTTACGAAACACAGCAAAATATTTTTAAAACTTTTAGGCCGGTCTCGCCAAGGCGGACTCCAAAGCTAGGGGTCTTCCTAAAAGAAACCAAATCGGATTAAGCGATTTTTTTGGCTGTGAATATAGACGCAAGAATTTTCTCAATTACGGAAGAAAATATTTTAGTTCGAACTTCCGAGCTCTAAATTAAAAAGAAATTTAATTTTTTTTCCATGGTGCAAAGGCAAAATAGATTTCTAACCCCCGTAATTAAAAAAATATAAACAAAGCTAGTTTTCGTTTTCAACCTAATTTTAGATTTCTCATTGAATATTTATGGATAGAAGAACATTTTTTTTAGTCGATGAATTTCTTGGTTTTTCAAAGTCCAAACTACGAAACAAACCAAAATATTTTTAAGACTTTAAGGCCGGTCTCGCCAAGGCGGACTCCAAAACTAAGGGGTTTTCCTGAAAAAGAAATCAAATCGGCAACTGTATTAAGGGATTTTTTTTGACAGTGTATTTAGACGCAACCGTTTTATCCATTACAGAAGAACATTTTTTAGGTTGAACTTTCGAGTTCTAAATTAAAAGGAAATTTAGATTTTCTTCCATGTTTCTAATTTTAAATTTAAAAAAAATATACTAGTTTATTTTTAAACGATTTTTAAGTTTCTCAATGAAGGAAGGAAATTTTGTTATGAACCTGAAAACTTTAGGTAGAAAGGAAATTTCTTGTTTTTTAAAGTGCAAAGATAAAATATATTTTTTTTTTATTTTCAAACGATTTTTAAGTTTCTTTATGAATATTTATGGAAGGAAATTTTGTTATGAATCTGATAAACCGGAAAACTTTAGGTATGAAGAAAATTTCTTGTTTTTTAAAGCGCAAAGGTAAAATATATATTTTTTTTTATTTTCAAACTATTTTTGAGTTTATCAAAGAGTGTTCTTGGGCATGAGAAATTGTTTTTTTTTAGTTTCTAAGGCAGAATAAGAATTCTAAAATAATTTGTTATTAAAATATAATTTTACATTTTTATTTTTATACAATTTTTAAGTTTCTCATTGGTTGTTTGTGAACGGAAGGAATTTTTATCAGTCGATGAACCTCAAATGCTTTAAGTAAACAGAAAATTTCTTGTTTTTTCAAAGTACAAAATGAAAATAGGATTTCTAACATAATCTTATATATAAAATTCTTGTGCCACAATGTTAGTTACCATACTCTTCCGAAACGGCTGGACGGACTATAATGAAATTTTGTGTACCTATTGGGTAGGTCTGAGAATCGGCCAACATCTATTTTTCATACACCCAAGTGATAAGGATTGTCCACCCATAACACTTTTTTTTTTTAATATTTACCTTACTCCTTCGAAACGGCTGGACCGATTCTCATGAAATTTTGTGTGAAATTACCTAGAAATAATTTATATGACAAAACAACGTTTGTCGGGGCTGCTAGTTTTTTATAAAAATACTCAATTTAGTTTTCAAACAATTTTTAAATTTCTTATAGAGTGTTCATGGACATTCTTTTTTTCTTTCAAATTACTAAAGCAAATTAAGATTTCTGACATAATTATTGATGAAAATATTTTTAAGTTTCTCATTCGCTAGATACATGGCAAAATATGGTATTTATATTTAATAAAAACTAGTGAGCCCGGTATACGTTGTCCCGCCCAAACTTTTTGAATACTTTTAAAGTGAATAAACATCGTAAGATTCTCTGGTTTGCGTAGCTGGAAAAATATAAGTTTTTATACCCTGTACCGTATGGTACCAAGGGTATATTAAGTTTGTGCAAGCCGAAAAAGTATGTAACATATAGAAGGAGACGTCGGAGACACCCCAAAGTTACCTAAAAAATGATCAGGGTGAATAAAGAAGTCGATATACCCATGTCCGTCTGCCCGTCCGTCCGTTTGAACGCCTAGATCTCAGAGATGGTAAGAGTTAGAGTTAACAAACTTTAACATTAGATCCCATATTATTCCATAGGAGGCAAGTTTATTTTATTTTTTTGATATCGGGGATAAATTATATAGCTCCCATGGGGGTGTTTGAGACGACCTCGACAAAAAAAAGTTTTAGATGAATAATTCGTTTGTTTATGAAGATATCGTAACCAAATTTGGTATTCAAAATTATATTTTTATAGTTCCCAATTACTGTACCAAATTTGATCGAAATCGGTTGACTATATCATATAGCTCCCATAGGTCCGATCTTCCAAAAAATCGATTTTTTAACAAAATTTTTTGTGTTTCGTTTGTTTGTTAAGATATTGGGACCAAATTTGACATTCGTGAGTATTTTATAGTTCCTAAGCACTGTACTAAATTTAATCCAAATCGTTTGACTAGATCATATAGCTCCCATAGGACCAATCGGTCCAAAAACACGTTTTTATACAAAATTCGATGTGTTTTGTTTGTTTGTAAAGATATTTGAAATAAATTTCATAGCTTTTTTAAGGTATTTAAGCACTGTGTCAAATTATTGAAATCGGTTGACTATATCATATAGCTCCCATAGGAACGATCGGTCAAAAAAAAATTTTTGCTTAAAAATTCTTCTGTTTTTGGTTTTTGTGAAGAAATCGGACTTTATTACAAGCTAATGGTACAGGGTATCCTAAAGTCGTCTGCGCCCGACTTTGCGTTCGCCATTTTTTTTTATAAAAATACTCAATTTTGTTTTCAAACAATTTTTAAGTTTCCTATAAAAGTGTTCATGGACATTCTTTTTTTCTTTCAAATTACTAAAGCAAATTAAGATTTCTGACATAATTATTAATGAAAATATTTTTAAGTTTCGTTAGACACATGGCAAAATATGGTATTTATATTTAATAAAAACTAGTGAGCCCGGCAGACGTTGTCCCGCCCAAAGTTTTTGAATATACCCTTAAAGTGAATAATCATCGTAAGATTCTCTGGTTAGCTTATCTGGAAAAATATAAGATTTTAAGATTAGTTTGCAGCTCGATACAAACTTGCATCACTATTAGTCGAATGTCGCGCTTCATGGGTCTGTCTTAAAATTGTTATTTTTCTCCCTGTGTACTTATCATTTACTGTCAAAATAAGATCTCCAATTATCGTACAATATATATTATTGTTCAAAGTTGTTCAAACAATGATTGGCACAAATCACACATTTAAGCTTTAAGATATGCAAAGTTTATAAGATTATTTGTTTTTTATTAGAAACTTAAACAACATTTCACGATAATGTTGACAAATTTATAGAACCCATTATTCGATTGTTGTTAAAAATTTTGGCAACAAACATTGAAAGCTATTCTTATAATTGTACTTTATATTTTAAGAAAATTATTATATATTATAAACAAAAATTGATAGTGATAGAGTTTTGAGCTAAATATTTAAAACTTTATCAAAAAATAGCATTAGGCAAAAATTAAATATTTTTAAAAATATTATTAAACACTTGCAAAAAATAAATCTTTTTTTTGATTTTATAAAAGCTTAGAAAATTTACATTAAAGATAAGATTAAATTAAGAAACTCCAGATTGTGGGCAGAAAGTTCAAGTTTCTTTAACTCGTATTAAAAACCCAATATCTGCCAAATGCTCCAATTTCTAGTTGATTTTCTTATCAAAAATTAATTCCAACAGAATTCAAATTATGCCCCCCACTCCAAACTGCAATCTTAGCTACTTTTTTTTATATATATATAAACAACCTTATCAACAGCACGATAATCAAATATGGCCTGATGTCAGTCTCAAACAAACTATATACAAAACGCTTAAGATATCAATGTTTGACCAAAGCTCTCAAACACAACACAATGACTTGGACTCGGAGATAAATCAAAATAAATTCTTATCAGTCAAGTCGACCCATTTACTCGAAAAAAAAAAATTTTTCTAATCGCATTTCAATGTCAATACAGATGTCAAAACAAAAACAATAAAAGAATGTGGAAAGAAGAAAAAAAAAGATGTCTAAAAATATTGAAAAGTCAAAATGCCAAACTCAAAAGGCAGGCCTTCAAAAAGCTGGTCCAATTTTTCGAAAAAAATAACAACAAACAAACTCAAAACGTTGGCGCACAGTGGGACGAAATAGACAAAAATAAGAATAAAAAGCTCAATTGAGAATTTAGAAACTGTGATGAGAATTTTTTGTTGTATAACTTGATAGTAGAAAATTGTAGAATATTATAATAGAATATCAATAGAATCATCAAACATAAAAGAAAAATTTGTGCGATTTTGGTTATATAAAGCTTCTTAATGAAGTATTGGAAAAATGCGGAAAATTTGTAATAAAATTTAAGAAGAGCATTCTGAGTTTCGATATGGCATGGCATGTATATTAATGCAGATATGGATGCGCGACTCCATAAACTATAGTTGATGAATATTTATATAAAAGAAACTGATGTTTTACGTGTTACGGGTGTTCTCATAAACGCGTCGATGAATTTCAAATCTGATTTTTGTATGTGTTAGAGGCTTTTAATACGGAGGTCTTAAGAATCTTATATTTTTCCATATAAGAGATCTAGAGAATCTTACGATGTTTATTCACTTTAAGAGTATTAAAAAAAGTTTGGACAGGACAACGTCTGCCGGGCTCACTAAGTTCTTTAATAAAATATACATATTAAAAAAAAAAATTGTGCGATTTTGGATAAATAAAGCTTAATAAATTATTGCAAAAATACGTGAAATTTGTTATAGAATTAATAGAAATAAGGAACTAAAAAAGAAATTAGTTTCTTTGTAAATGTTCTTATCATGGATTCAAGGCCCATAACAATCCAAAGGATGTTTAATTCATAAAATCAAAATAATTTAGATATATTTTTTTTGGCATATTGACCCTAGTTAGTTTGCAATTCACGTTTCAGGTCGACTCATCGACATTATCGAAGCATAAAATAGAATAAATTACTTTTATAGAATCAAAAAAGCTCACCTGTAGTATTACTTTTATAATAATAATAATTCCCTGACTGACCCCTTGGAGAGACATGGGGTATATCTATAAAAAACTGTTCGAACAGTAAATAAAACTTATTAAATTGGTTGCTACAGTCATATAGATTTTTTTAAAAGATAAACCAAATACAGTTTACTCGCAATATTTTGATTTTATTTTGTTTATTTTTAATCTAGTGCCTTGAAAAATTTCCTATTAGATGTCTATTATAAAAAATTGTTAAACAAAAACATATACTAAAAATTTCCAAAGCTTTATTTGCCAGTATCAACAATAATTGCCACACTAAAGATAACTAATTCATTTTTTTATTTTATTTTATTATTTAATAGCTAGCAAAGATTTTCGTTTTTTAACCACTGTGCGACGACACGAGTTCTAGCGTCGCTATCAATGCTGTTTTTATTTTTAGGCCCATTATCAGCGCTGTTCTAATTAAGATCTCTGCACTCAACTCTCAAATAATCAAACTTTAAGTATATAGCAATAATTCTGATAAGCTTTTTTAAACTAGACTGCCACGAAGTCAAACAAAATATAAAAATACAAATTTTTAAAAGGCAGAATTTAAAAAATAAATTGTCTAGTATAGTTTCACAGTAATATTTCATTATGAATATATAAAAAAAATGTATGCTATGACGTAGGAATTCCGATATATGTAGCAAAATTTTAGAACTGATTTACAAATACAACATTTCAAATTAAATAGCTGAACGTTGAAACTTTTTTCAAAAAAAAAATACTTCGAAGCACATTTTAAGAAATCACATTTTTGAAACTTGCGGAAAAACTTTCCAAATACAGAGCTTTTTTGTAATTTTTAAAATTTAGAAGAAGTTGTTTAAAAGAATTTTTTTAAGCAATGCTAAAGTTGTATGTTTCTAGGTGTGAACATTCTTAGTGAATTCTAGATCTAATTATATCATCAAAAATCATATATTTTTAAAGTGAATGAAATTCTTATCGAATTCTACATCTAATTATAAAAATATAAAAGAAAAAATTTCAAAAAGTGAAATGGGGTCAAAGAGAAAAAATAATTTTTTATGGGAAGTGCTAAAATTTTATAAAAAAAATCATATTTTTGAAAGTGAAGTTTTCTTAGCGATCTAGATCTAATTATAAAAAATATAAAACATTAAAATACAAAGAGTGATAGAACAAAGGGGTTAAATTTCGTCAAATAAATTATTTTGTGTAATTTTTTTTTAGTTTTTAAAATTTAGAACAAGTTTTCAAGAACTTTTTATAAAAAAAAATTATAATTTTCTATTGTGAACATTCTTAGTGAATTCTAGATCTAATTATATCATCAAAAATATATCAAAAATCATATTTTTTAAAGTGAATGAAATTCTTATCGAATTCTACATTTAATTATAAAAAATATAAAAGAAAAAATTACAAAAAGTGAAATAATAATGGGGTCAAAGAGTAAAAATAATTTTTTATGGGAAGTGCTAAAGTTTTATAAAAAAAATCGTTATTTTGAAAGTGAAGTTTTCTTAGTGATCTAGATCTAATTATAAAAAATATAAAAAATTAAAATACAAAGAGTAATAGAACAAAGGGTTTAAATTTCGCCAAATAAATTATTTTGTGAAATTTTTTTTTAGTTTTTAAAATTTAGAACAAGTCTTCAAGAACATTTTATAACAAAAAAATTATGATCTTTTAATGTGAACATTTTTAGTGAATTCTAGATCTAATTATTGTATATTATCAAAAATATATCAAAAATCATATTTTTTTAAAGTGAATGAAATTCTTAGCGAATTCGGGATCTAAATAGAAAAAATATAAAAGATAAAAATACAAGAAAAAAAAAATACAAATGTTCAAATTGAATAAATTTATAGATACAAAGTGCAAGTTTTTTAGTTTAAAAATCAAGATATTTTTAAGATTTATTTTTAAAAACTATAGTTATTCTAAAAATCATCCAAAGTTTTTCTTAGTTATCTTGAAAAATACATTCTTGAAAAAAAAAGTTAATTTTTATTTGTAGTAAAATTTGTTTGGTAATCGATAATGCAAAGAAATATTTTGTTTTGATAGATTATAATAGAGAGAAAAAAAGGTAACAATTCACTCAAAGCAAGTTCCATATAAATTTAAACCATTTTAAAGAGTTTTTTTTTTAGTTTCAAAATTTAAAATCAAATTTTTTGTTGGCACAGACTAAAGTTATTTTGAAAACACACCCAAATTTCTCAGTATTTTTCTATTTTGCAAAGAATATGTTCTTAAGATAAGATTCAATAATTTAAAACGAGCCCAAAAAATCTTAGAAATTAAGGCATAGTGTGCAAAAAATCCCTTTTAAGCGATTAAAGACCAATTCTTTTATTATGCAGAGAATATGTTCTTAAGATAAGATTCAAGAAATTAAAACAAAACCAAAGAATCTTCGAAAATAAGGCATAGTGTGCCAGAAATCCCTTTTAAGCGATTTTATACCAATTCTCTTATTATGCAAAAAATATGTTCTTAAGAACATATTTTAAACGAGACCAAAGAATCTTAGAAATTAGGGCATAGTGCCAGAAATCCCTTTTAAGCGATTTTAGACGAATTCTCTTATTATGCAAAAAATATGTTTTTAAGATAAGATTCAAGAACTTAAAGCGAGACCAAAGAATCTTAGAAATTAAGACATAGTGTGCCAGAAATCCCTTTTAAGCGATTTAAGACCAATTCTCGGATTATGCAAAGAATATGTTCTTAAGATAAGATTCAAGAATTTAAAACGAGGCAAAATAATCTTAGAAATTAAGGCATAGTGTGCCAGAAATTCCTTTTAAGCGATTTTAGACCAATTCTCTTATTATGCAAAGAATATGAAGATAGGACTCAAAAATTTAAAACGAGAGCAAGGAATCTGAGAAATTAAGGCATAGTGTGCCAGAAATCCCTTTTAAGCGATTTAAGACCAATTCTCTTATCATGCAAAAAATATGTGCTTAAGATAAGATTCAAGAACTTAAAACGAGACCAAAGTATCTTAAAAATTGCGGCATAGTGTGCGAGAAATCCCTTTTAAGCGATTTTAGACCAATTCTTTTATTATGCAAAGAATATGTTCTTAAAATAAGATTCAAGAACTTAAAACAAGAACAAAGAATCTTAGAAATTGCGGCATAGTGTGCCAGAAATCCCTTTTACCTGATTTAAGACCAATTCTCTTTTTATGCAAAGAATATGTTCTTAAGATAAGATTCAAGAACTTAAAACAAGAACAAAGAATCTTCGAAAATAAGGCCAGAAATCCCTTTTAAGCGATTTTAGACCAATTGAAGCTCGTTATGCAAAAAAGGCATAGAAGGACAACTTTTTAAACGTGGAATTTAAGAAAGAAATCATGTGCAAATAAGTTTTAAACCAATCAAGCTAATTTTCGTGTATCCTGGGAAAGAAGTTCCTTATTAACTTAGCATTAATTTGTACTTCTTTAAAGTTAGATTTGCTCTGATTTTTGGGCGGAGTATTGTTATTTTTTCTTTGTTTATTTAAATATTAAAAAACTTTTTAAACGTTTGATTTAAGCAAGAAGAAGCAACCGTTTAAGCGATTTTTGAGCTACCTCGGAATATTATGTGTCTATTTGAAATTAGATTCGGTTTAATACTTTTCAACGTTGGATTTAAAAAAGAATTCAAAGAAAAAAAGTTAAAAGCAGTTTAAGCGATGTGCAAATAAGTTTAAACCGTTTAAGCGATTTTTGGGCTACTATGAAATATAAGTTCCTTTTTTACTTCTTATTATTATGTGCCTATTCGAAGATAAATTTGATCTGAGTTTTGGGAGCAGTATTTTATAATAATTTTAACTATTTAGAAAACTTTAAACGCTGAATTTAACAAAGAAATCAATCGCAAATAAGTTTAAAACCGTTTAAGCGATTTTTGGGCTACCTCGGAAGATAAGTTCCCTAATTACTTTTGAATATTATGTATTAGATTCGGTTTATTACTTTTAAACGTTGGATTTAAGAATGAATTGAAAGAAAAAAAATTAAAAACCGTTTAAGCGATTTTTGGTCTAATATGGAATATAAGTTCCTTATTTACTTATTATTATGTGCCTATTTGAAGTTAAATTTGATCTGGGTTTTGGGGGCAGTATTTTATAATAATTTGAATTATTTAGAAAACTTTAAACGTTGAATTTAACAAAGAAATCAATCGCAAATAAGTTTATAACCGTTTAAGCGATTTTTGCGCTACCTCGGAAGATAAGTTGCCTAATTACTTTTAAATATTATGTATCTATTTGAAGTTAGAATTGCTTTAAGTTTTGGGCGCAGTATTTTATAATATTTTTTGATTTATTTCAATATTTAGAAGCTTTTTAGCTTTTTTTTGGGGGAAGCTCTCCAAACTATACAAAAATCTCTAATGATTTTTATTTATAAATCTTTTAATAAAATTTCATAGCAAAGATTGTCAAGGTTTTTAATGAAGGTTGTCAACCTTATAGAGAGCACCCTAAACGAGCCCATAGTTTCTATGCATATAACAAGTTATTCTTCTTGTGCATAGTTTGACACCGCCTAATTGCCCACAACTCACGTTTTTGCAATAATTCCTATGACTTGCAGTATTTTAATTTAAAAAATATTATCAAAATCAAAGACTGACTTATAAATCGAACTGTTGCTATAGCTATTGTTTTATATTATAAATAAATTCCATAGACATTGGCGTTTGGTGGCGCAGTCCATGTCCATATTTGCATATAAGCAATTTTTTTTTTATATATATTTTTATTTATTTTTTTTTACCGCTGCCCGGCGCGTGTTTCTCTCTGTGACCTTCTAAGCACGTGTAAAATTTAAATGCAATTGCGGCGTTGTGGCGAGTGTGTGTGTGTGTGTGTATCTGTGTGAGTGCCTGTATCTATGTGCATATGAGAGCAAGAATTTTCAATAAGCTTTCATTTGAATATATTTCCGTGATAATTGACTTAATAAATTAATATAAAAATTAACAACGTAGAAAAACCAGAATGCAAGTCTCTAGAGAAAATGAGATAGACGGGAGAAATGAGATACAAGATACAATAACTTTGCAAGTAATGACAAAATTATGCATAAAGATACAAAAAAAAGCAGCTGAACAGGGTGGGAATTGTAGTGCAGTGCAGTAATAAGCTGAAATAAGATGACAAATGGAAATATGTGTATATAATATAAGTGAGATACATATGTATCTGTACAGCTGCCTTGGCAACAATTGCAATAAATTTGCACAAACTACAATGCAACTGCAACTGCTGCAATAAGAAGTAGCTGCTGCAGCAGAACAACAATAAAATTGCAGATTGAAAGTGGCGCGTAAGAATATGTTGTGCAAGGTTTCAGTTTCAATTGCACAGATACAAAAAAAAACAAACTTGCAGATACAAATGTATCTATACTATGTATAGTACATGCATGTGGTTTGCCGGTCGCCAGATAAGCTGCAGACTTGTTTCGATATCACGGCCCTGTGACCAATGTATCTGTGTAGCGTACTTTTATCTGTATATTTATTTATATATCTATCTTTTGGCGCTTTGTGGGTGTTGGAAGCCAAAGTCTGGGCTGGCTGGCTGGCAACAACGGCAACAATGTGTCGGTTGCGTGGTCGCAACATTTATCGTATCTCATTTGTGTTGCGTGTGATAAGCAGCAGCAGCTAGCCAAGCATTCCAATAGCTTTTTTTTTTTAGCCAACTAAAAGTTGGTAATACGCTAGAGATCAAGTGCAGCAGCTTTGATATGGTTCAAAGTAAAGTTGACGTTTTGTAGCTGGGGAATTTCAGAGCTCATAACTGCGACCAAATTGGGGAACTAATTTAAGATGAGTGTCGCTTGAAAGCGTGAAATGAATGAAGATGAATTAGTGGGGATATCCCAAAGAAAAATGTATTAGAGCTGGGGTTAATACTGTGTCCAAGGGCACTTAGATAACAATGGTGACTCAGTGTTCAGGTCCAACTCATGCATGCGCTTGAACTTTGGAAGAACTAAATACTTGGAATGGAATCGACTTTAAGCTGAACAGCTGCAACTTTTACAGAGCGATTGTTGTCGAGAATGTTTTGAGTTTTTATAGATATGCAACAATTTGCATTGCCTCAGGTTCCACTTGCAGTATATCTCGAAAAAATAGAGATTGTTGTTTAAATTAAGCATTCGAAGATTTAAAATAGCCAGTTGACCAAATGAATGACTCACAATTCAGAATTTATCAAGGATGCTCGAAGATGCAAGCGAAGATTACGTACAGACCTAAATCTAAAGAAAGCAAATTATGCAGGCGAATAATAAGGTGGAATGCTTGTATCCCAATTTAAGAAGAGAACTGAATAAAAGAAAAACTTGCTTTTGTAGGGACTGTAATAAATACGGTATTGCTATATATATATAGATTGCCCTCTCGGGGATTGCCGTATTGTCGTGGTGATGGGGCTCATTAGGGGCGATGAATCCAAGAGCGATGCCGTCGGTAGGACAGCTATCGGTAGGGCCATTCCGGTAAGGTCGAGGAAGAGTCCTGAAGTTAACAGCAGTCCACAACAAACCCTGATGCCTTTTTCGCAGCCAAATTGCCATCAGGTAAGCGTCTGTTTTCCCATATCAGGGGCGGCTTCTAACTAAAGAATCTTTGAACCCATCACTCATTGATTCTCATAAAAGATGTCAGAAGGGGTACACAACAATTATTGGTCAATCCCCCAGCTACGGCAGCCAGCACAGAGGATTTGGAGGTGCTAATTTCACGTTATAACGACAACACAATGAATGTAACCCACTGAGTTTCTATGCTCCACTTAGGAGTCCAGAAAAAGTAGTAGTAGTATAATATATATATATAAGTTCCTCTAACTCCCGGTGGAGCGTAGGGTTAATCTTAGATTGTCATCTTGTCGCGATGAGGAGGCTCAGTAAGTGCAATGATCCTGCGAGCGTTGTCGGCGGTAACCTAGTTACCGGTAGGGCCTCCCAAGCCGATAAGGTTAAAGGTGAGCACCGAAGCTTAGAACAATCCAACCGGTAGCGTCTGTCTGCAGGTTAGCAGCGGCTACAGCGGGAAGCTGATTTGCAGCAAGCGGCTCGCGATATAAACGTGTACCAAAGGGCGCGTCCATCCGCCTGTTTGTTGAATGGAACACAAAGGTAGCAGCCCTACCATTGAACTAGAAACCCTGGGCTAGTTACCCATCTTTTCGAAAATACCTGATTACTGAAACCAAGTAATATATATAGAGTTCTATAAATCCTTCAAGAACTAGAGGGCCATTACAAATCATCTTCACTGTTAGCGATCGTCAAACATTTGTTTACTTTGGAGCCAGTTCTTTCTTGTGCTTGGAGATTCCACGCGATTGCAGTTCGAGTTAGGTCCGACTCAGGGTATCTCAGTGAGTGGCCTATCCCTGCTACTCGATCGAAGTTCGTCATTTGTTACAGTTTGCGGTCAGAATAGCAGTATTTTGAGTTGACATGAAGGTTTGTAGGGGTTGTGAGAGGCGAGGGTGAGGATTCCATGTTTCACATACGCATAAGACAATCGACATTATATTTGAGTCAAAAATTTTCAATTTCGTCCGAGTCGACTTCCATATAATCTTAAGGTATCAGAGCGCCTGTTTTCATTTTTTTATATGGTTGTCAATGTTTGCTGAAGATTCAGCCTCCTTGACGCACCCTAGGTAACAAAAGTGGCCTTCTAGGACCTTAACGCGTCCTTCGCGTGTCACGTTGACCCACCCTACAGTGCACAACTGTCACCACCGCACTTTTTTCTCTTCCCTCAGCTTAATCGGAATATCAAGAAAAGAATGGGTTCAAGGGGTCGTGAAGGCATCTATGAGGCTGACTACGGCAAGCGAGTTCCGGCAGGCGTATACGTGCATTGGGAATCAAGCTCTACTCGTTTCATAAAATAAATTTCAATTAAATCACTTCACGGTGTGCGGTTGTCGCATCTCCCGAGCACTTTGGTTGAGGTATAATCCAAAGCGAACATCTGAGCTCCTGGACTAGGATGGTGGTTGGAGTTGTAATGGCATACTGCACTATAGGCCACACGATTGAGAGGCTGCTCGTTCCCCATCACGGTATTTGCCGCAGCTGCTGAGATAAGGAAGACATAGAAAGCATCCAATACCTATTGCGACTGCCCGGCGCTTCTTAGAAAACGAACCCAGTTTCTGAGTAAACTGTTCTTTGAGGATCTGGGTTGCCTATCCTAAGTGCCCATTGCGGATCTGGCTGCTTTTGTCGCCTCCTCCACAATTCCTTACTTTCTTCAATTTGATTCCGGAAGGCGCGTACGTGATAGAAAGCGATAGAAATCATCCAGTACCTGTTATGCGACTGCCCGGCGCTTCTTAGAAGACGAACCCAGTTTCTGAGTAAACCATTCTTTGAGAATCTGGGTAGTGTAGCCTGGATCTGGCATATATTTTCGAATCCTCACAATGTTTCTGCAAAATGAAAGACTTAGGCGATTAGGGATGTCCTACAGTTTTTGATCCTCCTCGACAATCACTCTCTTCTTCAATTCGTTTCCTCCTTTCTCACAATTAGGTAACCAATGGATCTCCATGATCTCTGGGTGATCTCAATCACTGACTGAGCTGCCTCCTCCACCAACTAATCATTGTTGATCTTACTCTGTATATGTCGATCAAGTTCTCTATAACTCGCAAGCAGTTTATCAGAGAAGGGTTTAAGCTTTTCCCACTTAACTGCTTCTCCTGCTATCCCAGGTTATCCATATGAGGAACAATGTCGTTTTTGGGCTGGCCCGTCTATTGGCAGAAGGAAATCTAAAGCAACTAACCATTGTTGATCTTACTCTGTATATGTCGATCAAGTTCACTATAACTCGCAGGCAGTTTTATCGGAGAAGGGTTTCGGCTTATCCAACTTTCCTGCTCCTCCTGCTATCCTAGGTTACCCATGTGGGACTGTGTAGTTTAGGTCGGCCCGTCTCTTGGTGGAAGGAATCCTTAAGCAACTAATCGCTTTTAGGATTAGGGAAAAGATTGCATTTGGTTACGGAGTTTGAAAAAGCATCGCAACGTATAGTTATTGGAATTCAGTCAGGAATTGTCACTGTCACCACTCTGGGACTTGTGTTTATCTTAAAGAAAACATGTTATCTTTAAAAGAGCCACCAAGACTTTGTTCAAACTTAAGATACTTATTTAGATAATCTTTAGAATGCAATTCAATACATTTGCCTTTATGCATGAGAACCGAACCGCATTATGGAATATAATGAGCAGAGCTTGGCTGCAAATTATCGAGAGTGACACATAAGAGTGCCTCCTCTTCCGTGTATGGTCCGTCTATACGACGAGACCCATATCTATATACATACATCTCTATATTATATGCAGGCAAGCAGACTCAACAAAGTTGACGGAGCACAATCACGATGATGATAATGATGATGATGATGTGGATGATGACGACGACGACAAGTGGGTACACTTGGGGTCGCGAGGTGTTGTCCACTTGTCCAGTCGGCTTTTTTTTATTAAGCAGTTGGAGGAGCGTTCACTCAGACCAGTTGTGTGTGTGTGCGAGTGTGTGTGTGTGTGCTGGTGTATTCTTTGACCAGCTGTCAGTTTTGCGGCACACCACACGTTGAGCATTGAGATTGAGCATTGCTGCGTGGCGTCAGCGTCAACGTTGGCGTCGCGTTGACGCTGGCGCAGCCGTTGACTTACTTTGCTTAATAATCCTGTTTGACGGGTTTCAGGCTTTTCCATGTGAGATGGTTGTTGGTCTTTTACTTCCACGTAGCACTATGTACAAAAATCTGACCAAGCAGCAGCTTGAGCAGCATCTTGAGCTTGATTAAGATGAGTTGGCACTCTCACTCTCTCCCGCTCTGCGCTCTCTCTTCTTGGGTTGCATTTCTAAAGGTTGACCCACAAAAAAACGCTTCGCCTAATGTGGGTACGTACGACCTTAGACTTGTTGCGCTTTGCTTATCATTTGATGGTCATCAGTCCATCAGTCGTCACTCATCGATCCAAAGTTTGCTAAATAGCGCGTCCAAAAAAGAGAACTCAAAACGCGCCAGCCCTGCCCCAGGGCAGCGTCACATTCGTACGACGAATGGCAAACTATTAAAAAATTACGTAACAAGTGGCTGTTTATTTTTGTTTGCCAGCACTGTGCGGTTTTTTTTTCTTTATTTTCTTTATTATTCTTATTTTGTTTTTATTTGTATTCTCTTGCTTATTTTGCCTTTTATTATATGTATTTTGTTTATTGCTTTCGTTTTTCGTTTATTAAGTTTGCTTTTTCTTGCTTTGTGCGGTTCTTTCATTGTGTTGGTTGGCTCTGTAGAAATTTATGCTGGCAATATCTTTGCTTTTGCTCTTTCAACAAATTTCATGCTTTCGTGCTTTTGCTCTCTTTGGTCTTTTTTTTTGTATTTTTTTGCGCCGTTCTGCTCTGCGCACTTTATCAGCTTGTACTTTTTATTGTTTGATTTTTATTTTTTTTTAACATTTTTTTTTTAGTTTGTTTCAATTTGTGTCTTTTAAAAGTTGGCGTGTTTCTGGTTGGTCGATTATCGGAGGTGTGCAACTTGTACGCATTGCTCTGCCCCGCGTCACACCCCTTTGAGGCGCTTGGTATATAGCACTATATAGTATATAGACATAAGTATCTTGACACTTTTAGCTAATGAGTTCTTGTCAACGCACACTGTTCCTGACATTGAAAATATTTTTTTTTTCCGACACTCTTTTTTTAAGAGACACATTATCTTGAGGGCCTCGGAACTCAATGGGCCTTGAACATACAATTATGTTTTGGAAAACATGTGCGAATCTTTTTTATACATAGAGATATTTCTATGCTAATATTTCAAATTTATTGTACCGCGGAAGAAGACAAACTATTTCTGAGTCATTTAAAATTTTCTATAGCTATAACTAAAATTATATTTATAATTTCTAATTTCTAATTCCTATATATACATTATTTAACTAAATGGACTGCGTATTTGTGTTGGCTAAATTTTTTAATGTCATCTATTTTTGTGTACTAGATTTGATATGATTTAATGTGTTTGTGATTTATCGATGGAATTCTGATTCACAAAAGATATGGTAACCTTGATGTAGTCTTATAAATATTTGGAAAAAGTTTTTTTTTTTTTCTAAATTTCCAAGTTTATAAAAAATGATTTTTGGCGAAACAAAAATTTTCCAAAAAGTAAGAAGATTTACATCTTGAAGGTATCCGGAAGTCCCTGAGACCCTAACACACGTACTTGGCGACTGCCCAGCCATCTCTAGACTTCGTCTGGCTACCCTAGGAGAACCAGTGTTTGTCGGTTTAAAAGATGTGGCCAGGCTGCAAGTTGACCGCCTACTTAATTTCGCCAAAAAGTCAAATTTTTAACCAACCATTACTTCGTTTGATAACCTCCAACCTGGCACAGCTCAGGACCAAAAGTGTAACCTGCATCTTGAAATGAATCTGAATCAAAGTTCAAAAGAATTTATTTTGCCAAAGCAACAATTTGTTCCAAAAAGTAGTTGTTGTCCAGTTAACAAAATTTATCAATACAGCCGTGATCCGAAATCGAAAAAAATATTCGTATTTGTTTTAATTTCACATTTTAGTTGTTCCAAGAAGATGTTGCCCAGTTAACAGAAGTTATAAATACAGCCGTGATACGAAATCGAAAAAAATATTCGGATTTGTTTTGAATTCATATTTTAGTTGTTCCCAAGAAGATGTTGTCCAGTTAACAGAATTTATAAATACAGACGTGATTCGAAATCGAAAAAAATATTCGGATTTGTTTTGAATTCATATTTTAGTTGTTCACAAGAAGGTGTTGTCCAGTTACCAGAATTTGTCAATGCAGCCGTGATCCGAAATCGAAAAAAATATTCGGATTTGTTTTGAATTCAAATTTTGTTGTTCCCAAGAAGATGTTGTCCAGTTAACAGAATTTATAAATACAGCCTTGATCCGAAAACGAAAAAAATATTCGAATACTTTTGAATTCACACTTTAGTTGTTTCCAATTTCACCAAAATTAAATTTGATGTGATTTGAATTCGATTGCTTGGCTTATGAATTTTCAATAAAAGTCGATAGATGTTCAGTGCTGATTATTCACCTAAGGGAAATATCAGAAATAGTCGATAATTGGAAGGGAAATGAACAAAAATGAAATTGAGAGCGTCAAAATCGAATCAAAATTAGGAAGAACCTAAAAAAAATCAAGATTTTTGTAGTAAAACACGGGAAATAAAAAGAACGAAAAAGATAAATGATTATAAAAATTAGAAGTTGTCGAATGGTGTAAATAATAAAAAAAAAAAAATGAAATTGAGAGCGTCAAAAACAAACAAAATTTAGGAAGATTTGCATCAAAAAAGTTTAGAACAATTTTTTAGATACAATATCGAAAGTTTTTAATAATACATTAAAGATGTTCTTTTGTTGTAAACATATTACTCAAAAAAGAAGAATCGAAAAATTATAAAAATAAGAATAAGTCGAATGGAATAAGGCAAATATCACAAATAATCGAAAATAATAAGAGAGTTAAAAAAACGAAATTGAGTTGGCCAAAAACGAATAAAATTTAGATAGATTTGCATCTAAAAATATTTAGACAAAGCTTTTAGTTACAATATCGAAAGTTCTTAGTAATAAATCAAAGAGGAATTTTTTTTTAGTAAAACACGGGAAACCAAAAGAATACTTTAAAATGTGATTCAAAAAATGATAATTATAAAAAAAAAAATTTGTCGAATGGAGTTAGGGAAATATCAGAAATGATTGAAAATAGTAAAAGAAATAAAATAAAGGAAAATTGAGAGCGCCAAAATCGAGTACAATTTTGGAAGATTTGCAATACAAGAACTTAAAAAAATGTCTAGATACAACATCCTAAATTCTAGGTACAACATCGTACGTTTTTAGTAGTAAATTTGACATATATTTTTTGTACTAAAAAAAATACTTTTAAATAAAGAGCTACAAAATTATATTGTAAATTTTTGACAAAGTGTAGTCATATAGAAATTTACCACAAATCTGGTTTAATCGATTTTTAATGGAATTATTACATCTGTAGCCCTGACTATCCTAAAAACTACCAGTTGACTAATTCGGAAATTAAATTAAAAAGTATCTTTCGGGATAGCTTTTAATCCCCTATAATCTCGACATTTTTTCTATTAAATTTTCCAAAAACTAGTTTAGTTTAGATTTCTGCAAATAATAAAATAAGCACACATTAAATTTTTTTTATAATTTTTCCAATTTTTTGCAAATCTGCTATTTCAAGAATAAATTTAAAAAAGCAACACAATTTTTTATAGGCTGATAAATACTTAATACCTTTAAATAATAAAGTAAGTTGGATTAGTGCACGTCACCAAAATGGTTTCACTGTAATAAATTTAGATCTTAATATCAACATTTTTTGGTGGCACACACACTTTTTTTTTATAATAATAATTTTATAAGGAAGATATTTTGGTCTGTTGCGGTTTTCACTGTCTTTACTTTTTTATTTGAAAGTTTATTTGAAATAACCCTAACGCCCTTCAGGAACTAGTAGAGTAAACCACAAAAAATGTACATACTAGTGTTTATGTATTTTAATATATGAATTATTAATTTAACAAAACAAACAAAAACATTTTTTTTAAAGTTCGGAATTAAATCAGATCTTAAGTAAATTCCTGCCAAAAAAACACTTACATGTCAGGTTTCTGAGATAAACTCAAAAAAAATTAGTTTTATGGGAATTTTTAGGGTTTTGGCGTTACTCTGACGTGTTAGGGTTTTATGGAACCCAGATACAGTGTCTCCGAAAACATATAGTACACTACTGAATTAGAAAATCCAAAACAAACCCAGTCCTTTTTATTGTACCTTTATGGTACAAAGATTTTATTAAGTTTGTGCAAGCCAAAAATGTATGTAACATATAAAAGGAGTCGTTGCAGACACCCCAAAATTACCTAAAATACGATCAGGGTGAATAGAGAAGTCGATATGCCCATGTCCGTCTGTCTGTCCGTTTGAACGCATATATCTCAGAGATGGTAAGAGCTAGAGTAACCAAACTGTTTCATTAGATCCCATTTTATTCCATAGGGCCCAAGTTTATTTTATTTTTTTGATATCGGGGATAAATTATATAGGTCCCATGGGGTGTTTGAGACGACCTCGACAAAAACAAAAAGGGATTTACATAGATGGATAATTCGTTTGTTTATAGAGATACCGTAACCAAATTTGGCAATCAAAAGTTTTTTATAGTTTCCCAAAATCGTTTGACTATATCATATAGCTCCCATGAGATCGATCGGCCAAAATAACTTTTGTAAAACAAAATTTGCTATACTCGTATTTATTTTTTAATAAATATATCGTAACTAGATTTGGCATTCAGAATTTTTTAGAGTACCCAAGCATTGTAATAAATTTTAACAAAATCGATTGACTATATAATATAGCTCCCATAGGGCCAATCTTCCAAAAAATCGATTTTTTAATAAAATTTTTTGTGTTTCGTTTGTTTGTGAAGATATTGGAATTAAGTTGGCACTTGTAAGATATTTATAGGTCTTAAACATTGCAACAATTTTTAATAAAATCGATAGACTATAACTCGTATAGCTCCCATAGGACGAATCGGTCAAAAAAAAACGTTTTTATACAAAATTCGTAGTGTTTCGTTTGTTTATAAAAATATTTTAACTAAATTCGGCATTCAGCTATTTTTTAAGGTATCTTTTTCAAAGTTTGCTCGTTTTTTTTACCAACTTTCGTTGCTTTATAAACTTTGTACCCATTTCTAAATCCAAAAACAACACCTGAAAAAAAAAGCCGGGAAATATTTAAATTAAAATTAAGTAACAGGCCAGATAAGCTGCCTTGAAATTGTATAACAGCTTTAAAGAAGTTTATGAGCATAAATAATAAGCAGCACCTTTAACACTTTTAAGAGATTTTTTCTCAAACTCAACTGACCGAAAAACAAAATCCTCAAACTGACCTAAGCCACTAAGAAAAACTACAACAATTTGTTAGAAGCAATTTTTCTAAAGAATCCAAATCCGTCATGGAAAATTCTTTTGCCAAGTGAGCTACTAACAGATACATAGTATATAAGTAATACTTTTTTTTGCTCTATAGATACGTAGAAAAAAGATATAAAGAATTCTAATTGCTGCCGCTGCCAACTATTTTTAGAACGTATGTAAATTGCACTTTGAGTGTTTTAGATACAAATCGGACTACTAAATAGAATTTCTGGCAAGGAATGCGCCCAAATTGCGTCGCACATTGAGCCATATATATATACATAAGTACATATATATAGATACTACTTGTTGATGTTTTACTCAATTGGAATACACTTACACATATAAGCTAATACATATATATTGAATTGAAGAAAATAGCAATAAAATGCTTAATAATAGTACTACATCTTTTTTTTTTTTAAATAAGATAGCCTTTATGCAAAGTGAGCCAAGAAGAAAGAAATCAACAACAACACGTCACTATATGAAAATAGCAGGCACATAATACCAAAAAAAAAAAATACAAAAAATAAACCAAAAAAAAATACTACAGAAAAACAAAAACATGCAAAAAAAAAAGAAAAAAATCTAAATTCAAAATGTAAACAAGCAGCATTTGGGTTGTGAATGAGATACTACATATGTACATTTGTACATACTATCTACATATATACCATCTAGTATATAATACAACTATATCTCACTCATGTACTCTTTCAAACGGCATTAGTAGCGCCATTTTATAGGTCTGGTTTGCCTTTCTTACATCAGTTCTTGACCAGCAATCAAAGGTGACGCATTTTTACGTCACCATTACTTTGCTCTCTCTCTCTCAAACTCTCTCCGAAATCAACTTGTATTATTAATAAAAAAAAAAATTGTTGTTATGTTCAAGTAAACATTCAAATTTGGTTTATGCGCATTTTCACGTGTAAATTAATGAGTCCATTTTAAAAATATTTAAATTTTATTTTAAGTATTAATTTTTATAGATATATTCACTTGCTCATTAAAAATTTAATTGAGCAGGTAAGCCGCCCCCTACATAAACACTATTTTCCAAAATATAAATTTTAGCTAAATATTTTATTTATTTTAGACAGTATTCAGTGCCCAAATGATATGTACAGCGTGTAGCATAAAAATTTCCATTATTTTTTAAAACATGTTCAAAATTGATAGTAAATAGAAATATTTTGTGAGTGGCTTTTGACCCGCAGCTATCTTCCACTGCATGCAGATCGAGATGTAAGTCTTAATTAAGTCACAAACGATCAAATTCCACAAAAATCAGTCTAAAGTGGGTCTAGCAATCAAAACTACTCTAACCTATGTCGAATTTACTTCTTTTTTTTTTTGATTTAAGCAAAAATAAGTATTGATTCCGTACGCAAATTTAACTCTAATTTAATAAAAAAAAATTGTTATTTCAACTAACTATCCACAAACAGAATTCTAAAATTTTAAAGTTAAAATAAAACAGGAGTTTTGAAGATTTCATAGCTCAGTGACGTCATCTTAGTCAGTTTTAAAGATATACCGCCATTGCGCGCGCCTTCTCCAGTTGGTCACACCGAGCGAAGACAGGGCCCCTTCCACTTGGTCTTTCCAACGCAAACACGGTCGTCCTCTCCGCCGACGGCCGCTGACTACCGCATCGAACACACGTCTAGCTGGAGCATCCTCGTCCATCCTAACGACATGTCCGAGCCAGCGAAGCCGCTGGATGTTGATACGCTGAGCAACATCCATGTCGTTGAAGAGCTCATACAGCTCCTGGTTGGTGCGGATGCGGTAGTCATCGCCAACTCGAATAGGAATCCATTATTCGTTTGCCGTGGTCGTCAACATAAAAAGGAGTCCTTTCCGAGGCTTGTTTCTTGGCCTTCACTGAATAAGTGTTTTTACATGGCGGGTTCCAAGCTCTGCGCACAACGCAGATTTAATGTTCAGGGGATTGGACAGCGCCGCACACATTGGTTCACAGACTGGCGGGTGCTAGTCTGCTATCCAGAATGGGCCACGAGGAGGCTGTGTGTCAACTTGGATAAAGCAAGGAACAAGGGTCGTTCTGGCGGCCGCCGTGTTGACCACAATCAGAGACTTTGCCTTGTATGCGATAACCCTCCCTCCTCTGGCTAGACTATCAGTAAAGATACGCTTGTCTCGTCTGCACATCTTTTTGGTTTCTTTGATGAGCTGATTGTAGCGCTGCGCCGCTTCTCTTCTAAGGGCAGGTGTGGTTTCTTGGTCTCTAACTCTTTTTGAAAATGGAATTGCTTTTGAGAAAAGATAAAATATATTTAAAAGATTTTTGGTTTAAAGGAACCAGATTGAGACAGACATCTGCAGTCAGCTTTGACCAAAGATTCATATAAAAGATCTTTGCAGCATTTTTACTAGATTTTTAACATTTCAAAAGATATCTCTGGCAAAATGGATTTTCTTTTGTAAAAAGATAAAAGATATTTTAAAAGTAGTTTGCGATTATTAGCGTTGGCTGGAGTAAATTCTTAAAGCTTAGCTTAAAAAGAAAGCTCATTTAGAAGATCTCCAGCTGTGTCTAGACAGATCCCAAAATTTATGTACTAGTTAGTTAGAGAGAAGAAACCTGCGGCTTAAGCGAAGAAAGCTTCGTTTCTAGCCGGTTCGTTATAGCTTCAACGATTACATACATTTAATGATACATATATGTATCTATGTATTATGAAACTTGAATTCTTGGTAGCCCCAACTGCCGCCTGCTACCTGTGGTTGGCCAAAAGATACAGAGATACATTCCCACACTCAACTTTTGATTTTACACTTCCGTGTTCTAAACTCAAGATATTTTTGCCTGCTCTCAACAACCAGCCCATAAATACACAGATACACACTTATACATATGCCTATAAATTCTGCCGGCGTTGGCTTTGGCCGACCTACTGCGCCACTCTTTGAAAATGTTTGCTGACAACGTCAGCAGCGCTGCCACTGCGCAGCATGCGTCGCGCCGCTTTGCAAAAACCAAAAAGTTGGGCACAAAAAATTTCAATAAAAAAAAAACTTTTTTTTTTCAAGCGATCTTCGGCCGCTTTTTTTGTGCGCCTCTTTCGTTAAAAAATTGTTGTGTGTGTGTGTGCGTGTATTTAATTGAGTTACTTGACTTTTCATTTTGTTTACAATGCTCAGCAGACGCGCGCGCTCTCTCTCTCTCTCCGTAGAGAGCGCTCTCTGAGCTTTTTGTGCTGTTATCAAAATAATTCGCTTTTATTTGGTTGCTTTAATTTTTTCCAAGTGCTAAATTTTTAATTATAAAAGCCGCAAAGTAAAGATTACTGCAAGTGTGACTGACTGACATGATAAGATATTCATTTGCACAACAAAAGCTGCACAAATTTGGTTAGCATTTATCAAAGTTCAGCGGCAGTGCAGTCAACGCCGGCAGCAGCCTCTGCCGCTGTTATCAACATTGAGTGCAGACAGCGCGGCAAGTGTCAATAGACCTTTGAGGCACAAAAAAAAAAAAAACACACACAGACAACAGGAACGTTTAATATATGTGAATAAAGGGTGTTTGTTTTTGAAACAAACTATAAAGGGTAAGCTTTTTGGGCGCGTAAGATTTGTAGCTAGATGCTGTTTGAAGTCCGACTTGAGTTTTTGAAATATTAAATGAGCATAAGTTCTATAGACAAGAAATAAATAAGAGGATTTCCTTTTTTCCCTGTACTGATAACGCCAGCGAGGGTGTAAGGTCAAAAATTCTTCGTTTTTGTAGAATGTGTCATGTTTTAAATATTTCATGCATCGATACAAACAATTAGATGCACAGATAATTAGATGATATGCTTAGAGGTAAATAAAGAG
>JBAMAX010003264.1:0-30927 GCA_037043745.1 Chymomyza amoena
AATCGATTTTTTAATAAAATTTGTTGTGTTTCGTTTGTTTGTGAAGATATTGGAATTAAGTTGGCACTTGTAAGATATTTATAGGTCTTAAGCATTGCAACAATTTTTAATAAAATCGATAGACTATATCGTCTAGCTCCCATAGGACAAATCGGTCCAAAAAAAACGTTTTTATACAAAATTCGTAGTGTTTCGTTTGTTTATAAAAATATTTTAACTAAATTCGGCATTCAGCTATTTTTTAAGGTATCTTTTTCAAAGTTTGCTCGTTTTTTTACCAACTTTCGTTGCTTTATAAACTTTGTACCCATTTCTAAATCCAAAAGCAACACCTGAAAAAAAAGCCGGCAAATATTTAAATTAAAATTAAGTAACAGTCTAGATAAGCTGCCTTGAAATTGTATAATAGCTTTAAAGAAGTTTATGAGCGTAAATAATAAGCAGCACTTTAAACACTTTTAAGAGTTTTTTTTCAAACTCAACTGACCGAAAAACAAATCCTCAAACTGACCTAAGCCACTAAGAAAAACTACAACAATTTGTTAGAAGCAATTTTTCTAAGTATCCAAATCCGTCATGGAAAATTCTTTTGCCAAGTGAGCTACTAACAGATACATAGTATATAAGTAATACTTTTTTTGCTCTATAGATACGTAGAAGAAAAAAGATATAAAGAATTCTAATTGCTGCCGCTGCCAACTATTTTTAGAACGTATGTAAATTGCACTTTGAGTGTTTTAGATACAAATCGGACTACTAAATAGAATTTCTGGCAAGGAATGCGCCCAAATTGCGTCGCACATTGAGCCATATATACATAAGTATGTACATATATATAGCTACTACTTGTTGATGTTTTACTCAATTGGAATACACTTACACATATAAGCTAATACATATATATTGAATTGAAGAAAATAGCAATAAAATGCTTAATAATAGTACTACATCTTTTTTTTTTTTAAATAAGATAGCCTTTATGCAAAGTGAGCCAAGAAGAAAGAAATCAACAACAACACGTCACTATATGAAAATAGCAGGCACATAATACCAAAAAAAATACAAAAAATAAACCAAAAAATACTACAGAAAAACAAAAACATGCAAAAAAAAAAAATCTAAATTCAAAATGTAAACAAGCAGCATTTGGGTTGTGAATGAGATACTACATATGTACATTTGTACATACTATATACATATATACCATATAGTATATAATACAACTATATCTCACTCATGTACTCTTTCAAACGGCATTAGTAGCGCCATTTAATAAGACGAGTTTGCTTTTCTTACATCAGTTCTTGACCAGCAATCAAAGGTGACGCATTTTTACGTCACCATTACTTTGCTCTCTCTCTCTCTCTCTCTCAATCTCTCACCGAAATCAATTATTAAAAAAAAAAAATTGTTATGTTCAAGTAAACATTCAAATTTGGTTTATGCGCATTTTCACGTGTAAATTAATGAGTTCATTTTAAAAATATTTCAATTTTATTTTTAGTATTAATTTTTATAGATATATTCACTTGCTCATTAAAAATTTAATTGAGCTGGTAAGCCGCCCACTACATAAACACTATTTTCAAAAATAAAAATTTTAACTAAATATTTTATTTATTTTAGACAGTATTTAGTTCCCAAATGATATGTACAGCGTGTAGCATAAAAATTTCCATTATTTTTTAAAACATGTTCAAAATTGATAGTAAATAGAAATATTTTGTGAGTGGCTTTTGACCCGCAGCTATCTCCCACTGCATGCAGATCTAGATGTAGGTCTAAATTAAGTCACAAAGGATCAAATTCCACAAAAATCAGTCTAAAGTGGGTCTAGCAATCAAAACTACTCAAACCTATGTCGAATTTACTTCTTTTTTTTTTTTTGATTTAAGCAAAAATAAGTATTGATTCCGTACGCAAATTTAACTCTAATTTAATAAAAAAAAATTGTTATTTCAACTAACTATCCACAAACAGAATTCTAAAATTTTAAAGTTAAAATAAAACAGGAGTTTTGAAGATTTCATAGCTCAGTGACGTCATCTTAGTCAGTTTTAAAGATATACCGCCATTGCGCGCGCCTTCTCCAGTTGGTCACACCGAGCGAAGACAGGGCCCCTTCCACTTGGTCTTTCCAACGCAAACACGGTCGTCCTCTCCGCCGACGGCCGCTGACTACCGCATCAAACACACGTCTAGCTGGAGCATCCTCGTCCATCCTAACGACATGTCCGAGCCAGCGAAGCCGCTGGATGCTGATATGCTGAGCAACGTCCATGTCGTTGAAGAGCTCATACAGCTCCTGGTTGGCGCGGATGCGGTAGTCATCGCCAACTCGAATAGGAATCCATCCATCGTTTGCCGTGGTCGTCAACATAAAAAGGAGTTCTTTCCGAGGCTTGTTTCTTGGCCTTCACTGAATAAGTGTTTTTACGTGGCGGGTTCCAAGCCCTGCGCACAACCCAGATTAAATGTCCAGGGGATTGGACAGCGCCGCACACATTGGTTCACAGACTGGCGGGTGCTAGTCTGCTATCCAGAATGGGCCACGAGGAGGCTGTGTGTCAACTTGGATAAAGCAAGGAACAAGGGTCGTTCTGGCGGCCGCCGTGTTGACCACAATCAGAGACTTTGCCTTGTATGCGATAACCCTCCCTCCTCTGGCTAGACTATCAGTAAAGATACGCTTGTCTCGTCTGCACATCTTTTTGGTTTCTTTGATGAGCTGATTGTAGCGCTGCGCCGCTTCTCTTCTAAGGGCAGGTGTGGTTTCTTGGTCTCTAACTCTTTTTGAAAATGGAATTGCTTTTGGGAAAAGATAAAATATATTTAAAAGATTTTTGGTTTAAAGGAATCAAATTGAGACAGACATCTGCAGTCAGCTTTGACTAAAGATTCATATAAAAGATCTTTGCAGCATTTTTAACATTCTAAAAGATATCTCTGGCAAAATGGAATTGCTTTTGTGAAAAGATAAAAGATATTTGAAAAGTAGTTTGCGATTATTAGCTTTGGCTGGAGTCAGTTCTGCTCTTTACAGCGCACAAAGCTTAAAAAGAAAGCTCATTTAGAAGATCTCCAGCTGTGTCTAGACAGATCCCAAAATTTATGTACTAGTTAGTTAGAGAGAAGAAACCTGCGGCTTAAGCGAAGAAAGCTTCAATTCTAGCCGGTTCGTTATAGCTTAAACGATTACATACATATATAGATACATACATAGATACTCTATGTATTATGAAACTTGAATTCTTGGTAGCCCCAACTGCCTGCCTGCTACCTGTGGTTGGCCAAAAGATACAAAGATACATTCCCACACTCAACTTTTGATTTTACACTTCCGTGTTCTAAACTCAAGATATTTTTGCCTGCTCTCAACAACCAACCCATAAATACACAGATACACACTTATACATATGCCTATAAATTCTGCCTGCGTTGGCTTTGGCCGACCTACTGCGCCACTCTTTGAAAATGTTTGCTGACAACGTCAGCAGCGCTGCCGCTGCGCAGCATGCGTCGCGCCGCCTTGCAAAAACCAAAAAGTTGGGCACAAAAAATTTCAATAAAAAAAAAAACTTTTTTTTCAAGCGATCTTCGGCCGCTTTTTTTGTGCGCCTCTTTCGTTAAAAAAATGTTGTGTGTGTGTGTGTGTGCGTGTATTTAATTGAGTTACTTGACTTTTCATTTTGTTTACAATGCTCAGCAGACGCGCGCGCTCTCTCTCGCTCTCTCTTTCCGTAGAGAGCGCTCTCTGAGCTTTTTGTGCTGTTATCAAAATAATTCGCTTTTATTTGGTTGCTTTAATTTTTGCCAAGTGCTAAATTTTAATTATAAAAGCCGCAAAGTAAAGATTACTGCAAGTGTGACTGACTGACATGATAAGATATTCATTTGCACAACAAAAGCTGCACAAATTTGGTTAGCATTTATCAAAGTTCAGCGGCAGTGCAGTCAGCAGCGGCAGCAGCCTCTGCCGCTGTTATCAACTTTGAGTGCAGACAGCGCGGCAAGTGTCAATAGACCTTTGAGGCACAAAAAAAAAAAAAAACACACAGACTACAGGAAAGTTTAATATATGTGAATAAAGGGTGTTTGTTTTTGAAAAAGAACTATAAAGGGTAAGATTTTTGTATGGGTAAGATTTGTAGCTAGATATTGTTTGAAGTCCGACTTGAGCTTTTTGAAATATTAAATGAGTATAAGTTGTATAGACAAGAAATAAGTCAGAGGAATTTGTTTATATTTTGTACCGATAACGAGGGTGTTAGGTCAAAAATTCTTCGTTCTCGGAAAATGTGTCATGTTTTAAATATTTCATGCATCGATAGAAACAATTAGATGCACAGATAATTAGATGATATGCTTAAATAGGTATGTAAAGGGTTTTTCAATAATAATAGCACTACAAAAGTATTTTTTAAATAAAATAATACGGTTTTGGATTTCAATGAAATTCTTTATTCCTGTGAAAGTACATTCGCTGCCATTATGTATGGAACTCGATTTCTTTTGCATGGCAACCACGGGCACGCTTGCAGAAGTTCAGACGCTGAACCCAATTTTCGACGGTTTTCAAGCATAAATCGGCCGATACTGCTGCAATTTCACGTTCGATATTCCTACGAAGTTCATCAATCGTCGCTGGCTTGTTGGCATAGACCGTAGACTTGACGTAGCCCCACAGGCAATGGTCTAACGGCGTCAAATCGCACCACCGAGGCGGCCAATTGACTGGGTCATTTCGTGAGATAGCACGTTCACCAAACTTGGTTTTCAATAAATCGATTGTGACATTCGCTGTGTGACTTGTGGCGCCGTCCTGTTGAAACCACATATTGTCCAAGTCCATATCATCCAATTCGGGCCAAAAATATTGGTTATCATTGAGCGGTAGCGAATCCCATTCACAGTAACGTGCCAGTCTTGATCATCAGGATAGAAGTACGGCCCAATGACACCGACGGCCCATAAACCGCACCAAACCGTAATTTTTTCGGGATGCAATGGTGACTCACGGAGTACGTGTGGATTGCTGCCTGACCAATAACGCATATTTTGCTTATTGACGAAGCCATTCAGCCAGAATTGAGCCTCATCGCTGAAGATGATTTTTCGATGAAAATCCGGATCATTTTCAAGTTGTTGCTTATCTCAATTCACGAACATACGACGGCTTCAGTTCTTGCGTCAATTTGATCTTTTAAGGATGTAGGCCAAGATCTTTTCGGAAAATTCGCCACAACGACGTTACAGAGACCCAACGCTTGAGAACGATGTCTGAGAGACTGATTATGGTCTTCCTCAACGGACACTTTTTGCCTCATTAGCATGGGAACACCTTGGACTGTGCCTGTGGATTCAAATTTTTCCGCTAGACACTCAATTGTTGATCTTGCAGGACAATTATGACATTGAGGCCACTGACTCCGAATTTCGGTAGTAAATTTTAATAATTTCGACTCGTTGTTGGATCGTATATCTTTCCATGATGAGAATACTGAAGAGAATGTTAAGAGAGCGGGAAAAAAAAGCGTCGTTTGCTGTCCCTATCGGTCTTCTTTTGTAGCGTCTTTATTGAAAATCCCGATACATAGGCACATAGCTACATAGATGCATAGCTACACAGACATTTAAATACTTAGATACATGGCTATACAGATACTTCCCGTCTTTGATACTTAGACTCTTAGATTCTTAGATTCTTGGATTCTTAGATAATTAGGTTCTTGGATTCTTAGATAATTAGGTTTTTGATTCTTCTACTAAGATGATCAGATACTTCGAAATATAGATTCATCGATACACAGATACATAGATACATTGATACATAGACACATAGATTCATAAACACACAGATATTTAAATACTTAGATACCAAGATAGATAGATACTTAGATAACACTAGTCTACAAGGAAAAGTATCCGAAATAATTTAAGCTAATTTCTGCTTCTCTGTCCATGCAAAATTCGGATTGATAACTAAAATTCATTTATTAGTTTGAGTTTTTACGATAATCGTATCTTTCGTGTTTAATGGAACTACCCACATTTAACTTCATAATGTTTTGACATTTACATAGCACAGGTCAACATGGTTCAGTTGTTGGAAAGCTAAGAGTTATTTCTCAAGTAATTTGGTGCGTAGAATCCGAATCCGGCATCAGAACTGCCCCATCACGTGGGACCAGTTCTTTTGTAGCGTCTTTATTGAAAATCCCGATACATAGGCACATAGCTACATAGATGCATAGCTACACAGACATTTAAATACTTAGATACATGGCTATACAGATACTTCCCGTCTTTGATACTTAGACTCTTAGATTCTTAGATTCTTGGATTCTTAGATAATTAGGTTCTTGGATTCTTAGATAATTAGGTTTTTGATTCTTCTACTAAGATGATCAGATACTTCGAAATATAGATTCATCGATACACAGATACATAGATACATTGATACATAGACACATAGATTCATAAACACACAGATATTTAAATACTTAGATACCAAGATAGATAGATACTTAGATAACACTAGTCTACAAGGAAAAGTATCCGAAATAATTTAAGCTAATTTCTGCTTCTCTGTCCATGCAAAATTCGGATTGATAACTAAAATTCATTTATTAGTTTGAGTTTTTACGATAATCGTATCTTTCGTGTTTAATGGAACTACCCACATTTAACTTCATAATGTTTTGACATTTACATAGCACAGGTCAACATGGTTCAGTTGTTGGAAAGCTAAGAGTTATTTCTCAAGTAATTTGGTGCGTAGAATCCGAATCCGGCATCAGAACTGCCCCATCACGTGGGCCAGTTCTGACGCCGGATTCGGATTCTACGCACCAAATTACTTCGGAAATGACTCTTAGCTTTCCAACAACTGAACCATGTTGACCTGTGTTATCTCAAAGGCTTATTGCAAATGCTAAGGGATATATCTCGTAACTTCGAAAAGCCATAACTTTGCGAAAAAAAATCGTAATTGATCTCTTGAACCCTTAAATTAAAGGGTAAGAGTTGTACTAAATGATGTAACTGGAGAGAAAGACCGCAAAAATTTTGCGCCCTGTACATAACCTCAAAAGTAGGAAAAAACGCCATTTTTTGGGTACATAACCTTAAATATCTCAAAATCCTGAAGTGATGGGGCAGTTCTGATGCCGGATTCAGATTCTACGCACCAAATTACTTCGGAAATGACTCTTAGCTTTCCAACAACTCACATGACCCCTGTATTTGTAGACCTGTGTAATTAAAGACTTAGCTACTTAGATGATCAGATACATCGATATATAGATACATAGATTCATAGATACACAGATCCATAGCTACAACGATACACAGATATTAAGATTCTTAGATACATATGTTATACATGGATACATAGATAGTATATAGATACATCGATATATTATTATTTAGATACTTAGATTCAGAGATACAAAGTATTATAAATTATATTTATTTTCAACTAAAATATCCGAATATAAGTTTTACTTATCATAAATCTCAGCCTATCAAAGTTTTAAATCTCATCTTGGTCAGATCTTTTAGGAAAGCATATCGAGTTAGTTCAAACCAAATACTAGTTTCGGTACACCGCTTAAAACTCTACTCAATTTTAAAAACGTTAAACCAACCTAACCAACTTTTACAATTTCGTAGCGCACTGCCAAAAAAGCACCCTATATTAACTGCTTTAACTTTTGATAACTTGTCTGCTTTTGGACAAACCAAAAGTGTTTGAACATGTGTGTGTATGTTTGTGTACATATATATATTTTGATTACTGAGTTGATATGCATTATCATCATTATAATTAAGCATTATACTTTGGGGCATTTATAGTACGATAAGTTATATACATATATATATGTACATCTGTATATAATATGTTATGTGATGAAGAGTGCGCTGGGTTCTATAGCTTTTATTGACCTCATTGAGAGGTTTTTTTATTATTAACATTGCGCATACGCCCAGCTGTCGTCTCGACGATCTGTGTGCTAAATTTAGTCATAAAATATGCATTGCAGTTACTTGCTGCTGTTGTTGTTGTTGTTGTTGTTGCTGTTACTGTTACTGCCTGTTTGCTGCTTTATTAATATTAATTGATTTTTATTTCAATAAAATAAAAGAGAGCAAGAAGAAAAATATGAATTGAAAGAAAATTGACAATGAGTACTTACTTTATAACAAGATCATAACCTACATTATCGCTCAGCACATTGCCATCTCGCACTGTTATGTGTGTGTTTGTATCTGTGTGAGTTTGCGCTTGTGTGAGTATGTGTGTGCGTGAGTGACAGATGGGGATGTCCCTTGCTTTTGGCTTCGAATGATTACGTTTGTCATTGTCACTGCAGACGCAGACAGATATTTGATTAAATCTTTATTTTAATCATATTGCAGACAGCAGTAGGCGTGGCAGAAAGGAAATCTGTAAACGGAATGCAGCAAGTGGCAGAAATCGCTAAGATATTTTTGTGGTTTGATGTTTATGTGGGTATATGTTGCTATAGAGCTTCTAAAGATATTTCTTGCAAATTAGAGAATTTTAGATTAAAAATTGGGTTAGTTTATATATATATTGGTATATTTGAGTCTTTGTCAGAAGATACAAACTCACTTGACCTCGGAATCAGGTACTATATAGGCTTAAAATCTCGTTTAGATACACATGTACGATGTTTTATATAGCATTAAATATATGATTAACGTTATCTACTGAAAGCACAGGCAATAAATTTTTATAATTTTTTTAAAAAATTTATTCTAAAACTTTTATATTTGTTTTAAAAAAATTTATTCTAAAATTTTTATATATTTTTCTAAAATTTTAAAATATTTTTTTATTTTTTATATTTGCTTTTAAATAATTTTTCTATTTATTTTTAATATTGCTATATTTTTTTCTAAAATTTTTATATTAGTTTTTAAATAATTTTTCTATATATTTTTAACATTGTTAAATTTTTTTCTAAAACTTGTATACATTTTTTTTTCTAATTTTTTTTCTAAAATTATTATACTTTTTGAAATATTTTTTTCTTAACATTTTTATATATTTTTCTAAAATTTTTATATATTTTTCTAAAATTCTTATATATTTTTCTAAAATTTTTATATATTTTAAAAAATTGTTGTATTTATTTTTAAAGAATTTTTCTATATATTTCTAACATTTTTTTTTTAAATTTTGAATATTTTTTTCTAATTATTCAATCTAAAATTATTATAATTATTTTTTTTAATTTTTATATTTTTTTAATATTTTTTCTTACGTTTTTATCTAAATTTTTTTTACATTTTAATCTCAAGTTTTTATATTTTATTCTAAATTTTTGTTTATTTTTCTAAAATTTTTATTTATTTTTCTAAAATTTTTATATTTGTTTTTAGAGAATTTTTCTATATATTTCTAACATTTTTATATTTTTTGAAATATTTTTTTCTTATTTTTTTATCTAAAAATTTTTACGTTTTGATCTCAAATTTTTATATTTTATCCTAAAATATTTATTTTACAATTTTTTTTTAAAATTTTTATATATTTTTCTACAATTTTTATATATTTTTGTACAATTTTTATATATTTTTCTAAAATTTATATTTATCAAAATTTGTTGTATTTATTTTTAAAGAATTTTTCTATATATTTCTAAATTTTTTTTAAAAATTTTGAATATTTTTTAAAAATTTTGAATATTTTTTAAAAATTTTGAATATTTTTTTTAATTATTCAATCTAAAATTATTATAATTTTTTTTTTATAGTTTTTATATTTTTTTAAATATTTTTTTCTTACGTTTTTATCTAAATTTTTTTTACATTTTAATCTCAAATTTTTATATTTTATTCTAAATTTTTGTTTATTTTTCTAAAATTTTTATTTATTTTTCAAAAATTTTTATTTATTTTTCTACAATTTTTATATTTGCTTTCAAAGAATTTTTCTATGTATTTCTAAAATTTTTATATGTTTTGAAATAATTTTTTCCTATATTTTTATCTCAAAATTTTTACATATCTAAAGTATATTTTTTTTTTTCTAAAATATGAAAATAAAATTTGCATGGTACTGAAGATATTTTTAAGTAAAGATATATAAGAATGGTTATCGGATTTTACGAAATTACAATTTTAAGATTTTTCTATGCTCAACACAAATTTGTTATTGAAGGGATCCGAAACCTAAGCAAATTTTTTCCCATCAAATGCATGGAATTGAAGCATTTTGGCGATCTTAGCCCTAAAAAATTAAGTTTAACCGCCACAAATATCTTTAGGAATATTCGAAATTAAAGAGGAAAGATATATTTGTTTAAATAGCATGGTAAAAGTTTCTTGGGGAGGGACAAAGATTGCTACTACATCTTAGCATATGTCTTGGAAGATATTTAAGGGAAGGTTCTTTTAAATTTGAGCAAAAAGAAGGCGAGGTTTGGGAATTATTTGTGGCATAAGGAAAAGACATTGAAACTTCCTGTTTTGATTGTAAAATACGATTTTTATTGTACAATTATTGGAGATTTGTATCTAGATGAAATTCAAAATGGCGCCTCAAATATTGCGGCTCTTTTCTGCGACTGCACGTTGAACAACGTCCCCGATTTTCAGTTCTCAAGCCTCTTGTAGTAAAATGAAATGAAAAACGTTTGTTTTTTATTAAAATAAAAGAAATTCTCTATGGCTTGTACTAAATCATGAGTTTTGATGAAAAATTAACTGAATTTTAGGCGTTCGAAATAAGTTTTTCACTTTTTTTCTAATTTGACCTTGCTGAAAAATAACAATTTAACAATGTTTCATGTATATTGTTAGTATAAGCCGTATAAACCACTATATATCCTTTCAAACATGCTTCAAATGAAAGTAATAGGCACAATAGTTCTAGATCTGAGCTGCAAATTCTGATGAAAACATGGTCCTAAGAAAAACGCGCTTAAAACGCGCGACTTAGGTGTGTTCAAGATGCTCTATTTCTATAAATATTTTGTTGTATATTGTTAGTTTAAGCCCTACAAAAAACGATAGATCCTTTCAAACATGCTTTAAATGAAGGCAATAGGAACAATAGTTCAAGACCTGAGTTTAAAGTTCTGATGAAAAACATAGTTCAAAGAAAAACGGGCTTAAAACGCGCGCGACTTAGGTGCGTTTAAGACGCTGCATTTCTATAAATATTGAACGCATCGAAAAATCCTTTCGTACACATGTTCTACAAATATATATATTTTTTTGTATATTGTTATTATAAGCTGTACAAAACACTTTATATTCTTTCAAATACGCTTTAAATGAAGGATATCGGAACAATAGATCATGACCTAAGCTTGAAATTCTGATGAAAACCATGGTTTTAACAAAAAACGCGCTTAAAACGCTCGCGACTTAGGTGCGTTCAAGAAGCTCTATTTCGATAAATATCGATCGCATTGAAAAATATTTTTGTACACATATTCTACAAATATGTAGCTTTCAGTTTTGTTTAAAAAAAAATCAGTTTTAGCTTCCTTCCCTCAACTCTCACCATATCTTGTACTTTTATTACGTCACAAAATCGGTTACTCCGATATATACACAAAGTTTGCCACTCAAATGTTTTGCTTTATATACAACGTACTTCAATTATCATCTTTCAACTTCGCAATATCTATTAATTGATCTGCAGCTTAGTTCAAGTATTTCATTTTTTTTTTTTTTAAATTTCGCTCATTATAAAACACGTAAAATCTTTGGAATTTCGTACAACAAAAAATTGACTCGAAGTAATCAAAATTTTATTGTCTGATGCTCATAAAACGCCAATCAAGTCGGGATTCCAAAACGCCAAATGCGTCAAAGTTGCACTGCGCGTGTGATATCCCATTGAGAGAGGGGCTATGGTCATAAAAATAATTACTTTCCTATAATATACGAGTATGTATGATGATACAGAAAATTTAATGATGTGTCTCGTCAATGACTTGGCGAAATTCCCAAAAACCAAAGATAATTACATGAATTGGCTATGCTATATAAGATGTTTGCTTTATGTTTTGGCCAAGGTCATTAACAATGTACAACATGATTATTTTTTATTTACAGGCATTTCTACGTATACGTGTTATAGAGGGCGCACGCCTAGGCGTAACCGCAAAGCTGCAACTCCACAACGATTTGTATACCATCATGGATGGATTTGCACATGATTGGCCGACGCCGCCGCGCACAGATAACAATACATTGCACATGGAACATCTGGTGGGGGATCTACCGACGGATGGTGGCTTTGAGCCACAAACTCGTGCCAGATCAAATACATGGCCTTGCCCAAGACCCGAAAATTTTGTAGAACCCGTCGATGAATTGGACAGCACCAAGGCAAGCAATCAGCAACTGAATGCAGGAGGTAAGTTGGCATATCTTATAGATACAATTGTAACTCGAACTGATTTGGTTTCGCAGACTCACAACAGGCTATACAAAATGCGAATGCAGCCAAAAAGAATTCGTCAAGGCGCAATGCATGGGGTAATCTATCCTATGCGGATCTCATAACCCATGCCATCGGCTCGGCAACGGATAAGCGGCTAACCTTGAGCCAAATCTACGAGTGGATGGTACAGAATGTGCCATATTTTAAGGACAAAGGTGATTCGAATAGCAGCGCCGGATGGAAGGTGAGTGAATATGAATTCCATTTTGTTAGGGGGAGATAAATCAATTGAAGGATTAACTGATTGGGTTAGTTACAACAAAGCTGCATGCGTAAGACAAATGGAAATCTTTAAAGTGATTAATCTGTAAAGCTTTACAATGTAAGCGCCAACGATGCGTATGCGTAATGCGAAAATAATAATAATGTTGAGCTATTAATAGCATAGATTGAGGAAGGTCTAGAGGCGACTCATGCCATATGATTGAACTCAATAAATAATGAGTATTGAGTAATTGATAGAAGTTGCAATTGAGTGAATGCGATAAACAAGTAACGAGTAAAGTGCGTGCGTACATGGAAAGATAGATAGTTAGATAGATAGTTGGATAGATAGTTTGATAGATAGTTGGATAGATAGTTGGATAGATAGTTAGATAGATAGAAAATAGATATGTAGATAGGTTTTTTTTCTCCGAAAACGGGTACCTCACAAAGAGATGCGGCACTGCGACCAAAAGGTCTTTGTACCTTACCCTTAAATTAAAGCAAAAGACTTCCCTCTTTCCGCATGAATTGCATCAGGTCTTTTGTTGGTATTGACCTAAGATGGAAGATACTAATTAGTTCCTTTTCCATGTGACAGGCTCGGCCCAATACTAGCGCTGGGCAGTCACAGAGAATATGTCTGGTGGTTTCATCGTCTTTTAGACAGACCCTTCACTCTGAAGAGTCCGATAGGCCAATTTTCTGTAAATGATATCTAATAGTGTGGTGGCCAGATAGGTATGCTTCCAGGAGTTTTAAGTCCGCTCTGCCAAGACCTTTTGTCTTGATTGTATCCAGAGATTTGACAAGCACTTTTGCATGAAGAAGCCCCGGAAGGGAGAACCAGTGTCTCCTATGTTCTCCTTCAGCTCTTTTGTTTATCATGGTTTTGATTATAGACCAATCAATACCAGAAATGGTATTGGAAGGAAATGTAGTCGGGGTGGAGGCAACCTGTCGTGCTAGATCGTCGGCGATCGTGTTACAATCCACTTCCGAGCGTCCAGGTACCCAACATAGCACGACTTTGTTTCGGGCGGACAAAGTTTGCAGGTAGTTATGGCATTCTTGAACCATCCTGGAGGAGATGCTCCAGGATGATAATAACCTAATAGCAGCTTGGCTATCTGAATAAATGCAGATGTTTGCTCATCTAGTTCCCTTGAAAAGGATGCTAAGGGCGCAGATCTCTATGGCATGAATCTCCGCTTGAAAGCCGCTGGGCCAGATGCCCATTTCGGTAGAGATTCTGGTGTTGGGTCCAACGATTCCAACACCTACACCCTGCTCAGCTTTGGACCCATCCGTGAAGCATTGTTGCCACCGAAGGTTTCCACAGGGGCTGCCATCGGCAGCATAGGTAGATGATATATAGAAATATAGAAAATACATAGAGTAAATAAGAGGCTTTTTATTGATGACTAGTGAGCCCGGCAGACTTTGTCCTGCCCAAACTTTTTAAATACTCTTAAAGCGAATAAATATCGTATGTTTCTCTAGTTAGCTTTATTGGAAAAATATAAGATTTTTAGATTAGTTTGCAGCTCTTTTCAAACTTGTACCATTATTAGTCGAATGTCGAATGTCGCGCTTCACGGGTCTATCTTAACCGAATTCTTTCACGTTCATTAATATCTTCACGTTCCTGGGCAGTACGATTGGATTGATAATTAATTTGATTCGTTGTATTTCTTCCAATTGAAATACATCAGGCATTGATCGATTAGGAGAAGGCATTTCCAATTGTCCTAATGCTTTATTAGCCATCGCCAAGCATAGATCTTCAATATGAATTAAAGCTTCATTGTGATCTTCCGACGTAAATTCCATCACTGGATTGACGTACTCGAAACAAAATATCTTCTGATAAATAATCTTGATATTTTATCCACAATTCCTGTGGATTTGATGAATATTGCCATGTTGCCAAAATAATCGCAAGTAGAACACGTATTTGATATGGATGAGCAGTAATAGAGGCATCTGCTAAAGTTTGATCCCAGTGCAAATCATTTTCGAACCAATTCAATTTTTGACATGCCTCTGGATACGTTGTACACAATACGCATTTCACTGTTCTCAATGATTGAAACGATATTGGACCTCGAACATTGATTAACAAAGTTTTTGTATACTTTATCAATATACACACAAAAATCTATATTCAAAAATACGTATATCTCACGAACCAATACACCCAATACACATCGCATTAGGCTTAAAACCTCCGTATTTACAACCTCTAACACACGCAGAAATCAGATTTTAAATTCATCGACGCGTTCATGAGAACATTCGTAACACGTAAAACATAATTTTCTTTTATATGATAACATTTTTTTCAACCCGTCAAAACTTTCCAAAGTTAAAAGCAGCAATGAAAACCTTCGTTATTCTACGCAAAACTTTCTTTTCTTTTGACTTACTACATAACATACTCTATCAATATACACACAAAAATCGATATTCTCAAAAATGCGTATATCTCACGAACCAATACACACAAACACATCGGCTATAGGCTTAAAACATCCGTATTGACAACCTCTAACAACCGCAAAAATCAGATTTGAAATTCATCGACGCGTTCGTGAGAACTTACGTAACACATAAAACATTTTCTTTATATATTTAGATTTAAACATTTTTTTGAGTGTGAAGCATCAAGTTAACTTTTACAGGAAACTTTTTCAATGAAAATCTTTCTTTATTCGCTTTTGTCTGATAGGATGCGATTTTTTAATTTAAAAAACAATCTTCGTTAAATTTTTTTGGGTAAAATATTTTTATTAAATCCTAAAATTTTTAATAAAGTCAAGTCAAGGTTAAGCTAATTTTTTGTGCTTGCAAATTATAACCGAATAAATAAATTTCTATAAATTCCTTTTTTGCAATCAATGTCTTGCAAGTATTTTATATTATCGTTTAGAACAACAAAATTTTATTAGAATCGGGTATAGTGAGTAATCGAAGTACTTTAATCGATACAAACTGTACTTTGAACCTGGAAGTTGTAAAGTCAGTAATTTATATACTAAATTGATAACATGCATTAAGAATCGAGTTTTTGCTTTTAAAGCCATTAAGTGGTTATGGAAAAATTAGAAAATTAGAATTCAGTAATATAGGCAAAAAGTTTTATTCAGTTAGAATAAATTTAAATACCAAATTTTTACTAAACTGGATAAACAGATAAAAATTACGAGAAGGAATGAATATTTGTGTACCAATTAGAATTTCTTCTAAGCTCGATAAGGCAGCTAATTCCAATAGTGGTTAAAATTCTATGAATATGGTAAACCCTAAAAAGGATTTTGGTTTCAGAGACTTAATTATCAAATAAGCGTCTTACAAGATATAGACAATAAACATAAGACTTCACCACGGCTGGATTGTACAAGGTCCAATTTGGTACACCAATTTTCACAAAAAAAAAAAAAACCATTCTGACCATTATCGTTTTTGAAGACTAATTTTCACCAAAATTGGGTTTCATTGGAGAACAAAATTTTGAATTTGGTGGGCATGTGAAAATCATAAAAATCGGAAAAGTTCGGGCGAAAAGTGGACCGCTGCACTTACGCCGATATATTTATATATTTTTTGCTCGTTATATTTTTCATTACTCAATACTATTCATACTTTCTACAATATTTATAAACTCTACTTAGAAAAAGTAAAGATTAGTTATTTGTAAGCTGTAATGGTACAAAATTTCATAAAAAGTTGCTTATAATTCACACCTGGTTAACACAGTAGCTGACCTAAAATTGAACATTGTAGTTTTAATAAATTATTTTCAACTAATTTCACAGAATTTTTATATGTATAACTGTATTATTATTCTCAACCAAAGCTGTTATTTGAAAATTATTTAAAATCGAATGGGATGTTCAATATCACCCGGTTTTGGGGTCAAGTTTTTTGTGTAAACGGAGATAATTAATCTTTCAAATATTTAAAAAAAAAGTTGTATTTATGAAAACGCTGCAATTCATCCAAAGGGTTTAGCTGAATAAGGTACTAGAAACAGCTCCTGGCGATTTTTGAAAACTAATGATGCAGTAGCTTATTCGCTAAAAGTTTTATAACTAGCTTGATCTACATACATAAAAAGAACATAAATATAAAAACGAAGATAAAAATTTTAAAGTTTTGATTACATTTTGAAAGAATCACTAGGGTGGAGGCAAAATACAATGTACTCTTATAGAATATCGGGCAAGCTGAATAAGTTTGAAGATATTTCGATTTCTATACATATGGGTCTATCATGACATTAGATGTCTTGCTTGCTGTTTGTAAAATCGTATAATCATATTTTCTAAAGCTTGAAACAGTAAGTCGATTCATGGTTAAATTATAGACCAAACTGAACAGGTTTGACAATGACACAAGACACGATACACGCGTGATTTATCTAAAAGTGTTGCCAAAAATATGCCACCGAAAAAATCACCCTTTATAACATGAAACTATACATAGTCCTTTATATACCAGGGTCCCTAAATCTTCTTCTTTAAGTCCTTCAACCTCGGTTGGGGCATAGTGCGGCGATAAACTTTCTCCATCCTTCCCGATCTGCGGCCAGATACTTCAACTATGGCCACGTTTTACGCTGTGTTGCTGCCTCGGCCAATACTGTTGATTTCCAAGTAGTTCTTGGTCTACCAACTCGCCGTGTACCTTCAGGATTCCATTCGAAGGACTGCTTCACGATGCTGTCGTTTGGTCTTCTCAATGTGTGGCCAATCCACCGCCACTTCCGCTGTCTAATTTCGGCATCCAAAAGCTTTTGACTCGTTATGCGCCACAATTCTTGGCATTGGATTCGAAGAGCCTTAACTTGATGCGTAGGAAAATTTGACTAGAGTTCCATACTGAAGACAACATTCCAAAGGCGCTGCGGGCTTTACTTATTCTGCTGTTAACATCCAGATCCGTTGCTCCGTCTGACGATACAGAACTTCCTAGATAGATAAACTGTTTGACCTCCTCAATGGGCGTCTGTTTCAGAATAATGGGTTTGATGTGCTGAGCGGCCAGTGTGCATTATTTTGGTTTTGTTGCAATTGATCCTAAGATCAGCCATCTCTCCATTCACTTGTAGTGATTGACACATCTCGTTCATCCTGCTGTTGGTACTTGCCAGGAAACAGCTATCGTCAGCATAATCCAAGTGGCTTGGCCTCTCAAAAGCTCTCCATTGAATGCCATGTCTCTCAGTTGTACCTACGGTGGCAGTCAGTAGATCGTCTATCGTCAGTAAAAACGGGATTGGCGACAGAATATCCCCTTGCCTTACTGCCTGTCGCACTTCGAAAGAGTCAGAGAGCTGTCCATTATGTAGAACGAAGCATATTGCGGCATGATCTTCTTCTTCTTATGTGGCCATAACAACCCGATTACCGGATTACGGCCTGCCTTAAAACGTCTCTCCAGGCGCCTCTGCATTGCGCGCGCCTTCTCCAGTTGGTCACACCGAGCGAAGACAGGGCCCCTTCCACTTGGTCTTTCCAACGCAGACACGGTCGTCCTCTCCGCCGACGGCCGCTGACTACCGCATCGAACACACGTTTAGCTGGAGCATCCTCGTCCATCCTAACGACATGAACGAGCCAGCGAAGCCGCTGGATGTTGATACGCTGCGCAACATCCATGTTGTTGAAGAGCTCATACAGCTCCTGGTTGGTGCGGATGCGGTAGTCATCGCCAACTCGAATAGGACCAAAGATCTTGCACAGTACTTTCCTCTCGAAAATTCCCAAGGCAGCTGCATCAGTTAGCGACACGGTCCAGGCTTCCGCGCCGTAAAGAAGCACTGGACGGATGAGTGCCTTGCAGAGTGATAGTTTTGTCGCGCGAGAGAGGTCTCTGCTACTCAATTGCCTATTGAGACCGAAATAGCACCTGTTGGCAAGAGTTATTCTGCGCTTGATCTCCAGGATGACATCGTTGTCGGTGGTAACGGCGGTGCCAAGGTAGATAAATTCCTTGACAACATCGAAAGTATAGCTGTCGGCAGTAATCTGTGACCCTAGCCGCCGCACGTCCCTATTTGACGACAGCATATACTTCGTTTTGCCCCCTTGCGGCATGATAGTACTCCTTTATAACAGCAACAATCTTCGGGGGAATCCCTCTCTTATCTAAGGATTTCCAGATCCATGCCCGGTTAACTCGGTCAAAGGCCTTCTCAAAGTCTGCGAACATAAGGTAGAGCGGTGACGTAAACTCAGTTGACTGTTCGAGTATTATACGCAGGGTGTTGATCGATCACTACGAAAGTCCGCTTGATGCCTCTTGAGCGTATTCTCAATCCTGTTCTTTGTCCGTTCGAGAATGATAGTTGCCATTATCTTCGGGAAAACAGACAAAATGGTAATACCGTGCCTGCTATTGCAGTTCTTAAGGTTTCCCTTTTTGGGTATCTTAACAATAACTCCATCCTTCCAGTCCCTGGGATATTTTTCGTCTTCCCAAACCGCCTGTATTAGTGGTAGGAGGATACAGGCCGTTTTGTCGGGATCGGTTTTCAAAAATTCGGCTGGTTTGCCATCAAGTCCAGCTGCTTTGTTGACCTTTAAGAGGTTGAGAGGTCCCTAAGTCTACTGCCTTTAATTAGTATAGCCTCTATATAACGGGTGATTCATTAAGACCTTTTTATACCCTGTACCGTATGGTCCAAGGGTATATTAAGTTTGTGCAAGCCGAAAATGTATGTAACATATAGAAGGAGACGTCGGAGACACCCCAAAGTTACCTAAAGTATGATCAGGGTGAATAGAGAAGTCGATATACCCATGTCCGTCTGTCCGTCTGTCCGTCTGTCCGTCCGTGTGAACGCCTAGATCTCAGAGATGGTAAGAGCTAGAGTTACCAAACTTTCACATTAGATCCCATATTATTCCATAGGAGGCAAGTTTATTTTATTTTTTTGATATCGGGGATAAATTATATAGCTCCCATGGGGGTGTTTGAGACGACCTCGACAAAAAAAAAGCGTTTTAGATGAATAATTCGTTTGTTTATAAAGATATCGTAACGAAATTTGGTATTCAAAAGTTTTTTATAGTTCCGAATCACTGTACCAAATTTGATCGAAATCGGTTGACTATATCATATAGCTCCCATAGGACCGATCGGCCAAAATAACTTTTTTAACGAAAAATTCGCTATATTTCGTTTTTTAATAAAGATATCGTAACCAGATGTGGCGTTTGGAAATTTTTTAGACCACTTAAGCAATGTGCCAAATTTGAACAAAATCGGTTGACTATATCATATAGCTCCCATAGGTCCGATCTTCCAAAAAATCGATTTTTTAACAAAATTTGTTGTGTTTCGTTTGTTTTTTAAGATATTGGGACCAAATTTGACACTCGTGAGTATTTTATAGTTCCTAAGCACTGTACCAAATTTAATCCAAATCGTTTGACTAGATCATATAGCTCCCATAGGACCAATCGGTCCAAAAACACGTTTTTTATACAAAATTCGATGTGTTTTGTTTGTTTGTAAAGATATTTGAAATAAATTTGGCATTCATATCTTTTTTAAGGTATTTAAGCACTGTGTCAAATTTTATTGAAATCGGTTGACTATATCATATAGCTCCCATAGGAACGATCGAACAAAAAAAATTTTTGCTAAAAATTCTTCTGTTTTTGGTTTTTTGTGAAGAAATCGGACTTTATTACAAGCCAGTGGTACAGGGTATCCTAAAGTCGTCCGCGCCCGACTTTACGTCCGCCATTTTTTTTTAAATGATTTGGCAAATCCAAATTTTAAAGGAATGATGGGATCTTTATTTATGATTTCAAAAGCATATTTTATGGCATTTATTTTTATACCCTGTACCGTATGGTCCAAGGGTATATTAAGTTTGTGCAAGCCGAAAATGTATGTAACATATAGAAGGAGACGTCGGAGACACCCCAAAGTTACCTAATATATGATCAGGGTGAATAGAGAAGTCGATATACCCATGTCCGTCTGTCCGTCTGTCCGTCTGTCCGTCTGTCCGTCCGTGTGAACGCCTAGATCTCAGAGATGGTAAGAGCTAGAGTTACCAAACTTTCACATTAGATCCCATATTATTCCATAGGAGGCAAGTTTATTTTATTTTTTTGATATCGGGGATAAATTATATAGCTCCCATGGGGGTGTTTGAGACGACCTCGACAAAAAAAAAGCGTTTTAGATGAATAATTTATTTGTTTATGAAGATATCGTAACGAAATTTGGTATTCGAAAGTTTTTTATAGTTCCCAATCACTGTACCAAATTTGATCGAAATCGGTTGACTATATCATATAGCTCCCATAGGACCGATCGGCCAAAATAACTTTTTTAAAGAAAAATTCGCTATATTTCGTTGTTTAATAAAGATATCCTAACCAGATTTGGCGTTTGGAAATTTTTTAGACCATTTAGGCAATGTGCCAAATTTGAACAAAATCGGTTGACTATATCATATAGCTCCCATAGGTCCGATCTTCCAAAAAATCGATTTTTTAACAAAATTTGTTGTGTTTCGTTTGTTTTTTAAGATATTGGGACCAAATTTGACACTCGTGAGTATTTTATAGTTCCTAAGCACTGTACCAAATTTAATCCAAATCGTTTGACTAGATCATATAGCTCCCATAGGACCAATCGGTCCAAAAACACGTTTTTTATACAAAATTCGATGTGTTTTGTAAAGATATTTGAAATAAATTTGGCATTCATATCTTTTTTAAGGTATTTAAGCACTGTGTCAAAAAATATTGAAATCGGTTGACTATATCATATAGCTCCCATAGGAACGATCGGTCAAAAACAAATTTTTTGCTTAAAAATTCTTCTGTTTTTGGTTTTTTGTGAAGAAATCGGACTTTATTACAAGCTAGTGGTACAGGGTATCCTAAAGTCGTCCGCGCCCGACTTTACGTCCGCCATTTTTTAAAAATAATCTAGTTCAAATGTTGGCCGCAACTGCGTTTTAAATGGTCCATCCTGAAGGTCCAATTTTCCATGACTCGTTCAAGCATTTCCACTGGTATTTGGCCAATAGCACGAGTAATGTTGGCTTCCAAGGCCTCAATCGTTGCTGGTTTGTCCACGTAAACTTTTGACTTTACGTAACCCCAAAGAAAAAAGTCGAGCGGTGTGATATCGCGCGATCTTGGCGGCCAAGGTACGGGTCCCGTACGTGAAATTAATCTCTCACAAAATTGACCTCGCAATAGAGCCATTGTTTCATTGGCAATGTGTACCGGAGCGTCAACCTGTTGGAACCAAATGTCGTCGAGATCACGTGCAACAATTTCAGACAGCAAAAAGTCCGTTAACATGGTCCGATAACGTGCACCATTGATGGTAACGTACGCACCTTGCTCATTTTTAAAAAAATACGGACCAATGATTTCACCAGCCCACAGACCGCACCAAACCGTTGTTTTTCTTGGATGTAATGGCAGCTGGTGAACCTCTTCGGGTTGATCTTCTCCCCAAATGCGGCGATTTTGCTTATTCACGAAACCGTGGAGTCAAAAGTGGGCCTCATCACTGAACAAAATTTTGGTCGAAAACAACGGATTTTCATCGATCTTACCAAGAGCCCATTCACTAAAACGGCAACGTGCAGGAAGATCATTCGGCTTTCCATGATGATTTGCCAATGAATACTGAACAACTTTGCCTTTGGCAGCTGTCATGGATCACGCGTGATCCACACGAAAATCCTTATTGAAAAAAAAGGTCTTAAAGAATCACCCTTTAGTTTCTAAGTCCACGCTGCGTATGCGTAATATAATTAAGTCACAATTTTTGACTTTTCTTTAACACCTTAATTTGGTTTTATTGTTGTTGTTATTTTTATGCGCTTTTTTTTATTTCAAACATTTTTTTTATTGCCATTTTCTTTGTTTGGCTTGCGAGTGTGTGTGTGCGTTTCTTTTTTTTTATGGCACAGCCAAATGGTCAAGTTCAGGGCCAAAGAAGTCGCGTGATTTTTTTTTGAATGAACAAGAGTAACAAAAAAGAAGTAGAGTAAGAGTGAGAGAGGGAGAGGAAGAGATAGTTTGTTTTGCTCTGCGTTTTTCTGCAATTCTTTTATTTTTTGTTTTTACTTTGTTTTGTTGTTGTTGTTCATATTATTTAATGTTGTCTTTGCTGTCAGCGCTGTTATTTTTGTTGTTGTTTTGCTTGTAGCTGTTATTTAATAAAAACGCGAATTATTACACATACACATGTATGCCTGTGCGTGTGTGTGTATGTGTGTTTGTATTTGTATCTATGTGTGTGTGTATTTTTCATTTGTTTTGTTTGCCGGCAACTTTTTGCCGCTTAGCTACAGAAAGTTGCAATTAATGCGTTTTATCTTTGGCGCGCCAAGTTGCAAATAGTTTTTGTTGTTTTTGTTGCTTTTTTTGTTTGTTTACGTTTTGTTTACTTTTTTTCATACGTAAATAAACGTAAGCAGACACACATACATGTGTTTTGTTTTTTCATTCATATCCGGCAAATGATTTGCCATTTGTTTAATCTGTCTTTTGTTTGTCTGCTTAAATTTTATTTTGTTTTTTACTTTAATTGAACTTTGACTAAACGCATAATCGACAGCTTAATTAATTATAAAGCTGATCCTTAAATTAAAAAGCAATTATTTTTAAACGAAAAATTCCAGCACAAAAAATATTTTGTGCGCATCCAAAAATATTTAATTAAAATTTTTTCGCTTGCGCTGTTAATTAAGTAGAAGCTTCTTTTTTTTTTATGCTGATAACATTTAAGACAATTTTTGAATATTTTTTTTATATACTTTTGTGTGGGAGTGTGTGTAAATACTTTAAAGTAATTTTTTGTTTTTTGTCAGTTATCAAAGTGCTTAAAGTTCACTGACATTTTAATAAATCTACATTTGGACTTTGTTTTTTTTTTTTTTGGCTGTCAAAAAACTGAACAAAAAGTAATTAGAAAAAATTAAACATTAATTAGGTTCAATGACAGAATGTCGTAAATTTTTTATGGATTGTTTTTTTGGCAAATGTTTGAATGTTTTTTTGAAAATAATTTGCTAACGATGGTAGATTGTTGTTGTGAAACTTTAAGAGCAGCCCTCTGAGAATTTCGAAGTATTTTAAAAAAAGCTTGGACACCTTTAAGAAAAGTTGAGAGTTTGCTTGGGTCTGAGAAAAATATGATGATTGAAGATGTTACTGGTATATATGTATTTACGAGGGTGGATTGATAAGTTTCCGGCCTGACCAAGAAAAACAACGTTTTTAAGAATTTTTTTTTTTATTTCTGAACATAATCTCCTCCTAGTTCTAGTCTAGTAATGCCATCTCTATAGACTGATTCGTCAAGCTCCTCAAAATACCCATTTACAGCTTCGATTACTTCTTCATTGTCCGCAAATCTCTTACCGCCAAGCCATTTTTTGAGGTTAGGAAACAGATGATAGTCACTCGTGGCTAGGTCTGGAGAGTGGGGAGGGTGCGGCATCAATTCAAATTTCAGATCGTTGTTTTTATCCATCGCAACGATTGACTTGTGCGCTGGTGCGTTATCGTGATGAAACAAGATTCTTTTCTTCGCCAGATGAGGTCGTTTAATTTTCACCTCGTGGCTCAAACGTTGCAATAAGTCTGCGTAGTATTGACCAGTGGTAGTTTTACCCTTTTCAAGGTAATCAATGTATATAATACCTCTTGCATCCCAAAAAACAGTAGCCATAACCTTGTTCGCTGAAAAAATTGTTTTTGCCTTCTTTTGAGTTGGTTACCCTGGTCCAATCCACTGTTTAGACTGTTCTTTGGATTCAGGAGTGTAGTGGTGGACCCAAGTTTCGTCAACGGTTATGAATCGACGCAAAAATTCGCTTGGATTACGCTTATACAACGTCAAATTGGCGTTAGAAATGTTTTTTCGAATAAATTTTTTTTTTCCATTTCAAGAAAAACACAGAGGCGTCTTGTTCAGTGTGCTCTCAAATCTAAACTAACATGGCGATCGGGCTGAAACTATAGCTTCAAGCTATCTAAAGATGGTACTATAGAACGCCACCTAAAGGTAGGCCTAGTGGCGCCATCTCTTGGTCAGGACGCAACTTATCAGTCCACCCTCGTTTAGCAGAAGTTATTCTAAATTATAAATAGGTTTTCAGTCTGAGTATATCTCTTTATTTTAGTGTTTGTTATGAGCTTTAAAAAAAATATATATAATTATTTTTTATTGGCATTCGTTTATAGAAAATAATTATACGTGCATAACTCAATTTTTTTTTCTACTTGTTGCTTTTTTCCACAACTAAGTTTGAAATTGTATTTCCATTTAGTTTGTAGAGAAGATTTGGTGGCGCCATCTATTGACAACCAAACTTTAAACGTTTCTATTTTTTAAGAACAAAGCCGAAATTATTTGTTTTATTTAGAGCAGCTAATTTGTATTTTTTTTTTCCGAAAAATGGTTCCTGACAAAGAGGAACTGCGAGCAAAAGGTCTTTTGTACCATACCCTTAAATTAAAGTAAAAGACTTGTGTTGCTATTGACCTAAGATGGAAGGGACTAATCCTTTCCTTTCCCATGTGACAGGCTCTGTCCCATAGCAGCGCAAGGCAGTCACAGAGAATATGTCTGGAGGTTTCATCGTCTTCTAGACAAAGTCTGCACTCTAAAGAGTCCAATAGGCCAATTTTCTGTAGATGGTTTCTAACAGTGTGCTGGGCAGATAGGTAAGCTACTAGGAGCTTTAAGTCCGCTCTGCCAAGACGTTTTGTCTTGATCGCATTCAGAGTTTTGACAAGCACTTTTGCTTGACGAAGCCCCGAAAGGGAGAACCAGTATCTCCTATGTGCTCCTGCAGCCCATTTGTTTATCATGGTTTTGATTGTGGACCAACCAATACCTCAAAACGGCGCAGAAGATGTAGTCAGGGTGAAGGCAACCTGTTGTGCTAGATCGTCAGCGATCATATAACCATCCAGTCCTGTGTAACCAGGTATCCAACATAGCACGATTTTATTCCGGGCGGACAGGGTTTGGAGGTAGTTATGGCATAATTTAACCATCTTGGGAGGAGATCCTCCAGGATGACAATGACCTAATAGCTGCTTGGCTATCTGAAAAATGCATATGTTTACTTCCTAGTTCCCTTGGGAATAATACTAAGGACGCAGATCTCTATGGTATGAATCTCTGCTTGAAAGACGCTGGGCTAGATGCCCTTGGCGGTAGAGATTCTGGTATCGGTTCCAACGATTCCAACACCTACACACTGCTCAGTTTTGGACCCACCCATTTCCACAGGGGCTGCCATCAGCCGAAGTCTCACGACTTGGAAGAAGAGATCTAAATTTCTTGTTTTGAAAAACTTCCGTGATCATAAGATCTGATCCAGAGCAGATCGATAAGTCAGGAAGGGAATATATAAGTGCGGCATGACCAGTGTCACTGGCCAAGAGTCCAGATGTGATCTGGATATGTAGTAGACTCCGCATGGCTGGCTTTTTAATGAACATTTGCAGTGGTGTGAGTCCAAGGACTGACTCCATGACAGCTGTCAGACAGTTACGCATAGCTCCCGAGAGAGATATGCATACCAGTCTTTGAAGCTAGTTGCATTTATTAATGGCCACATTTTGTTGCGTCTTGGGCCACCACACAAGGGCTGCATATGTGACGATAGGACGTACCATCAAACGGTATATCCATTCTGTAATGTAAGGGCTGCAGCCCCATGTGCTGCCAAAGATATTTCTACAAGCCCACATGGCTCGAGTAGCTTAGCACTTGTTCTAAGTGGGAGTTCCAGTTGAGTCGTTTGTCTAGGACCACACCTAGATATTTGACCTGGTACGAATACTTAAAACTACTTAGATGTTGCTATTTATAATATATAAGTTATATAAGTTAGATATTGTTTGTTTCCATTTAGAGAGAAGTTTCGGTGGCACCATCTATTGACAGCTAAACTCCATACGTTTTTATATTCTAAGAGCAGAGCCGAAATTATTTGTTTTATTTAGTCGCATTTTTGGCATTAACTTTGGATCTCTTACGAAAGAGTGACCGTTCACATTTAGCTACACTCTTTTTACTTCAAATATTCCAAGCATTCCATTCTGCACATTCTAAGCTTCAAATATCATACCCTATACTATAATGATATTATATTTTCCCAACTTGTTGAATAATAAATCTATTTTTGGACATGAAATATTACTCCGAAGTCACTTTATATACATAAAATATTTATATTAATTCATGCATCACGTGATTCTCTTCACTCATCCAAATGTCATTCAAAATTTTTGCTGATAACTTAATTTTTTATTGTGGATAGTTTTTATTTTTTATTTCTATTTAGCACCTCGCTGTCTGGCAGTGCCTTTCGGAGTCATTGATAAAAAATATACGAAGAAAAATAATTTAGTTATACAATAAAAAAATAAAAATATTCGCTGTGTTTGCAGCGTAACTCGAAACTTTGACTAAACTCACATTGAACTAATATTTTCATTACTTTTATTATTATTAATAATATCTCTCTCTCGTTGTTTTTGCTGGGCTCCCTCGATGTTTGTTGTTATTAATATTTTGATATTTTTTCGCGGAAACCGTCAGTCAGTCAGTCCGACGGCTTTTTAGCGATTACGCGCTCATTTGATACGCCATCAGCAAAAGCGAAAGAGAAACAAAAGGGCGAAAGGCGAGAAAGGAGAATTGAAAACAAAACAAATAATCAGGCGAGATAAAGAACGACGAACTCAACGTCGGACGTCGGTAAATTTTTATATTTTGGTTTTTTTGTTTTTCTTTTTTTTTTGGATTGTTCCCAGGAAAAAACGCAACAGTTGCATTTTTGTTGTGGGCTGATTGTAAGCGAGCTAGAGATGGGCGAGTGGAAATAGGGTCAGTTCTGTGGAAAACAGAAAAACTTTTTGGTTTTGTTTTTGGTTTAGAAAAAGTAGTTTTTTTTTGACAAAAATTGAGAATTTAAAACAAGTTTATAAGAAATCCACAAAATATTTATTTTTTCTTGCTGTTCAGGTATTTTTTCATCACTATGTGTAGTTTGGTCCGAATTGCTCCATTATTTCATATAGCCATATAAAAATTGAAACACTTTCTGTATTCAACTTTGATAAAAAAAATACATTTATTTTTAAGTGTGTAGGGTAAAGTGGGGCAAACCCGACCTGCCACTGTTTTTCGAAAACAGCAGTACTATTTTTAAGTATGTAGGGTAAGGTGGGGCAAACCCGACCTGCCACTGTTTCTCGAAAACGGCAGTACTATTTTGAAGTATGTAAGGTAAGGTGGGGCAAACCCGACCTGCCACTGTTTCTCGGCAGTACTAAGCAAACTCATTTAAAAGTTGTAGGGCATTAAAAATAATCAAAATAATAGCATGACAGTCCGTCTACATTTAGATGGTTAATATATGTTTACGATTTTCAATTTAATTTTTATAAATATTTGATTACAACTTTTTTTGTTGAAAAAAGTGATCGAAAACAACGCTAAGTGACATAGACCAGTTTAGTGCATATATAGTATTGCTTAGAAATTTCGTAAACACACCTCTAATCGGTGGGGCCAACCAGACGTCTAGCTCGATTGAAAAATTTGCCAGTCAGCTATTTGGTGAATATACTATATATAAAAAAATCTGATTACTTACTTAATTATTAACAATTCAATCCAACTTTCGTTTTGATTTTAATTGTTTAAACAAAATGATTTTTTAATCATCGAAAAACCATAAAAAATAAGAGAAACACAAAAGTCGGGCTTAGCCCACAATTTGTTTTTATATTGCAAAAAATATCCTTTTTTGAATAGTTGTATCTCAAAAATAGAATTTAGTTTTGTAAAACAATATCGAGAAACCATTAAATATGGGTCAAATCTGTGATAAAGCAACAAAAAAATAAATAAAAAAAATAGACGGTCGGCTTTACCCCATCACTCACCACCACTCACTCAAAACCGTCAAATCCGTGATAAAGCAAAAAAAAAAATAAGTAAAAAAAATTGGCTGTCGGCTTTACCCCACTATTTTTATAAAATTGAAAAAAATTACCTTTTGAAAAATGGTTTTATCTTAAAAATAAATAATGGTCAGAAAAATTAAGCAGTTCCAGAAAGTTGCCGTGTTAACTTAGTTAGATGCTTCGGACGAGTCTATTCGATGTTAAATTAGGATAAGCAGTTCGGATTTGCCCCACCTTAACCCATATAATTGTTATGAAATTGGAATCTTTGGAAAAATTTGATCAAATATATTAATGCAAAATCTTTAAAACTCTTGGAGACATTAATATAGCCAAAGCTAATTACTAGGCCGGATTTGCCCCACCCTAACCCACTTAAATGTTAGAAAATTGAAATTTTTGGTAAAATTCGATTAATGCTAAATCTTCAAAGTTCTTGCTGATATTTACACAGCCAAAACCAATTACTAGAATGGGTTTGTCCCATTTAAACCCACTTAAGTGTTATGAAATTGGAATCTTTGAAAAAATTCAATCAAGTCTCAAAAGTCTTGGAGACATTTAACATATATAGCCAAAGCCAATTACTAGGTCGGATTTGCCCCACCTTAACCCAGTTACGTGTTGTGAAATTGGAATCTTTGGAAAAATTCGATTAATGCTAAATCTTGAAAACTCTTGCAGATATTTATACAGTCAAAGCCAATTACTAGTTCGGATTTGCCCCATTTTAACCCACTTAAGTCTTATGAAATTGGAATCTTTGGAAAGATTCGATTATTGCTGTATCTTCAAAACTTTTGGAGACATTTAAATAACCAAAGCCAATAAATATGTCGGATTTGCACCCCTTTAGCCCACTTAAGAGTTATGAAATTGGAATCTTTGGAAAAATTTGATCAAAGATGTTTTTGCTTAATTTTCAAATATCTTGAAGACATTTATTAGCAATCGGTTGAACGCTTCTTGAAATGCTGAGTTTTTTTATTTTGCTGGACGGCGAACTTTTCCACCTGTAGATTTGTTTTAAGTTCGGTTGAACGAAAAATTGGCAAAAATGCTCATATATATACGAAAAATAATTAAATTTATATCACATAAAAAAAGATGTTGGTCTTAGCCCATTTCTAGAAAGTTGCGGCAAAGCGTTAATTTGGCATATCGGACGAGTCCATCCGAGGTCAAATAAGCATTTTATAGCCAAAGCGAATTACTAGGTCGGATTTGCCCCACCTTTATATCTTGGAGACATTTAAAAGCAATCGCTGGAACGCTTCTTGAAATTCTAATTTTTTTTTTTATTTTGAAAGACAGGGAATTCTTCTACCTGTAGATTTGTCTTAAGTTCGGTTGAACGAAAAATTGGCAAAAATTTGAATTTTTATTCGAAAACCCATTTAATTTATACCACATCCAAAAAATAGGCGGCCGGTTTTGCCCCATTTTTAGATACTTGCGGCAAAACGTTAATTTGGCATATCGGACGAGGCGATCCGTTGTCAAATAAGCATTTTATAGTCAAAGCGAATTACTAGGTCGGATTTGCCCCACTTTTACCCTCTTAAGTGTTACGGGGTTGGAATTCTTGCAAAATTTCGATCAAAAGTATTCTGGCTTAATCTTCAATAGTCTTGGAGACATTTATTAGCATTTGGAGGGTTTGAATTTTTTTTAATTTGCTGAGTTGAACTTTTCTCCTGTCGATTTGTTTTAAGTTCGGTTGAGAAGAAATTGGCTAAAATTTGAATTTGTTTTTGAAAATCCTTTAAATTTACATCACATCCACATAAAAAATATGTCGGGTTTGTTCCATTTCAAGAAAGTTTGGGCAGAACGTTTATTTGGCCTATCGGACGAGTCGATCCGATGTCAAATAAGCATTTTGTAGGCAAAGCCATGACTAGGTTGTATTTGCCCCGCAAGAGGGCAACTTAAGCTGGAATTCTTGGAAAAATTCGATCAAAATTGGTGTTGCTTAATTTTTATAAGTCTTGGATACATTTATTAGCAATTGGAATATCAATAGGTTGAATTTTTTATGTATTATTTTCAATTCGCTAGATAGTGAACTCTTTCACCTGTAGATTTCTTTGAAGTTTGGTTTAACGAAAAATTGGCTAAATTTCGGGCTCCTTTATGGAAACATCTTCTTTCATCTTTTGTACAAAAAAGATTTTGAAGTAGGCGTCGTCATAATTTATTTTTCTGTTTGGTGTGACCGATAGATGGCGCCAGCAAGTTAAT
>JBAMAX010003265.1:0-65895 GCA_037043745.1 Chymomyza amoena
TTGCATTTATTAATGGCCACATTTTGTTGCGTCTTGGGCCACCACACAAGGGCTGCATATGTGACGATAGGACGTACCATCAAACGGTATATCCATTCTGTAATGTAAGGGCTGCAGCCCCATGTGCTGCCAAAGATATTTCTACAAGCCCACATGGCTCGAGTAGCTTAGCACTTGTTCTAAGTGGGAGTTCCAGTTGAGTCGTTTGTCTAGGACCACACCTAGATATTTGACCTGGTACGAATACTTAAAACTACTTAGATGTTGCTATTTATAATATATAAGTTATATAAGTTAGATATTGTTTGTTTCCATTTAGAGAGAAGTTTCGGTGGCACCATCTATTGACAGCTAAACTCCATACGTTTTTATATTCTAAGAGCAGAGCCGAAATTATTTGTTTTATTTAGTCGCATTTTTGGCATTAACTTTGGATCTCTTACGAAAGAGTGACCGTTCACATTTAGCTACACTCTTTTTACTTCAAATATTCCAAGCATTCCATTCTGCACATTCTAAGCTTCAAATATCATACCCTATACTATAATGATATTATATTTTCCCAACTTGTTGAATAATAAATCTATTTTTGGACATGAAATATTACTCCGAAGTCACTTTATATACATAAAATATTTATATTAATTCATGCATCACGTGATTCTCTTCACTCATCCAAATGTCATTCAAAATTTTTGCTGATAACTTAATTTTTTATTGTGGATAGTTTTTATTTTTTATTTCTATTTAGCACCTCGCTGTCTGGCAGTGCCTTTCGGAGTCATTGATAAAAAATATACGAAGAAAAATAATTTAGTTATACAATAAAAAAATAAAAATATTCGCTGTGTTTGCAGCGTAACTCGAAACTTTGACTAAACTCACATTGAACTAATATTTTCATTACTTTTATTATTATTAATAATATCTCTCTCTCGTTGTTTTTGCTGGGCTCCCTCGATGTTTGTTGTTATTAATATTTTGATATTTTTTCGCGGAAACCGTCAGTCAGTCAGTCCGACGGCTTTTTAGCGATTACGCGCTCATTTGATACGCCATCAGCAAAAGCGAAAGAGAAACAAAAGGGCGAAAGGCGAGAAAGGAGAATTGAAAACAAAACAAATAATCAGGCGAGATAAAGAACGACGAACTCAACGTCGGACGTCGGTAAATTTTTATATTTTGGTTTTTTTGTTTTTCTTTTTTTTTTGGATTGTTCCCAGGAAAAAACGCAACAGTTGCATTTTTGTTGTGGGCTGATTGTAAGCGAGCTAGAGATGGGCGAGTGGAAATAGGGTCAGTTCTGTGGAAAACAGAAAAACTTTTTGGTTTTGTTTTTGGTTTAGAAAAAGTAGTTTTTTTTTGACAAAAATTGAGAATTTAAAACAAGTTTATAAGAAATCCACAAAATATTTATTTTTTCTTGCTGTTCAGGTATTTTTTCATCACTATGTGTAGTTTGGTCCGAATTGCTCCATTATTTCATATAGCCATATAAAAATTGAAACACTTTCTGTATTCAACTTTGATAAAAAAAATACATTTATTTTTAAGTGTGTAGGGTAAAGTGGGGCAAACCCGACCTGCCACTGTTTTTCGAAAACAGCAGTACTATTTTTAAGTATGTAGGGTAAGGTGGGGCAAACCCGACCTGCCACTGTTTCTCGAAAACGGCAGTACTATTTTGAAGTATGTAAGGTAAGGTGGGGCAAACCCGACCTGCCACTGTTTCTCGGCAGTACTAAGCAAACTCATTTAAAAGTTGTAGGGCATTAAAAATAATCAAAATAATAGCATGACAGTCCGTCTACATTTAGATGGTTAATATATGTTTACGATTTTCAATTTAATTTTTATAAATATTTGATTACAACTTTTTTTGTTGAAAAAAGTGATCGAAAACAACGCTAAGTGACATAGACCAGTTTAGTGCATATATAGTATTGCTTAGAAATTTCGTAAACACACCTCTAATCGGTGGGGCCAACCAGACGTCTAGCTCGATTGAAAAATTTGCCAGTCAGCTATTTGGTGAATATACTATATATAAAAAAATCTGATTACTTACTTAATTATTAACAATTCAATCCAACTTTCGTTTTGATTTTAATTGTTTAAACAAAATGATTTTTTAATCATCGAAAAACCATAAAAAATAAGAGAAACACAAAAGTCGGGCTTAGCCCACAATTTGTTTTTATATTGCAAAAAATATCCTTTTTTGAATAGTTGTATCTCAAAAATAGAATTTAGTTTTGTAAAACAATATCGAGAAACCATTAAATATGGGTCAAATCTGTGATAAAGCAACAAAAAAATAAATAAAAAAAATAGACGGTCGGCTTTACCCCATCACTCACCACCACTCACTCAAAACCGTCAAATCCGTGATAAAGCAAAAAAAAAAATAAGTAAAAAAAATTGGCTGTCGGCTTTACCCCACTATTTTTATAAAATTGAAAAAAATTACCTTTTGAAAAATGGTTTTATCTTAAAAATAAATAATGGTCAGAAAAATTAAGCAGTTCCAGAAAGTTGCCGTGTTAACTTAGTTAGATGCTTCGGACGAGTCTATTCGATGTTAAATTAGGATAAGCAGTTCGGATTTGCCCCACCTTAACCCATATAATTGTTATGAAATTGGAATCTTTGGAAAAATTTGATCAAATATATTAATGCAAAATCTTTAAAACTCTTGGAGACATTAATATAGCCAAAGCTAATTACTAGGCCGGATTTGCCCCACCCTAACCCACTTAAATGTTAGAAAATTGAAATTTTTGGTAAAATTCGATTAATGCTAAATCTTCAAAGTTCTTGCTGATATTTACACAGCCAAAACCAATTACTAGAATGGGTTTGTCCCATTTAAACCCACTTAAGTGTTATGAAATTGGAATCTTTGAAAAAATTCAATCAAGTCTCAAAAGTCTTGGAGACATTTAACATATATAGCCAAAGCCAATTACTAGGTCGGATTTGCCCCACCTTAACCCAGTTACGTGTTGTGAAATTGGAATCTTTGGAAAAATTCGATTAATGCTAAATCTTGAAAACTCTTGCAGATATTTATACAGTCAAAGCCAATTACTAGTTCGGATTTGCCCCATTTTAACCCACTTAAGTCTTATGAAATTGGAATCTTTGGAAAGATTCGATTATTGCTGTATCTTCAAAACTTTTGGAGACATTTAAATAACCAAAGCCAATAAATATGTCGGATTTGCACCCCTTTAGCCCACTTAAGAGTTATGAAATTGGAATCTTTGGAAAAATTTGATCAAAGATGTTTTTGCTTAATTTTCAAATATCTTGAAGACATTTATTAGCAATCGGTTGAACGCTTCTTGAAATGCTGAGTTTTTTTATTTTGCTGGACGGCGAACTTTTCCACCTGTAGATTTGTTTTAAGTTCGGTTGAACGAAAAATTGGCAAAAATGCTCATATATATACGAAAAATAATTAAATTTATATCACATAAAAAAAGATGTTGGTCTTAGCCCATTTCTAGAAAGTTGCGGCAAAGCGTTAATTTGGCATATCGAGTCCATCCGAGGTCAAATAAGCATTTTATAGCCAAAGCGAATTACTAGGTCGGATTTGCCCCACCTTTATATCTTGGAGACATTTAAAAGCAATCGCTGGAACGCTTCTTGAAATTCTAATTTTTTTTTTTATTTTGAAAGACAGGGAATTCTTCTACCTGTAGATTTGTCTTAAGTTCGGTTGAACGAAAAATTGGCAAAAATTTGAATTTTTATTCGAAAACCCATTTAATTTATACCACATCCAAAAAATAGGCGGCCGGTTTTGCCCCATTTTTAGATACTTGCGGCAAAACGTTAATTTGGCATATCGGACGAGGCGATCCGTTGTCAAATAAGCATTTAATAAACAAAGCCAATTACTAGATCGGATTTGCCCCACTTTTACCCTCTGCGTTACGGGGTTGGAATTTTGCAAAATTTCGATCAAAGTATTCTGGCTTAATCTCAATAGTCTTGGAGACATTCATAGCATTTGGAGGGTTGAATTTTTTATTTCTGCTAGACTGAACTTTTCTCCTGTCGATTTGTTTAAAGTTCGGTTGAGAGAAAAATTGGCTAAAATTTAAATTTGTTTTTGAAAAACCATTAAATTTACATCACATCCACAAAAAAAAGATGTCGGGTTTGTTCCATTTTCATGAAAGTTCAGGCAGAACGTTAATTTGGCCTATCGGACGAGTCGATCCGATGCTTCAAATAAGCATTTTATAGGCAAAGCCATGACTAGGTTGTATTTGCCCCGCAAGAGGGCAACTTAAGCTGGAATTCTTGAAAAATTCGATCAAAATTGGTCTTGCTTATTAATTTTCATAAGTCTTGGATACATTTATTACCAATTGGAATAGCAATAGGTTGAATTATTTATGTATTATTTTATAATTCGCTAGATAGTGAACTCTTTCACCTGTAGATTTCTTTGAAGTTTGGTTTAACGAAAAATTGGCTAAATTTCGGGCTCCTTTATGGAAACATCTTCTTTCATCTTTTGTACAAAAAAGATTTTGAAGTAGTCGTCGTCATAATTTATTTTTCTGTTTGGTGTGACCGATAGATGGCGTCAGCAAGTTAATGTTTTTTTTGGTAAGAAATTTGTACCATTGAATATATTATTTATAATCCAAATGAGAGTTAATTAAAATTTTGAATGTGGTTATAAGTTTGATATTTTTGTAAATGACATATTCTTAGTACAGCCATGCACTGCTATTGAGTTGATTCAAAGCGTCATCATTTATATTTTTTCTTGGTATACCCGCTAGATGGCGCAATAAGTAATCATATATTTCTCAAGAATATACTGCTGAATATATAATTTAGCATCCAAATGAGAGTTAATTATAATTTTAAACTAGTTTTTGGGTTGATATTTAGTAAGAGATATAATCGAGGCCCTATGCTCCAACCGGAGATAAAGGAATTGATGATGATGAAGCGACATAATCTTGATACACCCATATGCACAGCTATTGAGTTGAATGAAAGCTGATTGGTGTACCCGCTAGATGGCGCCAACTAGTTAATGCATTTTTTTAAAGTAATTTATAGTATTGAATATATTATTTATAATCCAAATGAGAGACATTCAAAAATTTTTAATGTGGTTTTTGGGCTGATTTCTTGGTAAGCGACATATTCCTGGAACACCCACGCACTGCAATTGTATTTGTTTTATTGCTGATTACGGTGTTAAATGGGATTGAATTTTTTTTTTTTTAAGTACGATCTACAATCTCTGGGTCGCTATCGATAATTTTATTAGTTATTTTCAGAGTCTTTGTCAAAAATTTCCTGCTCTAGAAACAAATCTCCCACAAATACTTCAAATAGTTCCACATTTATTTACACTCACGCGTTTTTTTTGCTCACGCCACGCATCACGCTTGACTTTTGTTTGACCCCATCCATAATTCGATGTCTGGTTTCGTCTAGTCCAGAGATAGTTGGCAGTTAGGTTGAATATGAAACACGGGCTATTAACTTTCGCAGAAAACTCACTCAATGCTCACTTGGAAAGCGCAAACAAACAACAAACAAACCAAGACAGCTCCATCGCTGACATCGTCATAGTAAAGTATAGAATTTGTGGCCAGTTGGTTTAGTATCTGTAAGATACTTATTTTTAGTGCTGCAGTTTTCCGGTTTGCTGAAAGGGACAGTGGAACTGTCTCTCCCCTGCACATTCCTCGAGCTCATCAATATGTAAGGCCGCAACTAATTTATGCAACACTTTAAAAAAGATTGTGTCCCAGCCAAAGGCCACGTTGCAGTCGATCCTTTTGATTTTTGTTTCCTTTAGAGATACAAAGCTTACCCATAAAAAAATGAAAAGAAAAGACCAACAACACCTTGGCGTTTCCTCTTCAATAAAAAAAACTCAAATGACATTTGTGGAATTTCAAAGGCTTTATGCGTCTTCATCAGAGTCGAAGAGCCCTGCAAAGCATTTTGGCCATTGAACTTGTGCCAAGTTTGTGCTTCTTTTTTTTTTTTTTAGTCTGTATATATGTACTGTATATAGTATATAAAATAGCATGTATAATTTTTTTTTTTTTTAAATTGGCAGCAGGCGCTGTGGCTCGCCTCAGCGTGTTAAAATTGTGTATTTTTGGCCGAACATTTTGCGGTTTTTATAACTCGCAAAAGTAATTATAAATTTGCTTAGAGGGCGTAATTTACGATCTGCCTTCGTCGTGGCGGCGTGTGGAAATATTTTTGATAGTATTTTTTTTTATTCTCGATATTTTTTCTGTTTTTTTCTGAAACTAAAGTGACAAGAAGTGTGCTGCGGCTTTAGCTATAGAGATTTTCTATATAGTTTTGGGAATTTCGAGGGCAGCTGCACCCATTGCGCTAGTTTTAGATGAATTTTTAGATTATTTAATTAATTTTAATGAATTACTTGTGTGGTTTTAGCAAATTTGTAATTATTAATCATTGTTGTAGCGTGTAATAAATATTACAAATTAGCTACACTGAAAAAAAAAATTTTACAATTGATTTTTTTTAATTTTTTAAACAAGATCACGATTCTTTAAATAATACCAGATAAACTTGAAATAGGATTAAAACTATTAAATTATTTTATCTTTAGCAAGGTCAAGAATTCCGTTGGCACAATCCTAAATTCTTAAATCAAGTCCAAAACAAAAAAAAACTTTAAAATTCTTGTTTTAGTGGAAAAAATTATCGTAATCTCAGCAAATCCAATAATTCGGCAAAAATTCTTTGATTTAGGGGTCCCGGTGGTCTAGAATTTTCGAAAAATCTAATTTTTTTCCATATATTTCGAAAGTATAGGCTTTAAAGAATAAACTGTCAAATTTTTGAAAGAATATTCCAAAAATTTTCGATTCTACAGCCGTTTTAGCAGGTAAAGTCAGATTATATCAGTCAGAAATTATCCACTCCTAAAACTTTAAACAGAATTATCTCAAAACTACTTTTTTGGTCTGGTGTTGTCGAAAAAAATACTATCGCTCGAACTAGAATCATATTATTATTTCAATTATTTCGTATTTTTTTAATTAAAAAACTGAAAAAAATTAACCCGATTTTTAGAGTGTCAAATTCGAAATAGCTCCATTTTGTCAAAAACTTTTTTTTTTATTTTAGTTCGGGACATAGCTACAGTCATACTGAATAATAATTTTTTTGGTTTTTGTGTTTCTGATAAATAGAAGAGCCAAAATGGATAACACCGTCCAGGTCCAATTATTTGGGAGGGTCAACTTCAACGCCATTTTTAAAATTAAAAAATTTTTGTTTATTTTTGTATATAAAAGTAGTTAAATAAAAAGCCTCAAAAATTTAAATATCTATTTTCTTTTTTTATTGTAAATAAAAATTCCTGAAAATACCCTAAATTTTCGAACTCTCCCTTAAGACTAAAAATAAAAAAATTTCTTAAGAATAAAATTCAGTTAATATAAAAAAATTCAATTAGATTAGAATTCTTGAACTAAAAAAAAAAATTGCAATGAAACTAGAATTCTTGAATTAATATAAAAAAATTCTTAAATAAAGATTTCTAGCATTTTAAAATTCTGTCCCTAAAACAAAAATCAAAATTTTTAAATTAAACCAAAACTTTAAAAACTTCACACTTTCTCAAATTAAGATTAAAGATCTTCAAAAAGGACAATAGTATTTTAAAATTGAAATTTCTTAGTGTTTTTAAATTAAAATTTTTTGACCCAAAACTTAAAATCTTTGGATATTATTAACAGGCTTTTAAAAACTAATTTTAAATTTCTCAAATATAGAAAAACTTAATACAAATCATAAAAAAGTCCAAAACTTAAAAAAAAAAATTTCTTTTATATATATAAATCGATTAAAAATTTTTGGAATTTATATATATATTTTTTTAATTACATTTAAAAAATATTTAAATTATGAAATTTAACATGATTAATTTTTAAATATAAAAAAATATCAAAAGCTTTTAAAATTAAACCGAAAATTCTCTAATGCAGATTTTCATAATTTTTAAAATAATATTAATGGTCTTTAAATATGATAACTAAATTCTTATGTTAATTTTTATTTTAATTTACAATAAACTTTTAAACATAAAAATGGGTAAAAATTAATAATAAAAGTCTTCAAGATGAAAAATTCTTTAATAAAAATTTTCACAAATCTTGAATTAATATTAGAATTCTTCACTAAAAAAGACATTTTAAAATTTAAATTTTTAAGAATTTAAATTAACATTAGACAGAAAATTAATAAAAATTGAGATTTTGACAATTCTTAAGATAATATTAAAATACTTTGATTGAGATTGCAAAATACTTTGATTTTGAGGCATAACAAAATTTCAGAAATTAAAAACTATAAAATCAAACTCAAATTCCCATGCTAAAAACTGCTTAATTTTAGAAAATTCTTGAATTAATATAAACAATTTTAAAATTGAGATTTTTTGCCATAATCTATAAAAAATGAAAAAAAATATTAAAACCTATAAAAATTAACCCAAAAATTTAGCAAAAAAATTATAATATTGTAAGAAATTGAAATTAAAAATTGGATTTTGGAACTCTCTTAGAGTTAAATTTGAATAAAACTAAAAAATGTATTAAAAAAAAACACGAGCATCTATTATAATCCAATTTATCCAAGATAGAAATTTTTGGTATAATTAATTTTTAAATACAAATAAATTTTAAATACAAACCCTATAAAAATTAAAGCAAAAATTAAAAAAAAAAATTATACTGAAAAAATTGAAATCGAAAATTGGAATTTTAAACACTAAATAAAGTTAAATTTTAATAAAACAAAAAGTTAAAAAAAAATATACAGAAAATCGATTATAATGAAATTTATCGAATATCTTTTAGGTGTAAAATAATCACAGCTTGCTTTTAAATTAACTTTTTTTCGGGCTTATTTTTATATACATATCTTATATCAAGAACTACATTTTATAACTCGACGGTTTTTTTTAAATAATCTTTTAATTCAAGATTTTTTTTTATTTAGTTCAGGAACAAGATTTTTTAACTCGTGAATGTTTCTTTTATTAAACTTTTTATTAAAAGAACATTTTTTTTTTAACGAAGCTAATAAATTTTTTACATTATATTTTATTTTTTAAGACACAAATATGTCTATAGTCTTCTATATAGAATTTGTTTTTAAGATGAGCAGAGCACTTTTTAAACTAGCTATTTTTTAAAATTAAAATTTATATTTATATTGAAAAATTGAGTGTTAATCAAGGAAGATAACCTTAAAAACGTGGTACCCAAGAAAAAAAAGAAAATGTTAAAACTGATTTATTGGAACTCGAGGTATTATTTACACTTGGGGAATTACAAATAATTAAAAAAATAGCTTTAAGAAATAGTATAACCTACGATCGCTTTCCGAGCTTTAGGCAGGCTATAATATCAAAAATGATATGTATATAGATTCATATAAAAAATCTCAGCCAGGTAGTCGTAATTGTTAAGCTCCATTTTTATTAAAACTTACGATATTTTAATATACCTATAAATATTAGTCTAGATAAAATCATATATAGATAATATTTTAACAAGTGTTTTTGCGTATTTGATATCAAATATGAGCGCACCTAAGTCTATTTATATTTCTTTGGGTTTCTACTAATGTAATCTTTGGCATTAATTAGTAATTTTCCAAAGAAAATGATTTAGTTAGAGGGAAAAGAATTATAATCAGAACACTCGAAATTCTAAGTAATTGATAATGAACTGGAACTAAGCACTTTTGCGCTCTCTCTGAAGAGTTTAACCGACCGATGAATATGCATTATATGAATATTGCTGCTTAAATAATTCCATTCATTAACTTGGAGTGTTTGACAACTTGTGGACTTGCGTAATCAATTTGACACTTGCAAGTGCATTTGCCACGCCCCTTTTTTACACAGCAATTTGTTTGACAGTAGGTCAGAAAAGTATGCGTTGAGGAAGATAAAATTTAAAAATTGTTTAAAGCTTATTGCTCAAGCTTATTATAAAGTAAATAAATATTTGTTCGATACTCAGTTTTATTAAAATTATGTCAAAATATTTATTTATTTATATAATTATATACATATTTTTTAGAATGAACTTATATATAGTTAAAGAGAATATATTTCAAACAAAAAAATAGGAAAAAAACAAACGCAAATTTGGCGATCTCAAAATAAATCAACCTTTTTATTCTTTTTTATTTTTCTGTAAAATATTACTCTGCACTCTGCGGGTAAATATCTTTCAATGAACAGAATTTGATTTTTTTTTTCAAACTATTGCAATTAAAAAAAAAAAAACGCAAATTAATTAACTAATTAAATTAGTAAATTGACCTCACAAAAATCAATAATCAGTCCTGGTTCTTAATTTTACTAAGCCTGAAAACTAATTTTTCTTATTACCCTGCTGGGGTGAAGACCACTTTGACATAATATAGGTAATCCAAATAATTTGTTACTCTGGGAAAAAACGAAATGAAAGCCGCGTTGCGGACTCTTCCGAGAATATGCTCTATAGATTACTAGTGAGTCCGACAGACATTTTCTAGCCCAAACTTTTTACTCTTAAAGTGAATAAACATCGTAAGTTTCTCTAGTTAGCTTATCTAGAAAAATATAAGATTTTTAGATTAGTTTGCAGCTCGATTCAAACTTGCACCATAATTGGTCGAATATCGCGCTTCACGGGTCTGTCTCAACCGAATTCTTTCACGTTTATTGCGATCTTCACGATCCTGGGCGGTACGATTAGATTGCTAATTAATTTGATTCGTTGCATTTCTTCCAATTGAAATACATCATGAATTGAGCGATGAGGAGACGGCATTCCCAATTGTCCTAGTGCTTTATTAGCCATCACCCAGCAAAGATCTACAATTTGAATTAAAGTTTCATTGTAAACTTCCGACGCAAATTCCCTCACTGGATTACGTTTTGCTTGACGTACTCGAAACAAAATATCTTTTGATAAATAATCTTGATATTTTATACACAATTCAGGTGGATTTGATGGAAAACATCAGAACAGGTACTTGATATGGATGAGCAGCAATAGCAGCATCTGCTAAAGTTTGATTCCAGTTCAAATCGTTTTCCTACAGATTTAATTTTTGACATGCCTCTCGATACGTTGCACACAATACGCCATTCACTGTTCTCAATGATTGAAACGATGTTGGACCTCGAACATTGATTAACAACAAAGTTTTTGTATATAAAAAAACCGATATTCACAAAAATATATCTCACGAACCAATACACATAAAAATATCGCAATAGACTTAAAACCTCAGTGTTGACAACCTCTAAAATGCGCAGAAGATCAGATTTGAAATTCATCGACGCGTTCATGAGAACACCCGTAACATATAAATCATAAGTTTCTTTTGAAAAAGTTTTGAAGCAAAATAAATTTCTACATTAAAATTGATGCCACGAGATTTATAGTTAACTGATATCGATATATAATTTATGTACAAATCGCCGATATCAAAATCTCTTATAGTTTACATGAAATATGAAGCTTCGTAAAAAAGTGTTTTTGAGGTAGTTTTGGGTCGAGAAGCACCTTTTTTTTTTCAAGCACCATTTTAGAGTTTTTTTTTTTTCGAAAAATGTATTTTTTGGTACTTCTTTCAGTTATTCGTTAATATCTAGTGAACAAAATTTTGTATCAACATGAAAGAAGATTTGATCGAAAGGTATTTATGAAAGGTGAAAGAGAATTCTTTTAGTACTTTTCGAGTGTAGGCAGGTAGGTAGGTTAAGTGGCTGTCATTTGACGCACCTAGCCCTGTTGTAGGCCCATTGTGATACCACCGGGGCTATCCCTCTCCTCACGCTACGCTGTCCTCATTGAACCAACCTGTAGTCTTGATGTAACTAACAATCTTTGTTAGTTTTATTTTTGCAACTTCTGTCATGTCGTTCAGAAAGCTTTGTCCAAGAGTATTTAGCCTTCTTCTACACAGAGCCATGCATCCGTATAGAAGGTGTTCTACAGTCTCTTCTTCTTCAGCGTCTTTTCAACTTCTGCAGTAATCGTTATAAGGCGCCCCCAATCTACTGGCGTGTCTACCGATTAGGCAGTGCCCTGTTAGAACCCCAACTAGGTTTCTTACGTCATTCCTGTTAAGTTTCAGCAGTCGGTTTGTGCGGCCCATGTTCCATTCTGGCCACGTCAATCTACTTGTTGCACAGGTCGAGGATTGAGTCCATAGGACATTGACGGATTTAATGGTATGTCTATCTATTAGCAGCTTGCAAGTTGCTAATGGAATAGGTGTGCTTGCTTTATCTGGAAGGATTGGCATTGTTGTACCCAATCTAGCTAATTCATCTGCTTTGCAATTACCTTCTATGTCTCTATGACCCGGAACTCAGAGCAGATTTATTGTAAAATATTGTGCTAGTTCTATTAATACGTCGATACATTCCTTTACTGTCTTCGAGGTGATTTTTCGAGTGTAAGATCTTTATAATCTGTTAAGAATTGTACATGCTATGGATCCACGTACGGAAGTTTCCATCTCAACTCAATTACATTTTGAATAAAAAAAAAAAAAATGTTCACGTATTTGTATTAAGCTATAGTCGTGAAGTTTCTTTTATAGATATATAGATTTCATTTTCGCCCTTAGTTCATTTTGGTCTCTTTTTATACAAATTATATTATAACTCTTACATTGACATAACATAAGTTGAGTGACTATCATATTTATTTTTCGATCTTCCTATTGATTTGTGTAGATTTTCTTTAAAACGTTTATCGATATTCTTATAAATGCCTATTGATTTTCTTATCGGCTTTTATTAATTTTGTTATCGTTTTTTTTTATTAAAAATTAGTTGAAGCACATACACTTTTTTAAGATGAAAAAAAAAGAGATTTATTTTTGGCGGCGAATACTTTTGTGATAGACTGTTAAGCCGTTTAACTAATCCATCAATTGCGTTTTATCAAAGCAAAATTGAGTGCAACAACAAAAGAATAATAAATAACAGTTACTTAAGTGTGTGTGTGGATGGATGTGTATGTGTGTGGAATGCTTTTCTTGTTAGTTAGTAAAAGGCGCGTTAAGTATACGCCGCGTTGCGCTTTAGAATCTGCGTCGCATTTTATTTTGCATACAAGTGTATGTGTGTGTGTTTGCCTAAAGTGCAACAATAATAACAACAATATGCAGCAGAAAAAAATATAAATATTGTATATAAAAAATAATAATATTTTTTGTTTTGCTTTTCATTTGGCAAATTTGATTAAATTAAACGTGCAAATACTGGAATAATTAAATTTTTATGCGGCAGCAAAACAGAGAGAGCCAAAGAGAGCGCCCGAGCTAGAATATAATAAATGCTAAAACGCAGTAGCTCGTAAATAGCTCATTAAATATTATAAAAAAAAAGAAGTCTAACGCTCCCGAATGCTCTCTCACGCTCTTTCGCGCTCCCAAACAGATCTCTTACAGATCGTGTGCCAGATTTGATCTGTAGCATTTAATTTTTTATTTTTTTGAGTTGCTTTTCTGCGTCGCACTTTATTTGCCTGACAATCACAAATGGCACACGCCCCCCTGTTAACGCCGGCGTCAGCGTCAACGGCAGCTGCAACGCCGGCAGCGACGTCAGCATCTACGCCACGCGGAAGCAAAGACCACGTGACGCGTTTGCCAACGCGATTTACGTTCTCTCTTAAGGGTGCACTTCAATTTGTTATTGTTTTTGGTCAATGCAGTTTGTAAACAATATTTATTATTACATAGGTAATATTATTATTAATATTAGCATTAAAACATGCGATGACTTTTAACTAGTTTTTTTATTTTTATTGACGTCAGGGCCGCTTTAGAGACAGCAACTACCAAAGACAACTGCGCAGAGTGTAGTAAGCTGTGACGTCACATGTTTGTAAATATTGATGAAGTACTCGTTAATGGTTAAAAAAAATTACTTTTAAACTAAATTATTGCGACCTGGCGCCTCTTATTAAATCCGTCACTGTTACTAGTACGGAGCATGTACTAACGAATCTATTGGAATTTGCTACGACGTACTATAGTTTAGAAAAAATGAAAAAATATATACCATATAGTAAAAATGAATAATGCTAAACTGTCAGGCATGTCTAATAGAATTTTGTATGAGCGTTCCAATGCATTTTAATATTGCCCGAGGTTAGTTGCTGTTTTTTTTTGTTTCTCGTATTCCAAAGTGCAACAATTTACATATTTTACGGTTTGGTTTTAGTTTTTTTTTTTATAGCGGCGCCCCCATTGGGTGCACTAATTATTGCCGACATTTGTGGCTTTTTTTATGATTTTTTTTATAAATAGTTTTTATATTTGTATTTTGGCAGCTGTTGTACCTCAACATCTTACGAGTTGTGCACGATAATATTAAAAAAAAACTAAAATAGTAATTACCAGCCGACTTGAATAATGCAAAGTTTTCAAGCATCGTCGAGAATGTAATAAATTCTACGTAATTTGGCTAAATATTTGACAATTTTATGCACTTTACTTGTCTAAACATATCTAGACAGACGTACTTATAATATTTTAAAGATTTGAAATAAGTGCGGCCGAAATTTTTGTGCGAGGTCAGGTTTTTGTGTATAGTAATATATGAGCTGCATATTTTAGGAAATAGTAAACATTTTTAGGTGTTTTTAGTAGTAGAACGCAGCAAAGTCTATTAGGAGTCTAGAAAAAAAATTCTATTATGGATATAATTGTGAAAAAACTTCTATAATAGAATACAAATTATTTCTCCGTCTTCTCCGGGCTCTTGCTGAAAGTTTGAAAACTAAATTCAACAATTAAAAGAACAATCAACCAAAAGGAGATTTTAATTTTTAAGGGAAGCTTTAAAAAATCGTGAATCTGCTTTGATCAAACTTTATACATATGAGCAGACTTTTATGAAAAACAAACACTTTTTTTTAATTATCGTGAGGAAATTTTTGTTTACAGAATTATGTTTTGGCTTAAACATTTTTGTAAGGTTACGTTAGGTTAGGGCGGCAGTTGGGACCGACATCCCAACTCACTTAGGCCAAGGATAGGCCCTTTGTGATACCGCTAGTGAGCCAATTCACCACAATTCCCCACTTGATGGGAAGTTAAGGAAGCCATCCGGCTGCCTGAATGAACCTTAAAGGGCATTTTGGACTCTGTTCAGAGAGCTGAGATAGATCGTTTAGAAAATATGACTGTAGGAACCTAAATCTTTTTCTGCCCAGTCCTGGGCAGTGATAAAAAAGTGTTCCACCGTCTCTAGCTCCTCTTCATCGCCACAGCTTCTATAGAAGTCGTGGTGGGGAGCATTCAAACGGCTTTTTCCGAGCTCCCTGGCGAGCTCCGATGACTCTGACATACATATACCCTTCCAGGATGTCTTCTTCACCACTCATCTCGTCAATGAGACACTCTGGGTCTTCTACCTTTGGTTCGGGTGCGGTTTGCGTGCCGCCCGAGGTGTCATTCCGGTACACCCGAATCACAGCCTTTTTGTAGCCGTACCGCACAATGCCATCGGCTTTCTTTAAGGCTTCTGCTGATTCTTTGTTAATAGTCAGGAGAACCTGTTTAGTTGGACCTGTCGTGCCCTCTACTTTGGCAATACGCCAGTCATCGGTTTTCAGGTGTGGGTTACACATCATTTTGCAAAGTTTGTTCAAAATTGCTGCACTCTTTTATATAGCTACTTTACAAAAACTGAACCAGTTTTTTGCTTGTCCAGTTTCATACGTGCGCATCGCTTTCCGTTTCCAATTCACCAACTTCACCTAATAATGCCTTGACAGCTGAGAATGAAAAATCAAAGAAATAAGAAGCCTCCCAAAGCCAACAAAGTTTTTAAATGTGTTTCGCATTAAATGGTCCCAAGCTGCACAAGACTCCAATCCGAATTAGAAGACACATGAAGAATATTCTTTATAAAGGGACTATCCGATAGGTACTTGACACAAAAGAAAAGATCTTTTCAAATATCTGAGCAAGACTTGAATGCAACTGCAAAGATACTGATGAGACGAGGCGTAGGATCATGGACTTGGATCACGGACCAAAAGAGATCTTCACGCTGCAGCTTCTGAAAGTTTTCAATCTGATCGATTTGGAATGCAAATTAAAAAAAAAAAAACACTGAACTTGGACTTTCTTTTCATACTCTGGCAGATGTGCCTGAAAAGCATTTTGTTTAATTTTTTATGATCTCTTTGGCATATCCTGGTTTTCAGTGGCAGCGCCCAAGCATAGTGTTCTTTTTAAATGTCTCCAAAGCGATTTTGGTTTTTCGGCTTTGACCATGTTTTGTGATACTCATTTAAAAACAGGCGTTATCAAAGAGATCTTGCCAACTCCTAACGCGTTAATATCAGACATAATCTGTAATTGTGATTTTGTTGACTTGTGAGACTTGGGAGCCTTCCTATTTTTTCGAATCTTTTTGCCAGCTACCAAAACATCTCCAGATAAAGTAAGCAGATTCGAAAGGTAACCAAGTCCTTACTTTGTTTCGTCTGGATCTTAGCAGAGTTTTTGTAATTTTTCCTCTTGCCAGCCATCAGTAGTAATTTGCAGTAGCTTGGGCAAACGTTTCAATAATTTCAAGGTTCAACTCGTTCGGCCATCATCTCATTCTCAATCAGAATGGTCACAATGGTGATAATGCTTTCTTCCATAGAGCCTATTTGTAAGTTATTCTCAACGGCGTTTCTTGCCATCTGTTCAATTTGGTATTACATTGGATTGGCATCCGCGGCGTCTAGCTCTACTCGATCCATGATCCCCACCCCAAAGTCGTTAATTTTTTTGAAATAGCACATTATTCCATTCTTCATAAAAGAGGTCAGTCAGGTTGATTCTAAAATGCTTCAAGATGAATGTCGACGTTTCCTCATGTCCAATTGCAAATCACATTCTCCATTCAAGTGGTCACATGGGGCACTTCAGTTGCAGAAGGATAAAACTTTATCATCAGATCCTAAGCTCCACTGTTGACTGTTTTTTGTACAGTTTGCGCAATTCTTTTTGGCATTTTCAAAGAAATTTATTGCATCATGCGTGATCTTCTTCTAGCTGTTCTCTTCTCCCAGGGGAGCATGGACCTTTTGCGTTATATGTATTTTTTTCTAGGTCCCTCTAGCGGACAATTTTTTCAAACTTGGTTAACTCCCATTTTTTTCTTGCTGCCCCTCGCGGGCTGTTTCGGAACTTGTGGTCTCTCCGCTGAACAGTATACAAAATCAAAGTTGGAAACGAAAAAAGCTCATTATGAACATGAATAAAAAATGCGGCCAAATGAAGGCCTTGTTGCTCTGGCTTCATACTTTATATTTTAGAATTAAATCTAATTTATAAATAAAAAAAAAAAATAAAAAAAAATGCGGCATGTGAATTGGCTAGCGTAGCATGCAGGAGGCAGAGCCACATAGAATATAAATAAAAATTTGTGTTTTTGGCTTAAGCCGCGGAAATGCAATTATTTTGAACAGTTTGCAAACGATTTCTAAAACATTTCCTCTCTTGAGGGTAGTCCCTCTTAAAAACTTTTCTATCAAATTTACTATACAAGCTGTGCTAGGAATTTCCTATTCTTATTTGACTAAGAGCAGTTAAGACATGGTTAAAACTGTCAATATCACTTACTTATGATTCATATCAATCAAACATGGGAAATAAATAAATAATGTATTATGTCAAAACTAGATTAGTTCCTGTTGTTTGCTTAGTAAATATTACTTATAAACAGGCTTATTAGTAATAACAAAATTTGTTTTTCAATTAAAGTATTATTGCGACTTTTCCTTGGCTGTAAACCGGTTACCGCATGTAATTTTCTTATTTACTTAAGAGATTAGCGAGCTATTTAAAAATATATTAGGTATGTACTTAGAAACAAAAGCTACTTCAAAATCAAAGTGAAATATTTTGGAGTAAACATGAAATAGGTGGTCAGAGGTATTAATAAGGCACTTATTTTTCAGTAAAATCTAAAAAAGTTCCATACCGAAAATGCAATCGTTTTAACGAATTTTGCGCTATGATAGCTCCAAGTTTTATGGTATCTAGCAGAGTGCCAAGTAGATCAGTTCTTAAATCGATCTTTTTAAAAACGATGATTTTTAAATATTAACAGAGGTACATTTTTTTAACATTCTGATCATGATCTGATCGTTATCGATAACTCAATATTAAGATATATTTTTCTCTGGGAAGTCAACACAATCAAAGTATTTTGTTTTTTTTATAGTCAGAACAAACTTTGTTTGCTATATATTTAAGTCTCTAGTTACTTAATCAATATTATTAGGCTCTACTACTACTTCTACAAATTCCGGACTCCTAAGTGGATAAGCATAGAGCCTAGGCTCACTAGATGCCAAATTGAATCTCTTCCACTTAAAAAGAGCTTATTGGGAAGGGTTATAAGTCTCTCAAAGCGATTTTCCTGTACGAGCAAATAAAATATTTGGCCAAATATTTGCTACGTGAATAATTCATACCAAAAAAATGGCACTAATCAAATCTTTATTATTAGCTAACATCGGCAAAATACATTTTGACAAGAATTTGATGCAAATATTTGATCGTTACATATTAACAGAGGAACCTGCCAATATAAACCTAGAACCTTCTGATCATTATCTGATCGTTATCGATAACTAATTATTTAGATATATTTTTCTCTGGGAATTCATTACAATTTGTTTTCAATAAAAGTTTCGAATATGTCTTTTTTATACATACGTATGTAAATTTCTTTTAACCATTTCCAAATCTTTGAAGGAGTCAAAATTTGAGCGAATTTAGTTATCTAATAAAAAAGTATAAAATAATCTTTACTCTACAACTTAAGTACAACAATCCCTTAAAAGAATAATGTAACGACAACCCAGAAAGATATTAAACTCTGATGAATAATGATTCCATCTAAAAAAACTTTGGTATCTGACTTGAGAAAGATAATCTGCGAAGATAATCTTAAGAAGACAATCTGCAAACATAAAAATTGTTTCTTTTTTTCTGTACAAGCCTCAGTTTGACTTTTAATAAAGATCTATAAGTAGTCGTGATCGGAATTTTACAAAACAAACATTTTTTACCCCATTTTCACGGCCTCTCAAATTCGCATTTTTTGTTATCGATAACTTTTCATATTTATTTTCCTTACTCTTTTGGTTATATTGAATTACAAAGAACTAAGAAATTTTTTTGTGATAACAAAAACTATGATAGAGACGTATTTAAGATTTTGAACCCTAGAGGCCGCCCGAATTTCCAACGCAGAGTTTTTGGCATTTTTTTTTATTGGTATGAGAGTTTAATATTTCCAGGCATGTTAGGAGAACCTATGCTCTACTGGACTTATGCTCCATGGGAAGTTAAAGAAAATAATTATAACAGTCATTCAAAAAAAAAAATATTTTTTCTGTTGGACCTAGGATTCGGATTCAGCGACCCCGAAAATGTATAGTAAACACCCGAAAAAGTTTTTTTTTTGTGTGGCTGTGTAATCATCATGTTGGGAATGGAGCTAGTTCCAACCTCATCACGATTTCAGATCAGACCTTGTAGCCCTAGGATGAAGTTACCGCTCGAAGTCTTCTAATTTTGGAACATATTTAGACAATTACTTAGTCCGCACCAAATTTTTTGCTTCATTGAAAACTTGTACGATTTCTTTTAAATGTTTTTTGACAAACTAGGCGAAGTTCCGTGAGGAATATCATATTATTTATAGCCGCAAAAGCTTAAATAATAACCTATAAAAAATTTGCTTGATTTTTAATGCTAAGCTGATAAAAAAAATAAATTCTTTTATATTCTAGACGAAGTGTGGTCATTTTTTTTTTTTATTGACGGTCATTAAACATAAATATCAAAGTTTGGCATTTAATGAAGTTTTTTTTTTTTATTTTTTTTTGTATATATGATATATATGTACATCTTATAGCTTATACAAAGAGCTTAGAATAAAACTGGTTTGTATCCAGTCCAAAACTTAGTGACTTTTAATAGCTCAAATTGGCGTGCAAAAAGAAATATAATATTAAAAAATTTATTGAGAAATTATGTCGTATGATGGTCATAAAATGTTAGCACAATAAATATGCAATAATAATAGCAGAGGGAAGAGAGAAGTAGATTGAGTAGAACTGACCAAAACTCTCACCAAGTTTTTGTAATAAAAGTAAAAACTAAAAAAGTTTCCCAAAGGCTTCCGAGGAAGTCAAAGTCCGAAAGATAAACAGTTTTTATGTGACCGCCGCCAACAACTTAAAAAACACTTTGAAGGCGAATGCCAGTTGGTCATAAGTATTTGTGCACTTTTATTTTTTCTCTTTTATTTTTATGGTATTTATTTTTATATGATTTTATTTTTGGACCAGACCAGGCACAGTCCACAGACATGGCGGCTTCGGCGGCTTCTCCGTCTGCTGCAGCTGGGATGCGTTGGGAGAGGATAATAAAATTATATTGAGAGAAGTTTACGCTAAACGCGTTGAAAATTTATGGCATGCTACAATTTGCCTGAGGCACAAATTGGCACATACAAGACGCCCACAAAGCGAGTTCTAGGGGCGTGGCATTTTGTAGCATCTTACTATGGGTTGCTTAAAGTTTTAAGTATATGAGAGGGTTGGTGGGAAAGTATATCTTTTTGTTATTTCTTCACGGAATAAACTCCACGTAGTTTACTTCTTATTTGCTTTAAACGATTTTTGAAAACGGGATGAAAGTTGATTTTTGAAGATATCAAGATATTCCTCCGCTAAGTCCAAGACATCTATAGCTTTCACTCTGTAAGGTATCTAGTACGCCTCTTACCTTGTGGGTCTTTTTTCAGCAGCTATATTGAATACCTTTCTTCCGGAACTGGTTCTAGAATTTTTAATCGCTTCGATAGAGATCACTAGCGCTTTAAAGTTATTCTGAATCTTATTTCAGTAAGGTAAAAAAAACGACGTGAATTAAAGTGCACACAGAGTATTTACGATTTTAGGGGCTAGAGGGCGCCAGAGTAACCAACAAATTGTTACCTAGGTACCTAGGTCACCTCCTACCTAGTTTGCCTCCCTTTAGTAGCTATTTTGAATTCCTTTCTTTTGGAACTGGTCCTTACATAGTAGGAATGGGCATCGAATCGATTTTAGATCAATTTTTTCGATTTCATTTCTGACAATACAATCGATTTTTGTTTGTAGAGAATCGATCTTTTTTCGTCGGGTTTGACTTGCTAGCGCCTACCATTTTAGTGCGATTAATCTATTAAATCGATTTTTATTTTTTGAGAGTTGTTCGAAGAGATCGATTCTCGAAAATGGAAGATCGATCCTAGCTCTATTACCTGGGTGTCTAGGTCGCTACTAACCAGTGAGCATTCCTTTAATATAACTCTAAGCCAAATACCTTTATTCCGGAACTGGTTCTTTAATTACAGAATTTGTATTCCCTTTAATAGACACTCGCGCTTGAACCTTATACAGAGTAGTAGCACAATAAGGACGAAAAATAATGACGTGAAGAAATAAAATTTTGAACGCTAGAGAGTTACTAACAAAGAAACCTACTTGTCTATTTTTCCTTCCGGTGTTATGGGCGTAAAAATGTTCCAGCCATGTTGGGAGCCGCTATGCTCCACTGGTAGTTCATGGAAATAATCATCATCATGTTGGGTTCTATACCCTATCTACAGGGTGCGCCATTTGAATGTGGTCGATGGAAACTTTTGACGCAAGAAGTTCATCGTTGATTTCGCGGTGTGACATGTCGCGCCGTCTTGTTGAAACCAAAAGCCTTAAAGACCTTTTTTACGCATTTCTGGTAAAACAGAGTGTGCAACATCCATCGATACCGATCCCCATTGACAGTTTCCCAACTCTGAAGAAGAACGGACCGATGATAGTTTTTGAGCAGACACCGGCCCAAACAGTCACTTTCTGATCATGCAGTGGAGTTTGATGGATAGTATGAGGATTTTCTTTCCCCAAATGCGACAGTTTTGTTTATTTACAGTGCCAGATAGCGTGAAATGGGCCTCATCAGTCATTAAAATTCGCTCCCAAAAATCGGGCTCCGATTTAATGAACATTGTCACTATTTCCGCGCGTTCTTTGGGCGTGAATCGATTCATGGTTAAAATTGTAATGCAATAACCTTTCCAAAATGTGTTCGACGACGTCAATCGGTTCTGTCAAAGTTATTTAATATTTCCATCGACCACATTCAAATGGCGCACCCTGTAGCTCTTACCCGATCTACGATTTCAGTTCAGACTTTGCAGCAATTGAGAAAGCCCTTGGCTGAAGTTGCCGCTCCGATTTCCATAATTTTGGAAAAATTTTAATATTTTTAAATATTAATTCAGTACATAGTCTATTTTACAATAACAAAAACTATTTATTCTCATAGCACCAACAATTTTTACTAGCTAACAACAGACTACTTTTAGGAGAATCTTCGGATCTAGCCATAAGTTCTAGAGTACCCTCCACTATTCTGCGCCAATTTCCGCAAATTCTAAAACGACTGACTTTTCTAACTTAATGGAGTTATTCTTACGCAAACCGTTCAGTGTAAGTTTCCTATCTCATGAAAATTGGGGCAGTGGTTGGGACAATGGCGTTGGTACCACTAGCGACAACTTTTGGGAATATTACTGAATTTGCTGGAATCAGAATAAATAAGATTAACTCGTTTATTAAATCGACAGGTTGGTTCAAAGAGAATACATGAGAGTAAAGGACTGACTCAAGTGGCATCACAACGGGCCTTTCATAGGTCTAGATGTGTCGGAAGACAACCACTTCTACCTACCTACGAACAACCTCAAACATCCCCTTAAAGAAAACCTCCACTAAGTCCTAAATCAACCCTCGTACAGTTCACTACAATACAATGTATGAATTTGTAAATGTTTTAGAACTCCAACTACTAAAGTTTTTGGCTTACTTCGACGAGTGCATTTATCATTTCAATGGGCCCATTCATGTCCAGCTTAATGGCCCGGGTGTGCGGCTCCTTGCGGAAGTGAACGACAAGTGTAATGAAGGGCCAGAATAGTTGCTCGTAAATTTGTGGATGTGCTGAATTTTTTTTTTTTTGGTTCGGTTTGGTATGGTCTGGTGCAAATTGTTTACGATTGCAATTTGTTAAAGCAGCAAAATTGTTATTTAATTTTTGTTTGGTCTTTGGTCAATCTTTAATGCCTTTAAGCTGACTGCTTTCAACTTGGTTGGCACATAATCAATCAGAGTGGGTCAAATGCAGTAATTACAGAGTTGAGGAGGATAGATAGTAGGGGGAGCGGGCAGCAGCACTTAATGCAGCGGGATTTGCCAAGTGTACTTAATGAATGTCATAAACTCTTGTAAGCAGGGAGCGGGTAGAACCATGTTCATGGTTAAGTAGAGTAGTTTAGAGATGAGATGTGTTTCATAGTTGGACTTTGGTGTACATTTAAGTCTCTAGTTCCTAAAATCAATATTATTAGACTCACCAGATATCAAATTGAATCTCCCAGCTTCAAAACAGAGTGGAATATTGACAGCGCTTATTGGGAATTTATTTTCTTATATGAGCAAATAAAATATTTGGGCAAATATTTGCCACTTGAAAAATGCTTACCGAAAAATGGCTCTAGATACCAAATTGAAGCTCATCAGCTTGAAAAGAAAGTGGAATTTTTATACAGCTATTGGGAAGGGTCGCATTTCTCTCTCCTGAGCAAATAAAATATTTGGGCAAATATTTGCCTTGTTAAAGGTGCCTACGAAAATTACCGCTAATCAAATACTATTTGCAAATATGGGCAAAATAAAGTTTGGCAAGAATTTGTTGCAAATATTGGTCATCATGTTATTCGAATATTTGAGCAAATAATTCATGGATTTTGAGCAAATATTTTCATAGTGTTCTGCCAGCTTTAATAAGTGCTTTGTTCAAATTTTACATTATCTACCACAAAGTTTGGCAACAATTTGATGCAAATATTTGATCATGACATTGTTAATCCTATGTTTCACCAAATATTTTCTGGATTTTGAGCAAATATTTTCAAAGTGTATCGCAAGTTATACTTAGTGCTTTGTTCAAATTTATACATTTTATCTACCTTTAAGTTTGGTAATGATTTCTTGCAAATATTTTATCTTTACATTGTTAATCGAGTATTTGACCAAATATTTTGTGGATTTTGAGCAAATATTTTCATAGTGTATTGCAAGCTGTACATATAGCTTTGTTCAAATTTATACTTTATCTACCTTACTATGCTACCTAGAAACTCAGTAACTCTAAGAATTTAAATTCCCGGAAACTTGGTGATTTACGAGAATTTTGAGTTTTGTAAATATAACACCCATTCCAAGTTTTTAATAATTCTTTTGTCTAGCGCCTGTTGCTCATGACCGCAAAGAATTTTGGGCTCCCGAGCAAGTAAAATATTTGAGCAAATATTTGCGTCGTTAAAAATGCCTAGCGAAAAATTGCAGTAATAAAAAATATGCTATTTGCCAGGATTTCATGCAAATATTTGATCATCAGATTGTTAATTTAATATTTGACCAAATATTTTGTGAATTTTGAGCAAATATTTTCATAGTGTATTACAAGCTATACCTTCTTTGTTAAAATTTATACTGTATCAACTATATTATACTATTTAGCAACTCAGGTTCCTAAGATTTTAAATTCCAGAAAACTTCGTAATTCTTGGGAATTTTGGGATCTTGTAACAATGTAACATATTCCATTTTTTTTTTAAATAATTTTTGATATTAACGCTTGTTTCTTATGACTCCTAAAAATTTGGGTTCCCGAAAATTTCATGATTTTCAGGAATTTTGGGATTTTGTAAATATAGAACCTGTTCAAAATATTTCTCAAGTATTGCACTACTCAAAAATATCATTGTTCATTATTCCCACCGCGTAGGGCCTCCTTTTGTTTGACTTCAAATTGTCTGATCCTAAAATTTAATATTTCTTTCCCAACACACTTGTATCACAGTACCTCCAAGAGTTTGCATTCGCGGAAATTCCGCGATTCTCTAAAATATGTATGAATCTGCCAGTGGTGGATCTACGGTGTGATTTTCGGGTCCGTAACGCCCTCAAATGTTCGAAAAATGCGTTGAAAGTCTTTTGCGAGCTCAGATGTACATACTCTTCGATATAAAAAGCCCCCAAGACCAAATCCTTGATCCGCCCAGGTATCTACATATTAATATAACCCATTTAAAGTTATTAGAAAACATTTCCCCAACTCTATGGCTCCACAGTTTTGGCTTAGACTTTCAAGAGCTTGCACTCGCGTAAATACCGTGATTCTCTAAAATATGTATGAATCTGCCAGTGGCGTATCTACGGGCGAGATTTTCGGGTCCGGAACCCCCCAAAAGTTTGAAAAATGGGTTGAAAGTCTTTTGCGAGCTCAGATGTACATACTCTTCGAAGTAAAAATCGCCCAAGACCAAATCCTAGATCCGCCCAGGTAACCACATATTAATATAACCCATTTAAAGTAATTTGACAACATTTCCCCAACTCGCTGGTTCCACAGTTTACTTAAGACCTCTGCGATTCTCATCACGATGCCATCTTTACTTTCCACATTCTCCCTCATGTAACGTTCATTCCTTTAGTTAGTAGTCCTAACCAAAAAATTGGCTACCTAAGGACGAACCCGCCAACAAACTTAAGTATCTTGAGACATTTATGAACTTGGCTCGAATTCTATTGCATACATTTTGGGGCAATGGCCTCGTGCCAGTCGATAATGATGGCAGCAAAGACGCCAACGCACAAATTGTTCATAATTTGGCCCGATTTGGCATTGTTGTTGTCGTTGTCATTGTTGTTGTTGCAGTTGCAGCTTGTTGCAAGTACTGTGAAGTTGTGTGGCAAAGCTGTCAACGGCGCCTTTGGCTGATTGCGACCATTCAATGCGAGGAAAAGCATTTTCATTTTCATTTTCTTTGCTTTGCTTTTGAGCCAAGCAACAGTCTGCAACAACTGCTTGCCCCCTGCTTGTCGCTGCTTGCCCCTGCTTGTCTATGCTTGTCTATGCTTGTCAAAGTGCTGTCCTTTCTATTCTGTCCTGAGCTCGTCCTCGTTCTCGTTTTGAGACAAATGCGACACTTATGTGTGGTGGGGTTTTTGTGGCAGACACATATGACACTTGTCAGCGGTTTTTAGTGCCACGGTCTGTTTATTTTCTTTAGTTTCTCTCTTCTTTTTTTATTGTGGCCACATTGGATTATGATAACTGAAACTAACTTTACTTGTAACCGGTTTTTTTATGGCCATCCTTAAAGTTCTTTGCAGGTAAAATTCAATCAAGCGAATTTTATAATATACACACGCGTGTATAAAATAAAAGAAACTTAGAATATTTCGTTTTTTTTGCTCTTGTCCAGTTTCCGCTCGTGCACAAAATTTCAGCTTCCGTTTCCGGTGACGCTTTTTGGAAGCGCAGGCGCCAAGGCGTCTTGCGATTAATCGACGGCAAACAAATGCGGCAAACTTTTATTATATATCTCGTAGTTGTAGGGTATGTTAAAGGGTATATTGAAATCAGACGAAGTTTTGTGATAGGGAGAAGAAACCGATTTGGAGCCCTAAGCTATGAGCTTGATAAGAGAAATCGATGTATGTGAGTTTTTATGTTGACAAAGTTGAGGTCAGGAGAATTGGGATCACTTTGACTGAATATCTTTTCTATGCTTCTTTCTTAAACTGGTGTGGTAAAAATTCCATAAAGCCTTTTAAAATGATGTTCAAAAATTTCACTTCAACATTCTGCAGACATATTATTGTATATAAGCAAATTTTTTTTGAAGCAAACTAGATTAATGATTACATTGTGATCCGCTTAAAATTTTTTTGTGGTAATGAGAAAATTTATGTTCTTATGAAAATTTAATGGGAAAATTTTAATTCTCTTGTTTAAGGATTTAATTGCCCAACTAGATCTATAGACTAATAATCTATATTTAAGCACCTTTATTTATTCGCGTTTTTGGAAAACCTATAAGATTCAAAAAACGTATTGCATTAAAAAATTTTAGGTGCGTTAACTCAAATTTTCTTCATGAAATTTTATAAAAATTATCTTTATTTTTTCTCATAATTCGCTTAAATATTCTTTTCAAACATTTCTTTACATTTTTTCCAAATTTTTTTCAAAATTTTCTTTACATTTTTCGAAATATTCTTTAAATTTTTTTTTAAAAATTTTCTTAAATTTTTTTTAAATTTTCTTTAAATTTTTTCAACATTTTCTTTAAATTTTTTTAAAATTCTCTTTAAATTTTTTTTAAGTTTTCTTTAAATTTTTTTCCAAATTTTCTTTAAATTTTTTTAAAATTTCAAAATTGTCTAATTTTTTTAAAATTTTTTTCCAAAAATTTCTTTAAATATTTTCGAAATATTATATTATAAATTATATTATAAATTATTTTAAAATATTCTTTAAGTTTTTTCGAAATTTTCCTTAAATTGTTGCAAAGTTTTCTTCAATTTTTTTTTTAAATTTTTTTGCATTTTTTTTTTCAAAACTTTATTATATTTGAACTCCTATGATTATTATTCTTGTAAGACTAAAAAAGATTTGAGAAATATTCTTAAAATTTTTTAAAAATTTTCTTTACATTGTTTCAAAATTTTTGTTGATTTTTTTTTTAATTTCAATATTCTCTTTAATTTATTAAACATTTTTTTCTCAAAATTTTGTTTAAGTTTTTTCGAAACATTCTTTAATTTTTTTTTTTAAATTTCTTTAAATTGTTTCATAATTTTATTTAACTTTTTTCAAAATTTTGTTGCATTTTTTTTGAAAACTTGTTTTAAAAATTTTATTAAAATTGAATTCAATTCGATAAGTAGAACTGGGGATATTATATCTGAACTCTTATAGATTATTATTCTTGCAAGACTAAAAAAAGATTTGAGAAATATTCTTTAAATTTTTTAAAAAATTTTCTTTAAATTGTTTCAAAATTTTCTTTAAATTTTTTCAAAATATTCTTTAAATTTTTTAAAAATTTTCTTTAATTTTTTCAAAAACTTCTTAACATTTTTTCGAAATATTCTTTAAATTTTTTCGAAATATTCTTTAAATTTTTTCGAAATATTCTTTAAATTTTTTCGAAATATCCTTTAAATTTTTTTAAAATTTTCTTAAAATTGTTTAAAAATATTCTTTAATTTTTTTCAAAATTTTGTCGTATTTTTTTCAAAAATTTTATTAAAATTAAATTCAATTCGATAAGTAGAACTGGGGATATTATATTTGAACTCATTTGATTATTATTCTTGTAAGGCTAAAAAGATTTGAGAAATATTTTTTAAATTTTTAAAAATTTTCTTTAAATTGTTTCAATATTTTCTTGAATTTTTTTATCAGATTTAAAAATTTTCTTTAAAATTTTTTTCTCAAAATTTTCTTTAAATATTTTTTTCAAAATTTTCTTTAAATTTTTTCGAAATAATTTTTAAATTTCTTAAAAGATTTGACTCAAATCGTCATATACTTGAATTTAAATTTTCTTCAAGATTTTTGAATTTTCTTTACCATTTTTTTAAATTTTTTTTAAAGGCAGTACAAAATCCTGAAAAGCGTGAACTCAAATTCTCATAATGAAATTTTTAAAATTTTCTTAAAACTTTTATTTTAAACAATTTAATTATAATTTTTTTTTCCAAGTATTGTTATAAATTTATGAAATTTTTCTTGTTAGTTTTTTCAAAATTATTTTTTACATTTTTGCAAAACTTTTTCGTGAATTCAATTTTTCTGATAAATTTGCTTTTTAATTTTCAATACATTTTATTTTATAATTTTTTTAATTAAATCTTTACAACATTTTTTATGTAATATTTTTCAAGATTTCTTCATATTTTGTTCTTTCGGTTTTTCATAAATTTTAGAAATCTCAAAAATTGACGAGATTTTAGAACTTTTACAATAGAATTAAAAAAAAAAAGTATTTTAATTCCCAAAACTGTTGCCTCTCATTTGAGTCACAAAATTTTGTACTTCTATATTTTGAATCTGTGCCTCTACATTAGCTTACAGGATACCCGAGTGAGGGGCTTATCATAGTCGGTCACATCCAACTTTAACAAAATCCAATTTTATTTCAAACTAATCCTATAGCCTCTCTTTTGCTACTTAGTTTTGTCACAAACTTTGGTTTGACTGGCTCCGCATAAAACTTAGGCAAACATAAAATCAAAGGGGGGGAAACTGCAAAGAAAAAAAAAAAAACTTTTGCAATTTCATATCATATCATCACATCATCATTGGAACGATAATGCTTCCAGTTTTATGTGCTACAAACATATCTAAACAATATTTGCCTAACTTTATGTTTAGTTTATCAACATATCAGCCGCATCAGGAAGTTGTTTGAATAAAGCCCCCAACCCCTTTAGATAGCTCTGAAGAAGTTTTTTTTTCTTCCCTCTATTAAATCACTTTTTGATATACAGATTGTTAAATTATTGATTTTGTTTTATGTTGAGAGAGTACAAAGAATATTTACCAAGTTGGAGTGCTTATTAAAGCAGTTGCAAAGAATTACTGAGAGTAGCTTTAAGATGTTTTCGTTTTTTTTCTAGGAAAAAGTAATGACCACTTGAGTTTATTGTTTTTGAGAAAGTAAGGTAATTGGCTTAGGTACAATTGCTTTTTGCTGTACAGAATTTATACATAAATATATATTCTTTTATTTATATAACTTTATTAGCTGCGCTTGCCAACCCTATACTTAAATTTTTTCTTAATTTTTCTATTTTTATTATTTTTAATGGCGTTTTAGGTTATTGTCTGCACAAACATAAAAAAACTTGCTTGCGCCATCTAGTGACAACTATTTGCTGGCGCCATCTAGTGGCGATATTTTAGCTGTCATGTATGAAGGGAACAATGAAATAAAAATCCCTTACATAGTAAATTGCATGCAAATTAACTTCCATGCTGAAAAGAATGGATAAACGGAACTTTTTTATAATAAAAAATTTAGATCTCTTCTCCCAAGTCGGGAGACTTGGTCTTATGGCAGCCTCTGTGGAAACCCCCGGTGGCAACAGTGGTTCACGACGGATGGGTCCAAAGCTCATATTTTGACAAAAAAAGAACCGATTTTCTTGACCTAAATTTAAAGAACCTCTTAAGAGGAACCATTTAAACACATTTTATTCAATATTCTAAAAAATTAATATTTGCATTCTTGAAAGAATTCAATAAACAATATTTTGAACAATTTAAAATCGTGAAAAATTTATTTTCGCACTAATGCACTCGATCTATATGATATATTTATGTAAGCAACGAAATTTTATTTTGAAGAACCATTTTACTATTGTTAGCATGACGGGAAAAATACTTTCTAGGGTGCAGGTTATGAGGGTTCTTAATATAAAAATTCATGGGCTTTTATGTTAGTCCAGCGATTAAAAAAGCTTTTATTAACATTCAAAGGCATCCACCAATGCTATTCGTAATGAATTATGCGCTAGAGGATAAGATATTAATCTAATCAAGAACGGAGCTGCAAAATCTTCAAGTGAAACGGAAGCTTAGGATAAGATATTAATCTAATAAAGAACTATAAGAATTGGAAAAAAATAATAGTTACGGTCAGTAAGGCTCACATACAGAAAATAAAATAAATTAAAATCGATTCAGAGAACTGAAAATAAAAAAAGTCTTTCTTAAGTGACGGATCGCTAGCTCTACAAATAAGCGCAGGAATGATATTGCGTATAAGATATCAATCTAGTCAAGAACTATAGGAATTAGACAAAATGTAATAGTTTCAGTCAGTAAAGCTCAAAGACATAAAATAAATTTCAAATCGATTCAGAGAAAAAATAAAAAAAAAGTCACCCTTAAAATTCGATCTCACAGGAATGATATCGTGAACAAACGGAAGACAATGCTACAAAATCTCAAAGTTCTGAAAGATCAGAAGATTTCAGCCCAAATCTGAAATCCTAACGCTACAACTTCAAACTTTACCACTTTTATATTTGTTTACTTTCCAAAGATAATTTTGCCACTCAAAATTAGTCTTATCTGAGAATCTTCAAAATTTACAAACTTTAAGATAAACACAACCCATGCATACACTTAAAAAATTATCTCGTATCTCACAAACTTAATTTGTTTGTCCAGCTTTATCTAAGCCTATATTATATGCTTTATCATTAAGCAGCCAAGCATTGTAGTTACCTCTATCTATATATAATTGATCTAGGTCATTATTTATCTAATCTATTAATAATAGTTACCCGCCAAAAGCCAAATACCCTGCACCGAACACGCGCCAGTTGCCAGGTGCAAACTGGCTTCAAACTTATGGTCTAATCAATAAAAGATTGCCAAAAAAATGAACCGGCTAAAAATCAAATAAATTTGATAAGCCCCAAACATATCATTGGCACGTGCAAAGGGCGCCCATGCATGGGACCCACTTGGAATGCTTTAATAAATTTTGGATGGTCTCTGTCTCTGAAAGTAGCCAAAAGACCGTAGAAGAACGTGCTAAGTGGTCCCAAATTGATGATGGGAATGTGTCAAAAGCAATTGAGGCATAAAAAAAAAAATCACAGGCGAATATTCGTGAATATATCATAAAGTCGATTTTTATTTATTCTGCCAAATGGCTTACTAATTGATGGGCTCTATAAGAAGGGGCCGCAGCGGCGGGTAGCAATAAACAAAAATCAAACAGAAAATTTGAAATGCCAGAAAGCCAAAATATGATAGAAATAAAAAAAGAAAAGAGTGGGCAAAAAAAGCAAACAAGTTGAAACTAGTCATACAACGACTTTTATATACACTACTTATAGAACTACTGAGATTATTATTATTATTGGATGTATAAGTGTACTGCGAGCCAGGTGGATCTATTGTACCCTCTACATAGCTTAGAGCTCACCCAAAAGTCCGAACTACTGAGATAGGGGTCAGTTCTTTAAATAATAAATTTTGTATAATAGTAAAAATAATAATAAATTAAATACTGTCTAACATAGAATTTAAATTAGAGATTTTCTTTCTCTTCTCAATAAAATTCTGCTATATCCTAAATATTTTGACAAAACTTTTTATACCCTGTATCGTATGGTACAAAGAGTATATTAAGTTTGTTCAAGCCGAAAATGTATGTAACATATAGAAAGAGACGTCGGAGACACCCCAAAGTTACCTAAAAAATGATCAGGGTGACTAGAGAAGTCGATATACCCATGTCCGTCCGTCCGTCTGCCCGTTTGAATGCCTAGATCTCAGAGATGGTAAGAGCTAGAGTTACCAAACTTTCACATTAGATCCCATATTATTCCATAGGAGGCAAGTTTATTTTATTCTTTTGATATCGGGGATAAATTATATAGCTCCCATGGGGGTGTTTGAGACGACCTCGACAAAAAAAAGCGTTTTAGATGAATAATTCGTTTGTTTATGAAGACATCGTAACCAAATTTGGTATTTGGTTTTTTATAGTTCCCAAGCACTGTACCAAATTTGATCAAAATCGATTGACTATATCATATAGCTCCCATAGGACCGATCGGCCAAAAATAACTTTTTTAAAGAAAAATTCGCTATATTTCGTTTTTTAATAAAGAAATCGTAACCAGATTTGGCGTTAGGAAATTTTTAAACCTCTTAAGCAATAGTGCCAAATTTGAACAAAATCGGTTGACTATATCATATAGCTCCCATAGGTCTGATCTTCAAAAAAATCGATTTTTTAACAAAATTTTTTGTGTTTCGTTTGTTTGTTAAGATATTGGGACCAAATTTGACATCGTGAGTATTTTATAGTTCCTAAGCACTGTACAAAATTTAATCCAAATCGTTTGACTAGATCATATAGCTCCCATAGGACCAATCGGTCCAAAAACACGTTTTTTATACAAAATTTGATGTGTTTTGTTTGTTTGTAAAGATATTTGAAAAAAATTCGGCATTCAGATATTTTTTAAGGTATTAAAGCACTGTGTCAAATTTGATGGAAATCAGTTAACTATTACATATAGCTCCCATAGGAACGATCAATCAAAAAAAAATGTTTGCTTAAAAATTCTTCTGGTTTTGGTTTTTTATGAAGGAACCGGATTATATTGCAAGCTATTGGTACAGGGTATCCCAAAGTCGTCGTTTATTGAATCAAATTAGAATTATGATTACATTGTGATCTGCTTAAAATTTCTTGTGATAATTCGATGGGAAAATTTATATTCTTGTGAAAATGTTATGAAAAAATTTAAATTCTCTCGACTAAGGATTTAATTGACTAATTAGAACCGCAGAAACTATATTTACGCACCTTTCATTCATTCCCGTTTTTGGAAATCCTATAAGATTCAAAAAACTCAAATGATCTTCATAATATTTTATACAAATTATCTTTATTGTTTTTTTTCTCATAATTCATTCGCTGAAATATTCTTTTCATACATTTCTTTACATTTTTTCAAAAGTGTCTTTTAATTTTTTCAAAATTATCTTTAAATTTTTTCAAAATTATCTTTAAATTTTTTCAAAATTTTCTTTAAATTCTTTCAAAATCCCACAGTCGTCCGCGTTTGACTTTACGTACGCCAATTTTTTTTTACAATATTTTGCCTTTTAGTCTAAATTTTTATATTTTTTTATCTTGTTTTTTTTGAGCCAGTTTTTTTTAAACGATTTTTTAAATTTAGAAAAACACAAAAATACGCTGAGAAATTCGAAATTTCAAAAAATTTTAAACAGATTTCCATGGCTTGTACGCTTTAAAATTATATTCTCCAAATTGGTTTGTAAAAATAAAAGTAATGCTTTTAAGGATTTAAATAATATCGAACTCGAATTCTTTATTTATAACAGATTTTATCAATATATGTATAAAAAATGACAAGAATAAACAAATTAACAATATTTGGTAAGGCAAAAGAGCTTTTTTTGTTTACTTTTGCCTTTAAAAAAAAAAAGAGTTTATAATTAGAGCTTTTCAGAAATCGGAACTACGCTTGGAACCATTAAATGCCAAAAATAATCTTTACGCCAAGTTTAGGGCTTTATAAAATGTCCCATATAGCTACTCTATGTGCTGATGCTCATTATCTTCTTCTTTTTCCACCCAGCTAATATACCCCTTAGCCTTTAATTATAGGGTATTTAAAAGCGCGCGCACAAACTTAAATCCTAAGCAATAATTGTTTAAACAATTAATTTGCTTAAAGTAAACAAAGAAAAAAAAAAGCCGACTGGTCAGTCAGGCCATAAATTCATTTGTAGGGTGAGCCATATAAGATACTCTGTATCTGTATATATTGTATCTCAGGGATTTGTTTAGTCTTCAGCTCGAACCAAAGTGTTTACAAATTGGTCAGCATCTATCTAAAATTTGTTGAAACAATTAAATTGAAACTGTTATAAGCGTTGAAAACCGGACGGACCGGCGCACTCGTTTTTATACATATGTATCTAAAATACATAAATAAAAATTCAACTGTATATATATAATATATATACTTTTTTTTTTTGTGTACTTGCAATTAGTTAAAGGGGCGATTCGGAACAACCTGTGCACAATGTCGTTTTCAAAATTTATATCTCAATTTCACATCTAAATGCGAATAATCTTTTCTCCATTTTTATTTCATGCGTTTTGCATGTGTACTTTGTATCTGTGTGTGTCGTTTGTGTCAGTGTGTGTGTGCAATACATTGACAAGTTCAGTTGGTTTCACTTGATTTGTGTGTGAGAAATTCTGCAGCTGTTTAGCAGTGCGCTATATTTTATTCTACTTTTTTTCTAACCTTTTGTATATGTATCTATAAGATACAGATCTGCAGCGACTGGCTAACTGGCATTTAAAAATCCAGTCAAAGCGCTAAATTTTATACCACTTTCGGCCACAAACATTTGCCACGGCGCATAATGTCTATTTTTAGAGAAAGAAAAAAAATTGTATAGAATGGATACACGGCTACGGATACAGATACACAGATACAGATACATAGTGTTTGCGGGCCTAGCAACCTTTTAAGTTTGTCTGCACTTACTGCCAACGTATTGATATATAGAGTATATATATACTTTATATAGCGCAAAATATAGATAGCTGCAATTGATTGAACGAACATGCAATTAAGCTTGCCTTATCTAGATATTAGCTTGTATTTAATGAGTAGTCAATTTATCTAGATTTTGAATTGGAATTAGTACCTATGAGATACAGTAATTTAATTGACGGAAACTTCGCGGACTGCAGGGAAGTTTTTTTTTTTTCTGAAACTGGGTTCCTCACAGAGGGGCCGGACACTGCGACCAAAAGGTCTCTTGTACCAAGCCCTTAAGTAGAAGCAAAAGACTTTCCGCATGAATAGCAGCAGGTCTTTTGTTGGTATTAACCTAAGATGGAAGCGACTAATCCGTTCTTTTCCCATGTGACAGGCTCTGACCCATACCAGCGCTGGGCAGTCATAGAGAATATGTCTGGTGGATTTATAGTCTTGTAGATAGAGTCTACACTCTGAAGAGTCCGATAGGCCAATTTTCTGTAGATCGTATCTAGGAGTGTGGTGGCCAGATAGGATTGCTAACAGGAGCTTTAGGTCCGTTCTGCCAAGACCTTTTTTCTTGATCGCATACAGAGGTTTAACAAGCACTTTTGCTTGACGAAGCCCCGGAAGGGAGAACCAGTATCTCTTATGTTCTCCTGCAGCCCATTTGTTTATCATGGTTTTGATGGTGGACCAACCAATACCACAAAACGGCGCAGGAGATGTAGTTAGGGTGGAGGCACCCTGTTGTGCTAGATCGTCAGCGATCGTGTTACCATCCACTCCCGAGTGAAGAAAAGCACCCAACATAGCACGACTTTGTTCATGGATGAGATGCTCCAGGATGACAATGCCCTAATAGCAGCTTGGCTATCTAAATAAATGCATATGTTTGCTTTCCTAGTTTCCTTGAGAAGAATACTAAGGGATACTCTTACGCAGAATGCATAAGTTCTAGGTTTAGAGGATTTGCTCCCTATAAATGTATGGCGTATATTAACAATATACATACAAATTTTAGACCCAGTGCTTGAAAGTACAAAGGGTATACTAGATTTGTGCAATGTATGTTACGGACAGAAGGAGGCGCGGCAGATCCCACGTCTTTTATACCAAAATGCTTATCATAACCTCGAGTAGCGATTGAACCATGTCCGATTGAATGCCTAGATCTCGGAGACTAGAAGAGGTAGAAACACTTTACCAAACTTTACCAGCTGGTGCGCATATTTCCTTAAAAGATGAAGTTTGTTGAATCATGTGAATATCTTTCCCCGATCCCCGCAGTAGATTTTCGCGGTTTTTGGCAACATCGGTTAATATTTTCATCCGAAATTTAGCAGAGCGATGCGCTATGTGTGTAAAAAATGAACAAAATCGGACAAATATAGCAAAAGCTTTAGGCAAAAATATAGAAACTGCATCAATATTTGACTCCACCTAATTATGATTACAAGCAGGAGCAGATCCAGAGGCAAATTTTGGGGGGATTGATAATTATTTTTTTTTTTCTAGAAACCTTTGGGGTGAGAACTCTCCCTCAGTTCCCCCCCGTATATTCGCCACTTATTGCAAGTGACCTCGAATCATAATTTTTGGTAAGCTGATTCGTGTAGCTCTAATGAACAAATCCATATACAAATTTTATCGATGCGGACCCTCCATCCCCGCAATCGATTTGACGTGTTTTCTTCCACACCCCTTATTATATCAACTTGAAACTTACCCCATATAATATACTTTAAATAGCTTCTTTGACGTAACTTTTGAGTTTCATTACAATCGGTAAAAATTTTCGAAACTTATAGGTACAAATATCGAAATTCAGCAAAAAAAAAAATTAATTCCTATTGGAAAGTTCTTAGAAGGAAAATGCAGAAAAAAAATTTTCGAGAGAAAAAGTACAGGGTATTTCAGGTTACATTTGTTTCTAAAAATGAAAGCTATAGGAGGATTTATCGATGCGATCGATATTTTGAACGCGGCTTAACAATCAAAACAGAAAGTTTCTGTCTTTCCACGAATAATTCCCAAGCTTTGCCTTCTTTGAAAGAACCTCTACTTAAGTTCAAAAAAATTTAGCAAATATTTACTGATCGTTTTTTCTTTTAGCTGCCGCAGATTCTAAGCAATACAAGAAAACATATGATATATGAAGCTAACTACACACAAGTGTTGAACATGTCCTGATATAAAAACTGTCTGATTTCAAGATTTTGGATCATCTTATTATGACTAAGTGGTTTCAAAAGTATAGCAAGCTTTGTTTGTTGTTAGAATGATTATATTGATTTAAAACTTTTTTGTTTTAATTCTAGAATTTTAATCTTCCAAGATTTTTTATCTGATTTTAGGAGCTCTTAAAATTAAATTTTATATTATTTTAAGAATTTATATCAAGTAACCCTAAAATCTTGATTCTTTTTTTCGTACAGTTTCCGTGCTTGTTATTTTGAATTCTATATGACCCAAAATTTTGTTTAGGTCTAAAAACATTTGAGGACTTAAAAACAAGCTAAAGACTAAAGGCGTTTTGGAAATGAGGAAAAAATTTTGTGACTTAATAGAAGCAGAAGATTTGGTATAAGTTAAGGGGAGATTCTCTCAAATTTGGTAGAGAAAATTTATGGTTTTTAAACAACAACCTGCATATTCATTGAACATGTTATTGAAAGGATTTTTCGATGCGTTAAATATTTATAGAAATAGAGCGTCTTGAACGCAACTAAGTCGAACGCGTATTAAGCGCGTTTTTCTACACTCGTAAATCGCGCGCGTTTCGGTCGCGATTTTCATAGAACCATGTTTTTCGTCTGAATTTCAGGCTTTAGGTCTTGATCTATTGTTCCTATTCCTTTCATTTAAAGCATGTTTGAAAGTATATACAGTTTTTTATACGGTTTTTACTAACAATATACATGAAACATTGTTAAATTGTTCCTTCCTGGCCGTCTCAGTTAATCCCACACATGCTCGCTGAAATTTTTTGTTGTCCTACTGTTTAAGCCAACTTTAAGTTGGCACTTTGCTCAAGGCCATAAAAGCAACGAACGCGCAATGCAAACAAATGGCATCAATAATTTATGGCATACACTTCATTGAATATTCATAACTTAAATCTGGAAGAAACGCAAAAAAATTCAATTCATCTAGCTAATTGGCGCTATTAAATCGAGGCATGCTATATATATAGTAAATATATATATACTTATATATATATAAGACCACATGCGGGTCGAAATGGCAGCGCGACGGAGTTGGGGGTACAACCGGCAATTGCTATAGAAAAAAAAAGTTGCCAAGGCGCTGCATTAAGGCATATGAAATGAGTATGTAGGTCACACACATACGCTCACATAGATACAGCACACACATAGATACAGCACATACATAGATACACAGACACACCCCTCTAAATAAAGATATGAAGAGCCAAATAAAGTAAAAAAAAAGATAAAAAGATACTCTTACTTTAAGAATAAACTAGATTTGAATGAAATGTAGCGCCATAAATGAGCAAAAATCTACAAATAGAAACTTTATACACTAAGTATGATATATATATGATATATATATGTAGTCCTGTGCATGTCCTGACAATTAATGTGCATTGAGCGTAAATGCGTAGCCCCAATTTGTTGCCTAGCAAAAAAAAACTGACAAGACAGCTTCCAAATTGACCCAGTTATGCAGAAATAGTTAAAGTTATTCCTTGGACCTAACTTACCAATTACCATAGAACTAATAATTGGATGGGGGAATAGTCCGGGGGTAGCGCGTGGTACATTTCTTTATAATTTAGATGAGTAATTGTTGCCGTTGGGGGGTGTTCCGACACACACAAGCACTAAAATTTATTAAATCTCGCCGCTACAGCTTCATATTCATAACTTTTTTTTTTTTGAAGCTCTTGCCAAATTTATTTGAGTTTTTGACTCACCCTTAGAGAAGGACCCCGTGCCGTCATCACATCAAATATGCATATTTCATGGGACCATTTGAGCGGCTTATGGAGCGCATGTAGATGTGATGTATCCTTCGTAGAGAGAATTGTGGCATGTGCCGCTAAGTGTGTTCTCAGCGGAAATCGCGGCAGTTTTGTGCTCTTAAGTAGCACTCTAGCTTCTCAAGAGGCAATGTTGCATTTATGCATTTTGGTGGCACTATCGAGTAAAGGCGCCTTAGGGTAGGCAATGATAAAATGTATGAAAGCAATCAGACTAGATGGAATTGTTTGCTGATTGAGCTGGCTTTAGAAACTTTAAAAAAATGTTTCTTCGCTCTTACGAGAGTCTCAAATGCTCGGGTAATCGCGAATATTGATGCCTTTGTTCAAAGGTTACACATTCATCATCATCATCAATTCCTTTATCTCCGGTTGGAACATAGGGCTTCAATAAAGCACTTCCACCTGGTTCGGTTTTTGGCTAGCAATTTTAGCTCGTTCCATGATTTTCCGCATTCATCGACTCTTGTTTTGTAGCGACTCTCCATGTTGTCTTAGGGCGGCCCTTTTTGCGGCTTCCTTGGGGAGTCTAATCAAGAGCTTGACGGCAAACTTCCTTCCATCTCCATTTCCTTAGCTTGATAGTGTTGGCCATGGTCCAGGTTGCACTTTTATATAGTTCGGTATTGCTGATGACGTTTGGCCACCACACCTTAAGAATACGCCGGAGACATCTATTCACAAAACTTTGGATTTTTCCTGTTAGAAGGTCGGTTACAAGCCAGGTCTCGCATCCATAAAGCAGCACTGAGATGACGTTTGATTTAAATAACCTCATTTTGGTTTGGAAGGATATTTGTGATGAATTCCAGATTTGGCGCAGTTGCGCATATGCACCGGTTGCTTTGTTTATTCTGGCCAGCATATCCTTTCCAGCATTGTTCTCAGCGGATATTATACTGCCTAGGTATGTGAAGGTTACACATTGGTATAATAATAATATTCCTAGCTGACTATTTTGTTAGTCGCCCTTGGGCGGAGTTTAGGGGATCTCTATTAATAGCTTTTCGAAGATGCCGGGAATCTACTGTTTATAGCCGAATCCAATACAGATGCAGACGTCCCCCCAAAGATATCTAAAGTATGAGTTGGCTGGACCCTAGAGATGGATCTCTTTGTTTGCGAGAGCATTTTTTCAAATGCAAATTTTTTCGTGATCTGGGTCGGGGCTTATTTTTTTTCTTATGTATTTTGAGGCGTTAAGTCCGAATCTATTATAAGAATTGGTCTAATGACTTTAGGTCTTATCTCTTATCGTCATTTGGGAATTTTTTTTAAATCAGACTCGAATTCAATGCGCCCAAAAACACATAAAAAATATGCTCAAAAATGTTGAGGATTATTTAAAGTTTTTTTTTTAATACATCTTCCCCAAAAAAAAAAACGATTTCAGGGCATGTCTTTAATATGTTTTTCGAGCTTCAAACAACTATATACATAAGCTATAAATTAGGCACTTTGAGTTAACTCAGAACCTTAGGTTTTGATCTAGGTTTCGTAACCAGCGACTCAAAAACATATGAAAGAACATCGGCGGATAGGTTAGGTTAGGTTAGGGCGGCAGTTGGGACCAACATCCCAACTCACTTAGGCCAAGGATAGGCCCTTTGTGGTACCGTAGTGAGCCAGTTCACCACATTTCCCCACTTGTTGGGTCCCCTACGAAGGTTGAGGAAGCCATCCGGCTGCCTGAATGAACCTTAAAAGGCATTTTGGACTCTGTTCAGAGAGCTGAGATAGGTCGTTTAGAAAATATGACTGTAGGAACCTAAACTTTTCTGCCCGATCCTGGGCAGTGACAGAAAAAGTGTTCCACCGTCTCTAGCTCCTCTTCATCGCCACAGCTTCTAAGAAGTCGGGATGGGGAGCATTCAAACGGGATGCGGGTTTCCTACCAACCAGTGTCCCGTGATGGCACGAATGACAGATGAGCACTGGGCTCTATTTAGACAGCAAAGTTTTGGTTCTTTTACTGCAGTATGTTATGTCGGCCAGTTGCACGAGATTCTACACGTGTTCGATGTCCGATTCCACGTTTTATTTGCACAGAGAGCGAAAAAGTTTCGTACTCTCAGTTTCAGCAGGCCATGGGTATACCCAGGCCCTCCTTATCTTGAAGGAGGATGCTGGTAGTTCCTTTCCTAGCCAGTTTATCCGCAATGCAGTTTCCCTCAAAGTCCCTGTGTCCTGGGACCCATATCAGGTGAATTGAAAGCTGCTCAGCCATCTCCCAGAGATAAGCGGCAGTCATTCACTGACTTCATCACGAAGTCATCGAGACCGAGACTTAATAGCCGCTTGGCTGTCCGAATATATACAGATATTTTTATCTTGAACTTGTAGGTTTTTTATTGCTGTTAAAGCCTCCCGGATTGCTGTGACCTCTGACTGAAAGACACTGCAGTGGTCCAGGAGCCTAAAAGCACTTCTAATGTCGAAATCCTCGACGTAGACCCCTCCCCCTACACGGTCGTCTAGCTTGGAACCGTTTGTGTATACCTTTATCGAGCCTGCTGGGCTCGGCGGATAAGCGATGTCGAATAAAATTTTCATTGAGTTAAGTATAGAACCTAACTACTGTCAACAGATTCAGATTCAGAACATCGCCTTATCCCAAGATGGGAGTTTATCTGCAGTCTGGCCAGGGAGGAGTCTGTCAAGAGACACAAAAATCATATGGCAAATCTTCAAAAATATTCCGTTCTGTGTCATAAGGGTCTATTCTGAGAAAAATCAGCATCAGATAATTTATGGATGATGCTTTATGCAGTGTTGGGGATATTCTGGCCAAACTGAATAGCAAACGCAGATCTATGGCAATATTCAACTGAAGTTCCTATCTACACTGAGATAAGAACAGGCAAGTAGCGTTGGAGAGACCATGCACATCGAGCAGCATTGACAGGATGTTCTGGAATGAAACTCTCAAGGAAAACAGACTAGTTGGAAAGCTCAGTCAGCTTGGCGATGCATAATACTTAATGACTTGTCCCTTCAGAGCATTAGCTGGGACACAGTAATTCAAACTGCATCAAACAAAGTCTGGTAGAAAGATATTGTAGAAGCCCCAAGCTTCCTGTAAGAGTTCTAAGAGGAAAAAAAAGCAGCGTGGATAAAGTTGATTCAATCGTGACAGGGTTAAAAAGCGGGAGTTTACAATAACGAATTTACAGGAAACCACAATAATACAATAGTAATACAATTTTAAAGAAACTTCTACATTATTGCATGAAATACATAACATTTTTATAATTGAAAGAACACACTGAAGAAATATTGAACCAAAAATACAAGTTAAAGAGACTAGAGTAATTGCTGGCTATGAAACTAATGAGATGCATTTTTCTCGAGCCGGCTTTATATACCCCAACACAGTGTTGGTCAACGTGAAAACTTACAAATTGAAGTTAAAGTGCTGAGCAAGGTTTTTATATTTTGAACAGTGTTGGGCATGAAATTAACTATTATTAGCATTTGACATCTGGAAACCAAATTCGTGTGGAATTATTTTTAAATGCGATAGCATGGAAGTAAATAAAAAATTTGTTATGATCTTGGAAAGGCGCGACTCTATTGAGATGATTATTGAAAGCTTTACGCGAAATTCCGTTTCTTCACTAAAAGATTTTTGTCCGATCGAAAATTTTAAATTAAATACCGACTTCTTTAACGTCCAAAGTATACCTTTCGTATGCTTAGACAAAAAGTGATAAAAATTAAAATAGCAAAATTATGTGAAAGTTGAAAGTTCGAAATGTTCGAAAGTTAATGGAACAAACTTCAATATTGTAATAATTCTATCCCATATGGAACTTTTTGTGAAAATTTTGGCTGATATACTTAGGAAATTCTGTTAATGCTTGGAAAATTACCGACATCCCTGTGGTTCGTAAAAGGCAAAAAACTAAGAAAAATTTGATTCGCAAAATCTAGTGAGTATGGAAAATATATTTTTTGGCTCATACAGTTAGCAATTCTATAAAATGTCCCTGAATGCTTGGGAAATTATTGTCTATCAAATCATTGGCCTTAAAAGCTTTCAAATAAAATTAATATTAAATAATTTCATAAAAAACTCCAATTTCAACTGGCCACAATAATAGGTGTAATCATTTAATTTTATTAATTATCGAAATTTTGCCATTTTTGGTCCCGTTTGGTATAATGCTCTTATATCCCAGTTAATACCCTGTGTATCTGCCATTATTTTGCCACACTTTAGCCTTTCTTGTAGGCATAGAATAAATTAGCTTCCCAAATGTTCCGATTGGCATACTGTACCAAACTCTTTGGATATTTTCCCATAGTTGGGTTTTATTTTGGCAAACAGTTTTTCCGACTTCTTTGTTGAGCTCTCCCCAGAGGTTCTCAATGGCATTGAGGTCTGGCGATTGACTTGGCCACTCGAGAACGTCCACCTTATGCTCTTGGAACCAATCCTTTACGAATCGGAATGAGTGCTTCGGATCGTTATCCTGCTGGAACTTCCATAAAAGTGGCATGTTATCCTCGGCATATGGTAGCATTACCGTCTCCAATATATCTTTATAAACAAATGTGTCCATGTACCATCAATCAGATGTATCTGACCAACACCTTCCCATGAAAAACAGCCCCATACCATGAGGCTGCCATCTCCGTGCTTTACGGTTTTTTGGGTGAACCTAATATGGATTTCTTTTTCCTTAGGCCGACAAACATTCCTTTTGGCATCATTTCCAAACAAATTTATCTTCGTTTCATCACTCCATTTTCGCCATTTTTTCATACCCACCGGTTTTGCGATCCAATGCAAATTTTTTGCAGATCGAAGCAATGGTACTTTACGAGCAATCCTACCTGGTAGATTTGCCTTTTCTAAACGTCGCCTGACGGTTCGTGACGATATAACGTTGCCAATTTCACTGGTGATTTTCCTGTGACGATGTAATTGTCAGTCACTGATGAGGTTTTTCGGGGGGCACCTCGAGCTTCTACCTTTGGTTTAGTTTTTAATGCATTTGTGACAAAGTTTTCTGAACGTTTCATGATCGTGGCAATGTATTTGTACGATTTTCCTTCATTTCTTAATCTTTGAACAAGTCTTCGCTCCTCCGCACTGCAGTGACGCCCACGACCCATCTAGTATAATTTTATTTATAATTAAACTCATTCTTGATAACTTACTTACTGCAACTAAAAAGTTTTACTTACTTATTGAAACTTAAAGTTTTTTGAATTTAACCTTATTGGTATTATCAGAAATTTTTGACTGGTAGTATTCAGATTACTGAACAGCTCAATTCTGCTTTTAACTAGATCTCTTGCTGGAAAAAATTTCTGATGAAATGTCTTGATTGCTATTAATACATAAAAATTTTAATGGCGTATTACTTTATTATATAGGTAATATATTCATATGTTGCTATTATTTACAGACTCAGTATATTAACTTTATTAGTCTCCATTTTGTAGAGTAAAGCTCGAAATCGTTTCCTGTAACATTTGCATAATAAACAAATTTGGCTTTCTTTAAATGAATGCAAAGTAAAAATGTTTGAACATTTAGAGAGCTAAAGCTGGACAGGAATCGCAAGCACTATGACGTAGATAGCATAAGTATGCGCATAAGGATAACCAAACACACACACACCCACACACACACACTGTTACAGTGGGCGGAGTACACTTAAACATTTAAATAAAAATGATAACTTTGTTGAAAGGGTAAAGTGTGTGTGCGTGGGCTAAAACCGAAATGTCATTACAGGACGACTGCGATAAAGGAGCTAAGATGTAAGAGTGGGATGCGGGGGCGGGGGCACAACACGAGCAAGGCGACGCCAACTAAGGCAATGAGCAACAGTACATAACGGTGACGCCAAGTCGAAAGTTTTCGACTGACAAACCCGAAAAGGAAAGAAAAAAAAAGTATTAAAGGAAGTCTGGCACAGGTTCAGGCTGCTGCTGCTGCTCTCTATGCGGGTGCTTTAGTTACACGTAGCTTAGATATGCTGTGGGTGTGTGAGTGTGTGTTATGGATACGCATTTGCACAGATACTTTTATGAGTGTATGTGTGTGTGTGTATCTGTGTTCATATAGTGACGGTGGCAACGGTGATAAATGGCGCCACTGTGCCGACGTTAGTCGCGACGCTTTGCAGCCGCCGCCAGTTGCGTCAACGTCAACGTCGCAGTTGGGGTTTTTTTTTTTTTGGCCTTTACAGTTAGTTTAGTTTGTAATGCTCCATTTAGTTTAGCTTTAACCCGCGTTGACAGTTTCCTAGTTTTATATATCTAAAGAGTACTTGTAGAGTTGGGAAGGTACATTTAGTTCGAGGGAATGTTGGTAACAGGTAGAAGAAATAGGTATTTTAATTTTTAAAAAATTAGGCAGCTTTAACTGTCTAGACTTGCGCTTTCTATATGAATTCCAAGATCGCGTTTAGGAATTAGAATAATGTTATATGATTAATGTCGCTAGCTCCAGCTCATCTTTACTGCCGGTGGAATTCCAAGATCTTCCGTCAAATTCTCGAATTTTTCGGCATGAATTTTTCAGGGTTTTTTTTTATTTGTGTGAACAAACATGAACACCTTGCTTAGTGGCGGATACACGAAGGTGGTTTTCGGGTTCGGATCTTGCCTTAAACTACGAAAAAATGGCTTGAAAGTCTCTACTTATCGAAGTGAAGAGCCTCCAAATCGATATCATAGATTCTCTCCTGCATAAAGCCTTATACAAACCCTGTAATTAAACGTAATGTTGACTTTAGGTGGATACAAATCATTTTAGAGGTCATACCTAGCAAATATTTTACGGACATAGGTATATAATCAAATCTTTTGCGATTCGGTATTCAAAATCGTTTAAAATTTACGAAAATAAATAACTTATATGTACATGTGAGATATGATATAGATCATTGAAGGGCAAAACTAATACATACAAATATTTCTTGGGGATAGTGAGCGCGCTACAAAGCGTGGGATCGACAATCAAGGTTAAACTAGAGAGAACATTTTAATACTAACACTGTATTTCTGCCGATTTTTTGCCGGGCATCGATTCGATTTTAAATCCATTATTTTTTCCGACATTTTTCCGATATTTCTTTATTGAGAATCGATCTTTTTGAGTCATACAAACATACATATATATTAGGGTGGATAAACTTGTATGGGACAGAATAACATTTTGGGGCTATTAGTGATTTTGATTCTTTGGGTCATTTTAAGTGCGATTAATCGATTAAATTGATTTTTATTGAGAATCCATCAAAACCATAGATTCTCGAAAATTGGAGATCGAGCCCAGCTCTAGTCTTCTTTACTCATGTTAAGTATTGAGAGGTTGCCCAATGGTGTGAATTTAGTGTGTTACCCGTATGAAATTTGGAGTCCTTAAATGCGTATCCGAGGTCTAGATATCACAGAGAGAGTCAGAGAACTTTCAAAGTCCAAAAAATCCTAATAAACAAGGGTTCTGAAATAAGCCGAGAAATTTTAAAGACTATCATTGAAAATTGATATGCTGGGGATTTTTTTTTTACACCGGAGTCGCATACAAGAAACCCGAAACAATTAAAATGGTTTTCGGACAATAGTACAGTAAACATTTTTTGATCAGGAAAAAATGCTTGCTGAAATTTCTGTTGCGTAATGCATTAAGGACCATCCAAAAAGACTAAAACCAAAATGAGGACCTGCTCCCCTTGTACAGTTTTCCTGGTCAACGCCTTTCTTTATCTATTTTTATTGTACTGCAAAAAATATATTTGTGGGATTTTTTAAAGTAGCAAGCTATAGGAAAAGGAATCAATTTCCACGTTCGGAGGTCTTCTTCTATGGCGCGACGAACCCGATGTGGGCTTAGACCGCTTAGATCGCTCGCCTCCATATCAAGTTTTTATCCGAGGCTTTTTGATATTTTTCATTGTCATGGGGTTTGAAAAGGAAATGACGGCTGACTGTGCCTTCGACTCCGCTGCATAGTAGTAGATGTCCACTTACGCTTCCATGCAAAACGTCCTCAAACGCAGATCGCCTGAGGGGCCGCCTTCTCACATTAGCTCACCCCTGGAGAGGAGTATCCAGCGGCTAACCAGAGGGTACCTAGTGGAAAGCTAGAGGTTGTGAGCTACTTGGATCGGCCAGTTAGGGAATCGTCGATGTTCACTCCCGTGTGACAATCAGACTACTTTCCACGCAAGCGCACTCCAAAGACAGACCCCACCCTCCTTTTATGGAGGCGAGCGATACAGGCCTAAACCCAAATATGGTTCGTCGCGCCATAGAAGAAGTGTTGTGAAGAAGTTTTAGTGTTTAGTTCTCTTTGAAATAGTGGGTTGAAGAGTAGTGAATAGTAGGGTATATAAAAAGCAGAAGCTGAGATTCGGTAACTTGTCCTTCATTTTAATTATTATAAGAGCAATGGCCTAAATAACTATCTGAGCCCTGAACAGATAATTTTAACCTCATAATAATTTGTGACTTCCTCCCCACGCAGAGTTTTCCTGTTCAACCCCTATTTTTGTATATTTTTACTGTAATACTATTGTCGAGAAATACATTTGTAGTATTTTTTTTAAGTATTACACAGTCACAGAAATAAAAATCGATTTTGAGGTTCGAAGGTCGGTACATGGTTACTACATGTTTTTTTGGAGGAGTTACGAATCCGATATCTAAAAAGCTTAATCTCGTCAGAGCTTTGACATAACCTGAAAAAATACATATTTTGCAGGCTATGTAAGAGGTTCAGCATGCTTAGGGTTTTTGGGCTTCGTATTCGCATTAAGCGATCTTAAAGGATATAATATAAATTAATAATAAAAATTGAATGGTAAATGTTTTTGAAAGCTTTCTCGGAATCGAATTCAGCAGCTCAACGGCTGATCTTTCTTTAAATCTTTTGAAAAGATATAAAAAATGTTAGAAAAATAAAATAGTTTTAACAAAAAGGTTCTTGACAAAAATCTCCATGGAACCCACAGGTTTCTATCCACTAAATTTTTATGCCCACAGCACTCTAATCCTGAAAACCATTTAGCTAAAATTGGGCTACTTTTACAGTGTATCCCACCGTCGAGGGAAGTTCCCACTGATTCAAATTTTTTTGCTTGGGTTAAAGTTCTCTCGTCAGGTGATGATGACAAACCCCACTAAAATTGTTTGATTTTTTTCTTTCTGGTTGTTGTTGTTTGGTTTGGTTTGCAGCTGGAACCAAAACTAAACCCCTAACCGACAGTTAGTGGGTCCTGTCGATTTGCTGTCATTACGTAGAGCAGAGCAGGATATTTATGACTATTGTTATAAAATATGAATTGACAGCTTAAGCGACAGCAGACACAGACGACGCGACGCAGCGAAGACAACTTCCAATTAGTGTGTGTATTTGTGTGTGTGTATCTATGTGTGTATCTGTGTGAGAGTATCTTTTGTATGAGTATTGTATCTGTGTGCTGCCTGCTTAGAAGGGCGCTCTAAAAACCATAAAAATGTCGGCAGACAATTGAGTGGCAAAGCTGGCAAGGAAGTTGTAGCAATTGCTTACAAATTGTTACATCAGCTTCGTTGTCTTTGGTGGGGCTGGGCTGTCCTTTAAGCCAAGTTAGCTCAACCAGCCAACCCCAGCAGCAAATGTGCAAACTTGGCACAAATGCAAAACAATTTATAGGGAGCGCAAAAAAAACGCAACAATTGCTTGATTTTTGCTGTCACATCTTATATTATCCTAAGATATCCTTTTTTGTCTCCAGCTAATTAACACGTTTTCCACTCTTTTTTTCAGAACTCCATACGTCATAATCTATCGTTGCACAATCGCTTTATGCGCGTACAAAATGAAGGCACTGGCAAATCCTCCTGGTGGATGCTTAATCCTGAGGCCAAGCCTGGCAAATCGGTGCGTCGTCGTGCCGCCTCCATGGAAACGTCACGCTATGAGAAGCGCCGAGGACGTGCCAAAAAGCGTGTTGAGGCTTTGCGTCAAGCAGGCGTTGTGGGCCTAAACGATGCCACTCCCTCGCCGAGCAGTAGCGTCAGCGAGGGACTAGATCATTTTCCCGAAAGTCCTTTGCACAGGTAACTATTAACTTTGGCATTTTCTTTAAACCTTTAGTGAATTCAAGACTAATAATTTATAGTTTTTTTTAAGCAAGTAGTAGTTTTATTATGATTTGCCGTAGTCAAGTCAATAATATTTATTATATATAATATTAAAAAAATTATTAATGCCTTTAAAAAATTATTTTTATAATAATACAATATTTCGTTAGTTTCAACTCTCATTGGAAGTTTGCTTATTAGCATGAGAATTTCGAAAAAATGTAATATATAATTAAAAAACTTAAATTAAAAAATTGTATAACTAGTTCTCTTTTGAAAAGAATTCTAAAAATTAAAATTTTTTGGGGACTTTTGTATAGAAAATTCTTTTTATAGAATTTAATTATAATCAGCTTACATAAGCAGTTTAGTTGAAAAAAATTTGCAAAAATTTGTTGAAGGAAGCTTGACTGTACTTTCTAATAACTTTTTTAAAGCAAAATGAGTCGATTTGCTAATTCGTTAGAATGGGTTTGGGTAATTTAAAGGAAATAATTTAGGAAATTTGTAATAAAAAAATACAAATTAACAAATTTTTGCGTTTTTTATCACGCTTTTAGAAAAATAAGATGAAGCCAAAATAATTGCAAAATGTTCAACAAACTGGGAAATTTTTTGGTTTTTTATAAAAAGTTAAATTAAAACTTGAAACAAATATGCAAAAATTGGTTGAAGGGATGCTTGGAATTTAAATTTGACAATTTAATAATACAAATTCAAGAAAATTTTTCCGTTTTTAATTCACTAAAAGAAAAGTGAGATGAAACAAAAATAATTGCAAAATATTCAAAAAATTGGGAAATTTCGTGGGTTTTTGGATAAAAAATAAAATATTTAAATATATATTGCTTCAGGCACCACCAGACCTCTCTAAGGACATGTCTTCTGGTTGTCGAATTTTTTAAATGCAAAATGCTTTAAAATTTGTTTGTTGAGGAAGTTTATATACGAGGGTGGATTGATAAGTTTCCGGCCTGACCAAGAAAATCAACGTTTTTAAGAATTTTTTTTTTATTTCTCAACATAATCTCCTCCAAGGCTGATACATTTCTCATAGCGGTGTTCTAGTCTAGTAATGCCATCTCTATGGACTGATTCGTCAAGCTCCTCAAAATACCCATTTACAGCTTCGATTACTTCTTCATTGTCCGCAAATCTCTTACCGCCAAGCCATTTTTTGAGGTTAGGAAGCAGATAATAGTCACTCGGGGCTAGGTCTGCAGAGTAGGGAGGGTGCGGCATCAATTCAAACTTCAGATCGTTGATTTTAGCCATCGCAACGATTGACTTGTGCGCTGGTGCGTTATCGTGATGAAACAAGATTCTTTTCTTCGCCTGATGAGGTCGTTTAATTTTCACCTTGTGGCTCAAACGTTGCAATAAGTCTGCGTAGTATTGACCAGTGATAGTTTTACCCCTTTCAAGGTAATCAATGTATATAATACCTCTTGCATCCCAAAAAACAGTAGCCATAACCTAGTTCGCTGAAAAAATTGTTTTTGCCTTCTTTGGAGTTGGTTCCCCTGGTCCATTCCACTGTTTAGACTGTTCTTTAGTTTCAGGAGTGTAGTGGTGGACCCAAGTTTCGTCAACGGTTATGAATCGACGCAAAAATTCGCTTGGATTACGCTTATACAACGTCAAATTGGCGGTAGAAATGTTTTTTCGAATCAATTTTTTGTTTTCCATTTTCAAGAAAAACACAGAGGCGTCTTGTTCAGTGTGCTCTCAAATCTAAACTAACATGGCGATCGGGCTGAAACTATAGCTACAAGCTATCTAAGGATGGTACTATAGAACGCCACCTCAAGGTAGGCCTAGTGGCGCCATCTCTTGGTCAGGCCGGAAACTTATCAATCCACCCTCGTAGATTTAATGGAAAATTAATTTTAATAAGCTCATTCTAAAGAGAATCTTCTTTGTATATTACTTATTTCTATATCAGCGTTTATAGATCCACATTTATAGTACATTCGGAATATTTGCTTCAAAATATTTTTCCCATAAAAAATTTCCTATAAATTTTTTTTTGCGGACTTCTTATGGCAGTGCACGAATAACATAAATAAATATAAATTTGAATAAATATACAATTTTTTTTAAACCAACTTTTTACTACGAAAAAGTTTATTACTACAAAACAAAAAAAAAAAACTTTTTTATATAATACTAGTGGGCGCGGCAGACGTTGTCCTGCCCAAACTTTATGAATAATCACAAAGTGTATACACATCGTAAGATTTTTTAGTTAGCTTATCTAGACAATCATAAAATTTTTGGATTTGTTGACTTTCATGACTCTCTAAAAAGCCGTATGGACGAACTTAAGTATTCTTAAGAGAGCTCGCATCTCTAATAAATTCATGCCCACAGAAACTTTATTTCACCCCCTTTGCGTCTACGCTTCTGTCTGCACTTAACGTCCAATAACCAGTGTTGAACAATTTTCTATCATGCTATATTCACGATATTCACAAAAATGCGGTTATCTGATGAACCAATACACACAATCATATCGTAATTCGCTTAAAACCTCCGTATTGACAACTTCTAATACACGCAAAAATCATATTTGAAATACTTCAACGCGTTCATGAGAACACCCGTAACAATGACAATGTACACAATGCCATACAAAAAAAAAAAATAAAATAAAATTTGTCGAAAAATTAAAAAAAAATGTTAAGGTATAAAAAATAGAAGAAGCACACAAAATTTTATGAGAATCGGTCTAGCCGTTTCGGAGGAGTATGGGCACTAGCATTGTGACTCGGGAATTTTATATATAAGATAGGGATACATTAAAATTTTTTTATTTTAATTATTAAACAATTTAAACTACAATTTTTTCGACTTTAATGCTAAATTAGTAAGCGTTTCTTTTGTCACTTAAGTAGTTTATATAAAATAAATTTATATTAATTATTATTAATAATAATAATATTCTTAGCGCATGTTTCGGCCTTATAGAGTGCGTCCAATGCTAAAGCTTAGCTTGACTTATGTAGTTTTCACCATAACTAAATTTAAGCGTAAATTGTCCAAACTTTTAATTAGTTATAATTTAAATATTATTTTTTCTATATAATTTTTTTCTAATTTATTTAATTTTTGTTTTGCAACTGTTTTTACGTTTTACGTTCAGCGGCGGTTTTCAATTGTCGCCGGACTTTCGTCAGCGTGCCTCATCCAATGCGAGTTCCTGCGGACGTTTGAGTCCGATACGTGCTTTTGACTTGGAGCCCGATTGGGAATTTCCAGTTGACTATCAGAATACGAGTATGACGCAGGCGCAGGCCACGGCACTGGATCAGTTGACTGGTTCCATAGCGGATGAGCTCAAATTGCACAGTGATCTGATGCAGCAGCAGCAGCAAGGGTCAGTGATCATCTTGAGTGTTTTATGTTTTTTTTTGTTGTTTATCCTTTGTTTTTGGGCTTGGCATGTTGCATGTTGCATAAATGTATATAGCTTATATACTATCTATATATTTATATCTTTTGGCCTAAAACATTTCTATAAAGTCAACTATTCGTTCTCTTTATTTGCAACCAACCGATCATACGGCTGGAGCAGGTTCAGCGCCGCCTCGGGCATACCCACACAGCCTCCACCACCCTATCAGGCGCCACAGCAGCAGCAGGGCTACACGCTCAATGGTCCAGTGTCGACGCAGGGCTACGCTGCACTGCAGCCGCAGCAGCAGCAGCAGTGTCTGCTACATCGTTCCCTCAACTGCAGCTGTCTGCATAATGCGCGAGATGTAAGTGCTGGAGTTGGTTACCAGAGAGTCTTATCTAATTATGTCCTTTTTTTAGGGTCTGTCACCCAACTCAGTTACCACCACAATGTCGCCTGCTTATCCCAACAGTGAACCCTCCTCGGACTCGCTAAATACCTATAGCAATGTGGTATTGGATGGTACGCATAGTCTTGGCAACGATAGTGGCGCTTTGCTGGTCCAACAGACGCAACAACAACAACAACAACAACAGCAACAACAACTTAGCTTAAATTTAGATGGTGAGTTTTGTTTGCAATCCCAAAATGCTTCTAGACACGCTTCTTACACTCTCTTCCCTTTTCACGCTCTCTCTCTCTCTCTGTGTCTGTTACTGCCCGTGCCTCTCTCTTTGCAACACCTTTTTGTGTTTCCTTTGCCACTAAATAAATACCGTTACTGCAACTGCAGATAATAACTGCGCATCTACTTTGATAGGCCAATGCCTGGAAGCGTTGAACAATGATGAGCAACAAATTGAAGAATTTAACTTGGAGAACTTTCAGGGCGGTCTCGAGTGCGATGTGGACGAGGTAAGTACGTGTTCACAATGTTTAAATGGCTAAGTACGACAGTTGGGACGAACTAATACAGATCCTTACGACAATTTTCGAGCTCGGCTAGGTAGGTAGGTAGAAGTTGTTGTCTTCGGACACACCTAGGCCACTTGAGTTAGTCCTTTACTCTCATGTATCCTCTATCCAATTTGTCGATTCAATAAACGAATTAATCTTATTTATTCTGATTCCTGCGAATTCAGTAATATTCCCAAAAGTTTCGGAACCCAGTGTATTCGCCTCCTGCATAGTGCCGTGCATTCACACAGGAGGTGCTCCACTGTTTCCTCCTCTTCTACCACCTGACAGCTTCTACAGTAGTGAAAATGCGGCACACTCAATCTATTGGCGTGCCTACCAATAAGACAATACCCAGTAAGACCGCCTATCCTGGCTCTTATGGCTAGTCTTCTGAGTTTCAAAAAAAGCTTGGTCCTATTCAAGCTCCATTGCGGTCAAGTTTTCCTACTAATAAGACTCTTAATTACGGGAATACTTTCCATTATAGCTACGACTTCTGCTTGGGAAACACTACAATGATCTGGGAAGCAGAAGGATTCGTTAATGCTCAACGATTACGACACCCCCTCCCACCTCATCATTGATGGTAATCTTACTATTGCAGTCTGGTATACCATTGTCCCAATCTTCATGAGATGGGAAACTTACACTGAATAGTTTGTATAAGAATAACTCCATTAAGTTAGAAAAGTCAGTGCTTCTAGGAATTTGCGGAAATTGTTGAAGAATAGTCGAGGGTCCTCTAGAACTTATGGCTAGATCCGAAGAAGTTCTGTTAAATAATAATTAATAACGCAGGTCAACAAATACCAGGGTCATATTAGTTGTTAGAAAGCTAGAGTCATTTTCGATGTAATTTGCTGCGTAGAGTCGGATTTCGGGTTCGGAAATGGCCCATCACTTCAGGACTTTGAGATATTAGAGGTTATGTACCCGAAAAACGGAATTGTTTCCTACTTTTGAGGTTATGCATTGGGTGCAATAATTTTTGTGGTCTGTCTCTCCATTGACATCATTTAGTACCACTTACAGTTTAATTAGGAGTTCAAGAGATCAATTACGATATTTTTTCGCAAAGCTATGGCTATTTGAAGTAACGAAATATATCCCTTTGACGTCATTAGCATTTCCATTAATCCTTTAAAACAATCATTATTGACTTTTTAATATCTCTTTAAAATTTTTACCTCTGGGCTTATTTTTGTGACTTCATATTTATTCTCAGCAACCAAAGATCACAAAAACCCTAATTGATCTCTTGTAAATGTAATATAATATATTTCAGAAGAGCTTCGCTTGTTTTATTGAAAGGCTGATTTACGTGAGTCTAACAAACAGTGAACGCTGACGATATTCATTATTTATATGCGTAGTCTGGAGCAACAAATTCCAAAATTTAAATGTGAAATCGAACTCCAAGCTATTAGGTTTTTTTTAGGGATTGTTACTCCAAGTTATAAGGTTTTTTTATGCATTTTTCTCAAATAAAATAGTCAAAAAATAATAGTAAGTATTAACTTCGGAAAGTAAATCATACATGTGATGATAGAACTTTACTCAAATCAGTACAGCTTCTGTTCTTGCAAATTACCAGACTCTTCTTCAACTTGAAAAATTACCCAATCTCTTTTGATTCTTTTTGGTTTTTCCATTACGTCTGTTGGGTTTTCAAAGAGCTAGATTCGAAATTTTACCAAGCCTCATATGGTTATCCATAAAGGTCAGAAGGCCACTGGATAAATTAGGATCCAGGAATAAGCTCACGATTAGATGGGTTCCAAGACATAACAATATTCCTGGAAATGAGCTTGCAGATAAACTTGCAAGAATCGGTGCAGCAACACCACTAATCGGTCCTGAACCACACTGTGGGATTGGTAGCTACGTGGTACGGGACCTACTGAAAGTAGAGGAGAATAAAAAACGACTGCTTCACTGGGCGCATATACCAGGGCTTAAACAGTGAAAAACCCTCCTTTGCAACTACAACCATAAGAGGTCAAAGTCATGATAGCTCACGGAAAGACTACCGTGCGAGTCCTGACGGGCCTTCTTACGGGATATTGTAGGCTCCGCAGCCACTTAAACAAAATAGGCATGGTGGATAGTGGATTTGTGGCTTCTGTAGCACGGAGGAAGAAACTTTATTGCATTTCTTAAGTGAATATATGGCACTCGCCGGTAAAAGAAACAAGCTCCTGGTCATGGACCTTCACCCACCTGAGATCGTTGTTACCCTTAGTCCAAATATAATACTGGAATACATGCAGGCCTTAGGACAGCTCTAGAGAGCTCTAAGCCATGATGTGGGTACAATAGTAATAATAATAATGTGCCAACCATTATTGATTGAGGTTTTTTCGTAAGCAAAAATGAAGTATCTATACATATGTACTTCGGAGTATTTAATATATAATATATTTTTTCAAATTTTCTAATGTTTTCAATACATTTTTGGGTTGGCAATTCCAAGTTGGCATTTCGAATTATTTTGGCACTTTGCTCTTTTCTAAAACCTATTCTTGGTCTATCCGTTATCGTTGTTGCTATCAAAATAACGAAATAGCTGTTTGGGTAATATGTATGTACATTAATAACAAAAATCTATGAATTTGATTTTATTCTGTTCTTAGATAGTTCAAGGTCTCGACGTAGACACGAATAAAGCCACTTAGTTATTATTGTGACTTATTTCTGTCACAAAAGGAGCAGTTTGTCTCTAGTAACAAAATGTTTAATTTGTCGAAATAATTATCAATAATCAGCTTTTAGCAAATTTGTAACATCGCGAAATAAATCATGAATTATCGTCAACTATTATGGTATTTTGTAAACAATGCTTTAATAATGAGATGCATTGCAATTGAAATGTGGGATGATAAACAAAATCGCCGAGAGGACGCAAAACCCTGGAAAAGGCGGAGTGCTTGGGTTAATCCATATATAATGCGCAGAGCTGAGTGTGGAGGACTATTTTGCACAGACGTGTTCAATCATGTATTCAATTCATGTGTAATTTGATTACAATAACTAGTTTCTCATAATTTCCCAACGATCCGCAACGATTTCGTGACCAAATGTTGGGCAGCAATTTTTAAGTATTTTTTTTCGTGTCTGCGTCTAGCCTTTTAATAAATAAATTGCCTTTTGAATAAATAAAATAAAGCTTCTTTCTATTTTCTACTATCCAAAAATGGCGGACGTAAAGTCGGGCGCGGACGACTTTAGGATACCCTGTACCACTAGCTTGTAATAAAGTCCGATTTCTTCACAAAAAACCAAAAACAGAAGAATTTTTAAGCAAAAATTTTTTTTTGACCGATTGTTCCTATAGGAGCTATATGATATAGTCAACCGATTTCAATAAAATTTGACACAGTTCTTAAATACCTTAAAAAAGATATGAATGCCAAATTTATTTCAAATATCTTTACAAACAAACAAAACACATCGAATTTTGTATAAAAAACGTGTTTTTGGACCGATTGGTCCTATGGGAGCTATATGACCTAGTGAAACGATTTGGATTAAATTTAGTACAGTGCTTAGGAACTATAAAATACTCACGAATGTCAAATTTGGTCCCAATATCTTAACAAACAAACGAAACACAACAAATTTTGTTAAAAAATCGATTTTTGGAAGATCGGACCTATGGGAGCTATATGATATAGTCAACCGATTTTGTTCACATTTAGCACATTGCTTAAATGGTCTAAAAAATTTCCAAACGCCAAATCTGGTTAGGATATCTTTATTAAAAAACGAAATATAGCGAATTTTTCTTTAAAAAAGTTATTTTGGCCGATCGGTCCTATGGGAGCTATATGATATAGTCAACCGATTTCGAATTTGGTACAGTGATTGGGAACTATAAAAAACTTTCGAATACCAAATTTCGTTACGATATCTTCATAAACAAACGAATTATTCATCTAAAACGCTTTTTTTGTCGAGGTCGTCTCAAACACCCCCATGGGAGCTATATAATTTATCCCCGATATCAAAAAAATAAAATAAACTTGCCTCCTATGGAATAATATGGGATCTAATGTGAAAGTTTGGTAACTCTAGCTCTTACCATCTCTGAGATCTAGGCGTTCACACGGACGGACGGACGGACGGACGGACAGACGGACAGACGGACGGACGGACAGACGGACAGACGGACATGGGTATATCGACTTCTCTATTCACCCTGATCATATTTTAGGTAACTTTGGGATGTCTCCGACGTCTCCTTCTATATGTTACATACATTTTCGGCTTGCACAAACTTAATATACCCTTGGACCATACGGTACAGGGTATAAAAACTGAAGAGACGTACCAAAATCCCTAATAAGAGTCGATTACTTAACATTCTCATCACTTAAATGTGATAGTTCGTATATTTCAAAATCTAAAGTTAGGTTGCACCTGTTGACCCCTGGGGGAAGTCACACATAGACTGTATAGTCCTTAATGGAATCAATCCAAAGTTAGAGCTTACTTTAAATTCCTTTTATTTTTTGTTTAGATAAGACTTATACAAGCTAGTCATAAATTTTCATTAAACTAAAACTTAAAAATAAACCCCCTCTATACAAGTGAGAGGAGTTTTAGTTTTTTTTGCAACAAATGTACCAAATTAAATTCCTTTAAGAAAACTCTTAAAAGAACACCCTCTATATGAGCTACTCAATAAATTTGGGTAGGTAGGCAGGCTCATGTGAACTGTACATGAAACGAATTTTAGTGATTGTAAAAATTTCTTCTAGAACTGACGTGTATTTGGAACGAACCCCAAAATTCTCCTTAGAAGTTTAGCTTCGAGCTAAAAAAAACCCTCTATACATGTCGCCAAATTTTTGCAATTTCAATTGTGCATGATTAACCCTTATAAATATTTTAAAATCCAAAACCGATAAACCAATACATTAGGTCATATGTGCTGGTGAAATCGGTATTCCTTTTAGTCCAATCGATTGCCACCAATTCCTTAAGCTCGTATTCTTAGTATCTGAAAAGTACTAGACAACACTTGAAAATTCTTAAAATCCGACACCATTTTTGCGTGGCTTCTTTTTAAGAGCTCAAAGTTTTTAATTCGTTTGTACAGAACTTGACCATGACATATATGACTCTGACAAGGTGAAAACATTAATATAAACCTTACATTTAGCTTTTATCTTTTGTCCTTTACAGTTGCTCAAGCAGGAAATGAACCTTGGTGGTTTGACAGATATCAATATACCGCTCGCCATGGTTAGCACAAATGCGCCCAATGTGAATAGTACAACAAATACGACGGCCACTGTAAATAGCAGCGGCGTCCAATTAAATCAGCTGCATGTACAACTACAACAACAACAACAGCAGCAGCAACAACAACAACAACATCAACACCAGCAACAACAACAACAAGTGCTACTAAACAACAACAATAGCTTGGAACTAGCCACACAAACGCAGAGCACAAATCTAAATGCCCGAGTGCAATATTCACAGCCCAGTGTGGTTACCTCGCCTCCATCTTGGGTGCACTAAGAGAGAGAGAAAGTAGAGAGTTTGACAGTAGAGGGAGCGCGCGCGAGAGTGTGTGTGTGTGAGTGTGTAGAAGGCGCGAGTGTATGAGGACGAGTGCGAGCGTTTGTGTGTGTGTGAATTGCGCATGTGTGTTCAGCTAATACGCTTAGTTGTAGTTGTTGCCGTCGTCGTCGACGTCGCTGTCATCGTCGCCGCCAATGGAACGCTTTAAACATTTAAGCCACGCCGGGGCAAGGCCTAATCCTAAGGACAATAGTGTAAAATTTAAGCAACAAAAGCTGTGCAGCCGGAGCAGCAGCAGCAGCTGGCCGCCACTACAGTTTACAAAGTAAGTACAAAGGGGTTATATGAATAAGAGATAGTATAAGAGAGGGGGTTACTTTGTGGGGTTAAGATGCACGTTTTTCATGCTCTCCCCGCCCATATATTACTTTTGGCGGTAACTACGAACTATTCTTTTCCTATCGCATCTTTTTTCTAATCTTACGATGAATAATCATGCCCTAAGCCCCACATAAAAAAATCAAAGATATAAAGCCTGTTGTCTAGCTTGTATAGAGGGTGTTTTTTTTAAAGAAAAATTTTTAACTTTTATTTAAACGAAGAAATTTGGTAACAGAATGGTGTTTTTTTAAGAGTTTTATTTAAATGAAAAATTTGTTGACTTTCTTACATAGAGGGTGTTTTTTATGAGTTTTATTTAAATGAATAATTTTTTGGCTTGCTTGCATAGAGGGTGTTCTATAAGACATTTATTTAAGTCACTAAACTTTTCTTAGGACAATATGAATTATATTAACCATACGTGTTAGATTAATTTCGTTTATTTTGAAAGAGTAGGAATAACCGCTGAAGATGTAAAATTTCTTATCTACTATATTTTTGTAGAAAGTGTTTCTTTCTGTTCAATCTTTTTCGAACATTTCTGGCTGAATTTAAAAAAAAATCAAGTTGCTCATAAGATCGACCGTAAAGTGAAATTTTCGTTCTGTCTGGATTCTGGACTCTTGTCAAGCCGGAGCACACAGTATCTGTCAGATGTTTCTGCAAACTAAATGATAATATTTATATTCAAAACAGTTCAAGTTTGAAGTAGGGTGGGGTTTGCATATGATAATATTTTGGGTGTGATTTTTGTTGGCCTCATCTGTCGTAAAATGCTTATAGACTTTATCATTTTTTGGTTCATCAAATCCGATTCTTAAACTCTTTAATTCAATGACGTCACAGCTAGGCATTTTTCGGGCATTTGCTCCTGCAGGTATGCTATGATTTTTTCAACATTTTTCCTGTGGAGCCTGAACGGTTGGAAACATTATTGACTGGCCAATTAGTTGGTCGATCTTTTGCCGATTGTTGGAATAGTTTGTTTTTGATCATTACTTTTTTTTACCTTCAAATCGAATGATCATTTAAAAAAATGTTCGTGAGACTTCCAAGGTGTTTGTTATAACGACTGCTAATTTGAAGGTTTACGATCTCCAGATTAAGGTCGGAAGCTGTGATGGGTCTGGCGTCTTTTTTTAAAATAGGGCATGGCTGACTTCTTTTTCAGAAGACGTATAGCACTGTCTAATTTATATGTGTGCAATATTCCATCAGCGAATCTAACACTCAAGGGGGTGGACTTAATGCTGAATCCCATCAGCTGTTTTATACACTGGAGAGTGGAAGACTGCGAAGAAGTCAGTTCTTGTAGCTAGCAGTTGTGCATCTAAGATATTGGCTTCTCCAATTAGAAACACCAAGGGAAGATAGGTTCTCCTCCACTTGATCTTTCCATCGGAGTCGTGGTCGTCCCCTTCGTCTTCCTTCGGCGGCTTTCACTTTGAATACCTTTTTCGCTGGAGCATCGTTATCCATATGTACGACATGTCTGAGCCAGCGCAGACGTTGTATTGTGATGCGCTGGACAACATCTATGTCGTCGTAGAGCTCGATCAGCTCGTGGTTCATCCGTATGCGAATAGTCGTCCTCAAAACGAATGGGACCGAAGATTTTACGAAGAATTTTTCTTTCAAACATCCCAAGAGCTGGGAGGACTTTACTTCGAATAATATATGTGCGGATCTAGGATTTTGTCTTGGAGGGAGTGCTTCATTTCGAATAATATATATTTTTGCTCGAAAAGACTTTTTTCGGACTTTTGGCGGGGGTCCGGACCTTAAAACCAGCTCCGTGGATCCGCCACTGGAGCTAGTATGCAATAATAATATAATTTTATGCCATACGAAACTAGCACCAAAAAGAATTCCTCAGGTATTGCCAATTCTTCTAAGAATCTATGTTACCTTTGAGACAATTCAGGTTAGGTTAGGTTAGGGCGGCTGTGGGGACTGACCTAGGCCAAGGATATGCCCGTTGCGATACCGCTAGGGTGAGCTATTTCACCACTCTTCACCACTGAGAGGTCCCCTATATGAGGTAAGAAAGCCATCGGGCTGCCTGAATAAACCTAAAATGGCATTTTGGACTCTGTTCAGAGAGCTGAGATAAATCGTCAAGAAAGTGTGACTTTAGGAACCTAAATATTTTACTGCCCAGTCCAGGGCACTGGAGCCACTTTGATTTTGTAAGAATTTTCTTTACCTTAAAATAATTTTTTAACATTCTTAGAAGAATAACTTTTTTCTAAGAATTTATTCTGCTTTATTTCACAAATATTTCCGACACTTTTATTTTATCCAATTTTAGCGCACATAAAACTAAAAATTACTTTTAATTTTGTTAAATTTTTTTTCACTGCTTCTTGAGGACGTCAGGACGTCTTGCAAGTCCTTTTCAATTTTCATCATTTTAAAAAGCATTCAATCTGACATTTATGCATAAATTATGTTAATAATGTAATTTCACAGTAAATGCGGCACAATTTATGAATATGTAAAAGGGACCCCGCCCACTTTTTGGCTCACTGCCCACGTGGTGCTTAAAATTTATATATTTTTTTTTTACTTTGATTTCGTCTTGTAATGTTTTAATGTGCGGGATTGTCGACGCCAAACATGCCTGGGACACAACACCCCCCACCGAAATAAGTAGGTACATACCCCCGGAAAGTCTTCGCCCTCGTTGCTTTTATATAGAAAGTATAAAATCGTTTGTGTTCTATGAATCTTTTATGTCATTTTGTCATTTCTTGTGTTTCGTTTTTTTATTTTTTTGCCTTTATTTTTTATTTTAGGGCTTTTTTGTGATTTTATTTTATTTCATTCGTCAGCTACTTGAGGGCAATTACACGCTTTCAATTATCATAATACATTGTCAAGTTTTATGTCAGTCAAAAAGTAGAGAATAAAGAAAATAAAGGAAAACACTCGCGGCTTTGTTCGACTACGGAATACACTTTCGTCCTATTGAGCTTTCACGACTGTAGACTGCTGGGGTATGGGCACAAAGTTAAAATTCTAAGAAGAATTTCGTACCAAATGCACGTCAGTTCGAGGAGAGATCTTTGCTCACGTTACATAAATAGGCCAGAGTCCCAAGTTTTCTCGACAATCCTATAGGATCCGATCATTCGAATCACTAACTTCTAGTTCCACGTACAATCCACATGAGACTACATACCAAAATTGATTGAGTAGCTCATATAGAGGGTGTTCCTTTAAGAGTTTAAATGTGTAGGGTAATTTTAAGAAAACTCTTAAAACAGAGGTGAAATTCTTCATATAAATAAAACCGCCTTCAAAGAAAAAACTAAATCTGAACTCCTCAGCTCCAAAACTTCCAAGTTTCCGATTTTCCCACAATATATTTGCCGATAGATGCTTTTAAGTGGATCTTCTAGTCGTAAGGGAATATTTTTTTTTTCACAAATAAAAAACCCCACTATTGGTTCATCTGATAAGATTTTAGGCACTTTTTTACTTTTGAGGAGCAGGTACCTAGAGCAGATCTTTCGTTGAGTTCCAATGTGGAACATAGGGTCTAGAACAGACAGATAAGTAGTCGGAAAGACGAATATATTCTTCTGTGGCATATTCATATTTCAAATCGTTCAACTTTGAATATGGGGCGGTTTACATAGGATAATTTTTCGAGTCTTATTGTTGTTGGTCTCATCCGGCTCGAATTTCCATTTCCATAATCTGCAAAAGTTTAAGTCGCCTTAGCCATATGAGCGAACAGATGGTCACTGGCTTATAGATTAGTTTTGAACCCAGTGCAGGGTATCAAAATACCCCACTATTTAAACGGCTCGCCCTTTAAGTCCTTTTCAATTTGCTGCAATTTATCTGCTCGCTCACTTACCTAAAACGCTTGCCAAATTATACAAAATTAAGTCCATTTTCGTAAGTCCATAAAATATGTAAAAGCTCTAAGCAGCGACAGGTAGCAACAGTCAAGTGTCCTTTGCTACCTACCCCCAAACCCTCCCGCCACATATCCCTTATGGTCGCGATAATTTGGCTGGAAAAGCGCCCCGTAGGCAGGCAGCGACAGTTGGGAGAGTGGGGGAACTTGCTGGCACAAATTCGTCAAGGCAACCCAAGTAAGGCTCGTCCTGCTGACCGTTGAGGCAAAGCAAATGCTGAAAAATTAATTACGTCCTTAGGGTGACTTATATGCGCGACCAGCCATGATGTTATTGTTGCTGTTGTTGTTGTTGTTGCTAGGAGTAGGTGTAGCTCTAAGCACGGCCATTTACCTGCTCCAACTTCCGGCGCACAAATCAAGCGTGTTAAACGCCGCTAATATTGAAAAATTACACTGACTTTTCGCATCGACAAAGTGACTTTTTTTTTGCAAGGACTTCTTTGTCATTGCTGCGCTGCATCCTTTAGATGAAGTCCAGCTGAAAACTTTGTTGCTGTCAAGGAATGTACTACTACTAGTTTCAGAAGTTGCTCACTTTGAGGCTGACAACATTATTTTTTTATGCGTTTGGAAGAAATAGTTTAGGAGCGGATTTTGAGTTGGGCCCACTTTGTGTTATTGGAGAGTACTGAGAAGGTTGTCACTGGGGTTAGTCAAGCCAATTTCCAAAACTAAGTTAATTATCTGGGATGACTTTGAGGGGGTTACAAAAGGTATCTCTCTAGGCTCTATGCTCCACTTAGTAGCTCAGAATTCATAGAAGTAGTAGTCTCTTCTCTTATCCTCGACTCCTAGTGGAGCATGGGCCCTCGACCATCCTCTTGTAGCGAACTCTATTATAGGATTCACGGCAGATTCTTCAATACCGATGTTAGATCTTTGAGTTCGGTGCCTATGGATGGTGTTGGTTTCATTCATCGTGATGTCTTCGCGTGGATTCGGCACCTCCAAAATCCTTGTGCCAGCTGCCGAAGCAAGAGAATTTCTCGTATTAACCTCTTGGAGTAGTGTTTTCAATGTTGTTACTTTCCATGCTTTCTTTCTAGGCTCTATGCTCCACTTAGGAGTCCAGAATTCATAGAAGTAGTAGTCTCTTCTGTTATTCTCGACTTCCAGTGGAACAAAGGGTCTCGATCACGCTCTCTTACGGGATTCACGGCAGATTCTTTAATACCGATGCTAGATCTTTGAGTTCGATGCCTTTGAATGGTGTTGGTTTCATTCATCGTGATGTCTTTGCGTAGATTTGGCACCTCCAAAATCCTTGTGCCAGCTGCCAAAGCAGGAGGATTTCTCGTATTAAGACGATAACCTCTTGGAGTAGTGTTTCCATGGTTGTTACTTTCCATGCTTGAATATCAATTGGTGTCGATGGGTCTTGAGGCCAAGGACGGTACGTTTGTAGAGCGAACCGTTCGATCCGAGACAGACACCCGCTTGCAGCCGCGTCTAACCTGCGTGCAGACGCCACAAATTATGCAAAGATTGCCGTTTATTGACGATGCAATTCATCCGCCTTTCAATGCGTACTCTCTTTAACCCTTAGACCAAGTATGTTGGAATGGCCTAAAAAATTAGAGCTCCCTCTCTTGTTAGCTCCGATCAAGACTTCCACACGGGTTCGTTAACGTATCTTCATCAGGGTTGCTCAGCTTACCAGGGTGGACCACGTGGAGATAAGGGTAGGAATTGAGTGCTGTGCCTGCCTATAACAGGATACATCGGAGACATCAGCATCCCAGGAGCATCCTAAAAGTAGTAGTAAAGCTTTTTGTAATCAATTTCACGGGATTTCGTCTGGATAAGCTGCGCTTTATTGTATTTAATAGCTTCCTATCCATTGCGATAAAGAATATCAGCGTCTGTGTGACCCTCCTTCCCATCCTAGATATAGTGCGTCACTCTCAGAAAACAAATTTTTCGTGGATTTCGCTGCTATTTCACTTATTTAGATTGATTTCCAATATCATTATCTAAAACACAAGATCCTAAGAACCATTGAACCACTACTTTTAAGTTGTTTTTTTTCGCATGATAGTCAGACTCAGCCACCCCAAGAATATATAAAAAAAATGGCGGACGTAAAGTCTATATATTTTATCCCCGATATCAAAAAAATAAAATAAACTTGCCTCCTATGGAATAATATGGGATCTAATGTGAAAGTTTGGTAACTCTAGCTCTTACCATCTCTGAGATCTAGGCGTTCACACGGACGGACGGACAGACGGACAGACGGACATGGGTATATCGACTTCTCTATTCACCCTGATCATATTTTAGGTAACTTTGGGTTGTCTCCGACGTCTCCTTCTATATGTTACATACATTTTCGGCTTGCACAAACTTAATATACCCTTGGTACCATACGGTACAGGGTATAAACATTACGAACCGGCTTCGATATAATATTTATTGTGGTGTTTTGAGGTTAATTGAGGTTTAATTTAAATAGATTTTCAGATTCCGAGGCCTAAAAACG
>JBAMAX010003266.1:0-107015 GCA_037043745.1 Chymomyza amoena
GGGAGGGATTGTGGAAAAGGTTTAAAGACTGTAAAGCATCCCTAATCGCCTAAGTCTCTCATATTGCAGAAACGTTATGAGGATTTGACAAAAACAGACAGATCCGCTATGGGCACGTAGGTTAGACTACCCAGATCCTCAAAGAAAGATTTACCCAGAAACTGGGTTCGTCTTTTAAGAACCACCGGGAAGTCGCATAGCATGTATTGGGATATTTCCCAATTTATAAGCTTTTTTAAATCTCTAAAAGAGTATATAATTTTGACACTCCAATTCCCCTACTTACATTATCAATAATCTCTCGTATCATGCCATTCCATTCGCCCGTGGCCGGATCTATGCCGCCATACTTATTATCCTCCTGCAGTCTGAACGAATAGCTAAATCCCAATTTTTTGGACAGCTCATCAATTAGCTCAATGCCGAAACCCTCGAACTGATCATTACCCTCCAGCTTCAAAGGGGTCTCCTTCAACATGCCGTACGGTTCGCTCTGTGACAACAAACAAATCAAGTTTGGATGCCAACCAGGAACAACAGCTACCACTTACAATAGCCGTAATGACAACAAAGCTCTTGTTGACCAACGAACGCATATCCGGCTCCAAGGAAATCGCCGGAGCTGGACGATTCATTTCGAAACCATTTGATGTGCTCCATTCACCAATTTTCTGCATGCCCGAAAGACTCAACTCGACGACCTCCAAAGTGAAATCAGTGCGTAGTCCTTCATAGTCAAATTGTATGGTGCCCGTGAGGCCTTTGAGTGAGAGCTGTGTGTGAGAGAGAAGAGGGAAACGGAGCAGCGTAAACATGCATATTTAATGAATCACAGTGACGTAACAATCACTCACCGACTTCATATAGTTGACCAATGTGTAGCCCTTGTCCCAGGCGCTGTCATCGGCGCAGTTGAGCGGCACAGGACGAAAATTTACATGCTTATAGGTCTCGGCCAGCAGCTGTACGCCATCATAGATGAGGGCCATGCTGTTGGTCAAAGGACATGACACTGCAAATTGAGCAACAGACACAATCATAAATGTGCCATTAGCCTGGGCACAGGACCAAACTGTTGCTGCTGCTGGCACATGAATTTAAATGGTAGGAAAGAAAAGTAATAAAAAATATGGCTGCCATACACAAAGGTCAGCCATGAAAGGATAAAGCACACGGACGGACGTAGTGACACACACATACATGCTGAAGGTCCCCATGACGCAACTGTCATTTATCATTTTTTTTACGTCCTGGCATGAAATGCAATTCAATTATTTAAAGTTTCTCATGCGCATAGATTTCGGATTTGCATAAATTGTTGTTGACACAAAGGAAGCGGCAGCGTCGGCACAATTTGTGTCCAGGTGGGTATGGGACTAAACTTTCCCAACATTTTCAGGTGCTGACTAATAGCTGGCTATTTACCATTTTGATAAGGATTCTCGCTGTCATACAAAGCCTTGGCCACCTCCAGCACCAGTTCATTGTCGGGTGCGACCAGACGCAGGCCGGTTATATTTGTATCACCATGCTGATAAGCCTCCAGATCCAAGGTCTGCAAATCCAGATTGCCTATGATATAGCGATAGTCACTGGTCAGCAAGCCCACTTGCTGCGCCTGTTTAAAGAACTCCGGCAGCGTTTCCAAAGAACCCACCACCACAAATGAATAGTCCTCCGAATTGCGTATACGTCGCAGCACATTGCGATAGTTGCCATTCAGATCCAGCTCATAACGACGCAAAGTTATGGCCGGACCCGTAGTGCCATACATTTGTAACAGCTCGTTGACGGTGGCCAAATATTCACCCGACTCGTAAATGATGGTGAAACCCTCCCAGTCCAACGAGCTAACCAAATCCTTTAAGGCTGCGCCCAATTGTGCTGGATGCGGATGCAAATTGATTGTTGGCAGCTGTGCGCCAAAGTCCCAAAGCGTATCCAAGAAGGGCAGCTCCTTGGCATCACAAATGCTCATGGCATGCTTGGCAGCCAGCTTTGTGGTGGGCCCAAAAACGGCTACCAGGTTTTGCTGCAAGTTGTCGTTATATATAGTACATAGTATATGGTATATGGTATATAATGTATAGTTGGATTTATGTACTCAAACACTTACGTGCAGCATTTTGCACAGCTTTTTGGAGGCTTCAAAGGAGTTGCCCGGCTCTATGCTCATAGTTACCGCATGTAGCTTTAAGTCCTCATTCTCCTCGTTGGCTTTTTTTATGGCCAGGTCAAAGATTCTATCCATATCCGGATTACTGCTTTCATACAGCAGACCTAAGGATTATAATTTATGCGTTGAATTCATTTTGTGCTAAAATCACATTAGCGTGGGTTTTGTTTTGCTAACCAAATTCGGACTATGTTTAGATGATTTTCCTTGCCAAAGAAAAACAAGCTTTTCCGAGCATAAACAGCCAAGAAAAACACGGCCAAAACAAATGCTGCTAATTCGCCGTGAAAACAAAAATAAGCCACAATGAAATTTTGATTCTGTTTTTTTGAGAAAGTATTCTTCTTCGACTTTCTCTTGTTTTTCACGGTTTAAAAGCATAACAAATTTTTGTTTAGGTGTGCCCTTAGGAATAACAATAGCAAAACAAAAGCAATAAATTCGGTAGAATGTGAAGTAGTTGGGAAGTTGATTGACTATTGAATACCCTGCAAACTATTTTTATTACCGAAAATAAAAAATATTACTTACAAAACATTTGCCATGGACAGTTGTCTTCAAGTTTTAAAGATTTTGACCTAAAGCTTTGACGTTTTTATCGGAGAATAAACTAACTAGGATTTTTTTTAATTTTGAGAATTTTAGAATTATTTTCGGAAAAATTTCTTTTGAGTGTAGATAGCCTTAAGAACGAAAAAAAATATTTTTGAACTTTGTGTTAAAAGTTTTTACTATATCTAATAATAACGATTATCCAATATTTTTTTGTCTAAATCGTCGTCGGTATTTCTATAGCAGATTGTAGCGACTTTCGAAGGTCACTTTGATTTTACCTAAGAATTTTAATGTTTAATGCTCTTTCAAACATAAAGACGTTTTTAAAACTCATGATGAAAAAAATATTACATCATTTCTTTTTGTTGAAACAAATTCGCCATTTCTTCAAGTTCGTAAGGAGTTTTTTTGTGCTTATCACCTCAGAACTAATATTAAAACTTCTTATTTTGCTCTACTTTAAGACAAAAAAGCAAATAGCCATTTAAGGTTACTTTTATTGAACTAACTTAGGTCTTCGATTTTCTTCACAGCAGGTTGAACTGTAAATATGCCTCTACTTTCCACATCATCTCACAACACTTTTTGAAATTATGACATTTCCTGAACTAATCCTTGATTATTTCTCGATTTGCTAAAAAAAAAACTCAAATATAAACAAAACTTTTGGTCTTTCAACAATCATTTCGAAATTATTATTATAAAAAACGGCTTATCAGAACTACCTCAGAACTGTGGTAGAAATGAGTAAACTTGCTGAACTTCATCTTCAATCAATTCAAGATTTGATTGAAAAACTTTAACCTAACAAGAATTCCTGCTGTTTTAACAATCATCTCAAAAGTATTATTATAAGATTATAATCTCAAATTGCACATCATCTCAGAACTGCCTAAAAATCTTAAAAATAAGAAAACTTTCATAATTTCAAAGCATTGCTTACCTATAACTCGTGTTTGGCCAAGATCAATTTTAAATACTTGTCTCTTCAACAATAGTACCTATATGAAACTAAAATTATTTCTACTTTGTGTACAAAACTCAAACTTCATAAGTCTTCTTCTTTTTCTTTTTCTCAACCTTGAAATAAATTTTTGAAAGTTATTTTCCAAATATTTTATATTGAACAATTCTTTTTCGAGGAATTAATTTTGAAAAGTAGAGCTACGTCACATGCAAGTTTTAGTTATGTATTTTGAAACATTTAAGATTTTGACCAAATACATGCCTGAAATTTTCTTAAGTAGTGTTTGAGCTCGAATAGATTTTAATTTGAGATATTTTTTAAAGCATTTATTAGATTTAAAATCGATTTTTGTAAAAATACCCACAATAAATCTGTTTGCAAAAAATGCATATCTCTCTCATTGAGGTCTATGCTGTTTATGCAGTTAGCTGGACGATGGACCTGACTCACTTGCTGCCAGAGATTCTGATAACCATTTTGGTGTAAAGAACTTATGGCTGCACAAATCTATTATATCCTCTAACCCAATAAATAAAGGGTATACAAATAAACCAAAAAAATCAATAAGAGAAACAAAAACGAATGCTTTATATTTAAGGTAGTGGAAAGCGTTTTATCAAAACTATGGAAAATTCGCAGCAATGCTTTAGGTGTAGGAAAAATAAACGAATATTTTATTTAAATTTGGTTTTCGTTTGGAAATTCGGAGAAATATGTTTATGTCCTTAAGTAACATTCGATTCGCCTAAAAATAACACCAGAAATGTAAAGTAGAGACGTCAGCTTGCACGACTTGATGGCCAGGGTACGGACAAATTTTAGGAGTTATTGTTGTCAGTGAGTTCACCAATATTCTCCAATAAATCCCATGACATGGATTACCGGCCTTTATGAATTTATTTGTCTTTTATATTGTTCTAAAGTTATAGAGAAATTGGGTTGGATAATACCGTCGACCGTTTAACCGCACTGAAGCGTGACTTTTTCGGGGAAGTCTGTGGATAATATGTGGGCTTTTGTCTCCCCAGATGTGGTTGTTTAGTTTGTGAATAGAATCAGCGCAGACGAAAAGAAGGGCAGTTAAGCAATTTGATTTTTTGGGATTTTTGTTCGGATGTTATTCGGTGCATAAATTTTTTGGTAAACTATGCTGAAAAACAATACAGCAAACAGTTAACAAATCCCACAGAAAAAGCACCCTATATAGTATTTCACAGATATATATATTAATGTAGAGGCCATCACATCGTAGTACCCAAAAATCTTTTGAAATCAATCTTTGTTTTAAAATTTAATATTTTTATACCCTGTACCGTATGGTCCAAGGGTATATTAAGTTTGTGCAAGCCGAAAATGTATGTAACATATAGAAGGAGACGTCGGAGACACCCCAAAGTTACCTAAAATATGATCAGGGTGAATAGAGAAGTCGATATACCCATGTCCGTCTGTCCGTCTGTCCGTCCGTCTGTCCGTCCGTGTGAACGCCTAGATCTCAGAGATGGTAAGAGCTAGAGTTACCAAACTTTCACATTAGATCCCATATTATTCCATAGGAGGCAAGTTTATTTTATTTTTTTGATATCGGGGATAAATTATATAGCTCCCATGGGGGTGTTTGAGACGACCTCGACAAAAAAAAAGCGTTTTAGATGAATAATTCGTTTGTTTATGAAGATATCGTAACGAAATTTGGCAATCGAAAGTTTTTTATAGTTCCCAATCACTGTACCAAATTTGATCGAAATCGGTTGACTATATCATATAGCTCCCATAGGACCGATCGGCCAAAATAACTTTTTTAAAGAAAAATTGGCTATATTTCGTTTTTTAATAAAGATATCCTAACCAGATTTGGCGTTTGGAAATTTTTTAGACCACTTAAGCAATGTGCCAAATTTGAACAAAATCGGTGGACTATATCATATAGCTCCCATAGGTCCGATCTTCCAAAACATCGATTTTTTAACAAAATTTGTTGTGTTTCGTTTGTTTGTTAAGATATTGGGACCAAATTTGACATTCGTGAGTATTTTATAGTTCCTAAGCACTGTACCAAATTTAATCCAAATCGTTTGACTAGATCATATAGCTCCCATAGGACCAATCGGTCCAAAAACACGTTTTTATACAAAATTCGATGTGTTTTGTTTGTTTGTAAAGATATTTGAAATAAATTCGGCATTCATATCTTTTTTAAGGTATTTAAGCACTGTGTCAAATTTTATTGAAATCGGTTGACTATATCATATAGCTCACATAGGAACGATCGGTCAAAAAAAAAATTTTTGCTTAAAAATTCTTCTGCTTTTGGTTTTTTGTGAAGAAATCGGACTTTATTACAAGCTAGTGGTACAGGGTATCCTAAAGTCGTCCGCGCCCGACTTTACGTCCGCCATTTTTTAATTTATATTTATAAAAAATAAAGTGAAAATTAAACAAAAAGTAATTATTTTAGGATTTTGTAATTAATTTTAATGTTAAATAATTGTTCCAAAACAAGTATATATTTCAGGTCAAGAAATTTGAGTTAGAAATTGAATTTTTCATATAAATTAAAAGTTTTTTTTTTCTCGAATATTTATTATTGGAAATCCACTCTTAATTTTAATGGGTAATAAAAACAACATTTATGAAAAAGTAAGTCACTATACACTTAAAAACCTTTTGTGTGGTATCATTTAGATTACTCTATATATATACAATTTTTAAAAAATCAAGTAGATTCTATGATATGAAACGCCTTCTGAGGTCTTTTGGATGAAGGCGTTTTAGGCGTCTTCTTGGTCTATGACCGGCCAGGGCACATCCAAGCGAGTTCGGATGGTTCCTTATGCGATCAGCGTAACGGCCGCTAAGTTTATTCAATACATCACCCACATAGGGAATGCCTAGATCCTTGTGAAGGTTTCGATTTTTGATATACCACGGGGCATCTGCAATTTTGCGCAAAGTTTTGTTTTGTAAAATTTGGATTTTTTTAATATTTGACTTGGCAGCTGTTCCCCAGATTTAAATGCCATAAGACCAAGTTGGCATTATTAAACTCTTATATAGAATTCTTTTATTATCCAAAGATAGCTTGCTATTTCTACCAATTACCCACTCCATTTTGCCAAGTTTGGTTCTACATCTTGCTGTTATTATTTTAATGTGGTTCCTCCAACACAATTTTTTTGTCGAGGTGAATTCCGATATACGGCTGTTTTCATTGGAATTATCTCTCCATTTAAAGTAAGCGCAGGACTTGGGTCTTTCCTTAACGAGAATAAAACGCTGGAAGATTTGTCACCATTAAGCTGGATGTTCCAGCGTTTAGCCCAAGTTGCTATAATGTCCAGTTGGTTCTGTAAGGTATCAGCAGACATTTGAACGCTGGAGGAAGACGAAAGAATGGCAGTGTCTTCGCATACGTTGCCTTTATAAGCTCAGAGCTGCCCGTCGAGCTCGGCATGTCCATAGTAAAAATGGTGAATAAAAATGGAGATAGAACGCTACCTTGCGGCACTCCAGCTTTAATGGTCCGTCGTTCCGAGTGTTCACCTTTCACAATAACTTTGAAAGATCGATTGTCAAGAAATGATTTTATGATTTCATAATGAGGAGTAGGAAGGGCAGATTTAAGTTTTTGTAGTAACCCTTCGTGCCACACTCTGTCAAAAACCTGCTTGACATCCAAAAATGCTGCCATGCAGTAGCGACGATTCTCGAAGGAGTCTAAGATGTGTTGCGCCACTCTGTGAGTTTGCTCAGGCGTGCCATGTTTCGGACGAAAACCGAATTGATGCGCTGGAACTTGGGACGTCACGCTGGAAAATGACAAAACTCCGCTCAAAAAGATTCTTTCAAAAATTTTCGCGAATACCGGTAGCAAACAAATCGGGCGATAAGATGCAATGGATATGGGAGGCTGGCAGGGCTTAGAATCATAAAAATTTGAGCACATTTTCACTTCTTTGGGAAATATGCCAGAAGCACAATTGCATTGAATATCTTGACTAGAGCCGGAATGCCCGCCATTGGAAGAGCCTTAGCTACTTTGGGGTTGAGTGCTTTTATTTGATCTACAATTTCGTTAGATCGCACTGGGCGTACTGGCAAGTCCAGTTGAAGCGGTGTAGATAATGCCTCCAAAATTTCCTCGACCTCAGCAACTGAGTTCAGATTGAAGGGAGTAAAACGATCCTCCAGGTGATGTGCAAAAGCTTCAGCACGGGCTCGGTTAGAACGACACCAGAGCCCATTGGCGGTTTGAATAGGAGCGCTTTTAATGGCTGTTTTTTTTAAGTACCGTGTCAGACGCCATAGGCTGCGGCTTCCATCATCATTTGGACTTACATTAGTAAGAAGAGAATTTATCCTTCGTTGATTTAAGTTATTTAAAGATTCTTTAAGTCTGTTAGCAACATTACGATAGAGAGCCTTGTCTGCTGGATCATGCTTTCGAAGATAATTTTTTCGCAGGCGACGCTTCATTCTCAAAAGCTGAGCTGTCTGCGCATCAAGAGAATCACGAGGCGGGTGCTGACGGTGACCAGCGTGTGTAGGAGCAGCTAGATTAGCAGCGTCAGTTATGTTCTTGCGTAGCAGTTCAACGGCATCATCAATATCCTCCTTGGTATTGATTTCCTTTTGAAGATGAGTTTTCATATTAATATGACGTTGGAACGTCTTTATACACGCAAATCGATGTAGGAGCATTTGATTTTTATCCTAGATAGCAACATTAGCAGTAAACTTGATTAATAGCGGCAAATGATCTGAATCAAGGTCTTCACGAGATTCTATGGAAAGCTGTTGCGAATGAACACCCACCAGAGCCATTCTATAGGAAGTACGCAAAACATACAAACGTCCGTACGCAACAGCAACAACAGTTGCATGAATTTATAGAAGCTTTATATCCCGATTTTATACCAGTAACAATCAATGGCTATATAGTAGGTGTAGATAACATTTATGTGTACACTCTGCTACTGCATTACGTGTACGTAAAGGACCGCCAAGAATATTTTGCCGAAATTCTCAATAATTTACCGATCAAGATACAGCTGAATTTAAAGACTTTTTTGCAACTGACTGATGCTAATGCCAAGTTGTCAAAAGATTCTCTGCACACGGTAATAAATAATTGAGCTGGCCAAATGAGTGAGCAGGCTACTTCTTCTAATGTTCCCAATGTTGGTTTGTCGGAAAGTAATGACGTAAGCAACGCGGAAGATCTCGACTCGGTAATACAGGAAAATAATGAGGAGCCAAATAAAGTACCGTCTTTACTGGAAAATAATGACAAAAGCAAAACGGAGGAACTCGACTCGTCATTTACGTTCGTTGATTATCAAGCAGGCGAAAAAGAGATGGAACAAATACGTAATGAATCGGATGATCTAAAAGCAACTCGATATAATATACGAGTAGAATTACGGGAGATAGTTTCAAAATGTGCCATGATTAATAAAGTAGAAATTCCAAGCCTGGATGCACTGCAGCAAATGGAAAATGAGGACGATCTAATTCAGTTGGTCAAACACTGCTAAAAGGACATAACTACAAAATGTCAAGTAATGTTACTGTTGTTGCAATGTTACACTGTTCTACATCTTAAAGCGTCTTCCCATCCCGGAATATCAAGACCGTGAAGATTCACCTATTGCTCAATCAATATACTCATTTTAAAGGGCTGTGTCCGTTAAGTGTTACCAAACGTTCCAAAGTTACTAGAGGCAATAACTGAAAGCCTGCAGCTGACATTGGGCGTATCAAATATTTATCTTAGAGATAGGAACTCCAATTATCATGGCTGAGCCCGCTACAATGGCACAGTTGTGAATTGTTGCAGGTCCAATCCTTCTCAGCTTATGAAGCAGTTAATTAATTCAAAATGTACAAATTATTCCAATAATAATTTAAATTTGTTTAAAGAAAGAAAACACTAACTAAAACAAAAATAATCCTATGTATTATTATCACAAATAAATATAAATATTAAAATCATACTAAAACCAATTACTTAAAATTAAATCAATATCACAAACTATTTATGGCATGTGGCGCTTAAACCGATTGCGAATCACAAGCACTGAATTAAAAAAAATTATAAATATGCAGATTTTTTCCTACAAAGTTATTGGTTAGCATCTTACAGCATCATATCATACATTATACATCATTACTTATCAAACAATTTTGGTGAGAACTGGTAAATAACATAATGCCTTCATACTTAAAGACTGCCAAATTTTTTGGAAAGGTTTCGACTCATTGGGTTCTTCCTTAAAGCTGTGTTACAAACTCCATTTATGATGCTTTCAAAATATTCACCAAAAATTAAGAAAATTAAATCAGATATTTTCAATCAATTATTTAATTTCCAATTTGTAATTTTTGTCATAAGTTTATTTTTCATTAAATAAAAATAAATAATTGGTACCTCATACTTTATATTTAAAAGAATTATTGTCTTTATGATATCTAGCCCATACTTATTAAGTATACGCAGCGTATTTTTTGCAACATTCCGTTGCATTGCCATAACCCAACGTTCTCATTTCATCCGAAAAATTGCAAATTCGTCAAAGAGAGAGCGGCAAAAAAGTGAAAACAGCGAAATTTGAGAAATTCTTGTTTTTGTTTATTTAAGTTTTCAGAAAACCCAAACAAGCGAAAGAAAAAAACTGCAGCCAAATGAAAATTCCGTTCAAAACAAACAGTATCTATCAATTCGCCGTAGACCCCCCAAAAAAAAAGAGAAAAGAAGAAAAACGAATAAATAAAAATTAAAGCAGAAATGCGCTGCAGCTGATGCAAATGGCATGAAAATACATTCCGATAAGAAACAGAATACAGAACAGAACACAGATACACTCATGCGCATACAAATACAACCACTTGTATATAAATATATTTTATATGCACTTATTTTGCATTTGTATCTTTCATGCAAATTCGGTTTGTCTGGCGATTCTTTGACTAGGCAGCTCTTTTACGTAACAATTTCGACCATTAAAAGTTTTTACTGCGCACAGAGTATTACGATACCTAGACAGCAGCCCACTCCCCCCCACTTACCCACATTGGTGCGCTCCGCCCGAGTGGAACCGATAAAATTGGCCAAGGCACAGAGTGAAATCAAACAAATGGCCCAAAGGCCCCAAAGGTCTCGCATTTTTATTTACTTTGGAATTTTATTTTTATTTTTTGGCCAAAATGCATAAAAGTTTTTGCTTTTAAATCACTTGAGCACGTTTTGCATATGCAAATTGTTTTTGTTGTAACTGTTACTGCTGTTTAATTGCATGCCACAATAAAAATTTATATTTATATTTATTTTTATTTAAAATTTTTATTTTTATATTGTCGCCAATTGAGCACTTGACAATTTTCGCGTAGGACTGAGACTGAGTGGATCAGCGTGAAGAACTAAGGCAGATTCAGGCAGCTGCGTGCAATTCGCCGTAAAAATGTTTTTATATACTTAGTATATATGTACTATGTAATTGTCACGTGTTTTGCTTTTTGTTTTGCTATAAAACTTTTACGAACTAGTTTCTAGCGCACTTTAGCTGATAGAATTTTAGAAATAAAATCGGTTTATTTGCGCATATTAAGCAAACATAAAAGCAACGTAAATCGAAAACGTTTTCCAAAGTCAAGAGCATTGGAAAATAATTTACAAAAGTAATCTTGAATTTACAATGTTGAACTAGATTGAATGGTTTCACTGAGACCGTCAAATAACGACTATTATATACCCTATACAATGAATAAGTCATTATTATTATTATTGGGTGTATAAGTGTACTGCGACCCAGGTGGATCTTTTGTATCCCCTTCATGGCTTAGACCTCTCCCAAAAGTCCTAAGGCCTGCATGTATTGCAGTATTTTGTTTGGACGTATAGTAACAACCGTCTCCGGTGGGAGAACGTGCCAGCCCTGGAGCTTTTTTCTTTTACCGGCGAGTGTCATACATTCACATAATATATGCGAAGAAGTTTCTTCCTCTATGCTACAGAATCGGCATAGTCCACTATCCACTATGCCAAATTTGGTTTAGGTGGCTGCGGAGCCTACAATGTCCCGTCAGAAGGCCCGTCATGATTCTCACGGTGTTCTTCCCGTGCGTTATCATGACTTTGAACCTGTAACGATTGTAGTTGGAGAGGAGGGTTTTAGACTGTTTATCTGCTCCCAGTGAAGCAGTCGTTTTTTATTCTCCTCTATTCTCAGTAGGTCCCGTATCAGTGTGGTTCAGGATCGATTAGCGGTGTTGCTGCACCAGTTCTTGTAAGTTTATTTGCCAGCTCATTTCCAGTAATGTTGTTACGTCCCGAAAACCATCTAATCGTGAGTTTTTTTTTTTTTTTTTTACGCACCGATTTTGCATTTGCGTCGTTTAATTCAATTTTTTCACTTAAACGGTGTTTTGAATGTTTAAAATCATTTATTTTAATTTAGAAGCACTTCACAATTTGTTGTTTATCAATTGCCTCCAACGCGGGGTGCGGACTTTTGCGTTACCTTTGTTGTCTTCTGCTTGGGCGCCGATTTCTTAGCTGGTGCTGGTGCAGCAGCCTTCTTGGCAGCCTTGGTGTTTCTGTTCCTTAGATAATTTGATAGCTTGCCCGCGCTGCGCCTTGCGCAACTCTGGCTTCATGTTTTGCTTGGCCATGATCTCAGCCAGAGAAGCAACAAAAATGGCACGCTGGAATTTCTGTGTGCGGCGTGTGCGCTTCTTGGAGGCCTCCTCCACAATACCCTTACGATGCTTGCGACGGTACAGCACAGTCCAGGTGACCTTACGTGGGTTGCGCTTCATAAGGTACGAGCGCTCGCACTTCTTGTCCAGGAAAGTGAAAGATTTGCCATCGATCTTGACCATGGTCTTGCCATGGCCGGGGTAGATCTTGTACCCACTGAATGCACACAAACCGATTTTCATCTTGCTGGTGTTGACAGTGAAAAGAGAGCTTATTCCTGGATTATCCAGTGATGTTCTCATTTCTTTTACCAGCCTTGATGTGATCTTGGCTTAGCTTAATGCCTTTACTGCTGCTTAGTCAAGCATATGATGATAGTCATCAGACAGGACGGAAATATCCTTTTCGTGGTAATTATTTTGCAGATTGAATTCTGCACATCTTCCAATAGCACAGACTTCAGCTTGGAAAATGCTGGTGTCTGTCTAGAGGTTCATAATATTTGGTCCAGGGTCCTACTACCTCCAGGCCACTTCCTTGATCAGTGAGTGATCCGTCTGTGTACCACTTTATTGTATGTGGTTTCATAGGGTGGACCGCCTCGAGTGAGTTCCAAACCTCTTTTGTGCTGAGTTTGGTATCAAAATATTGATTGAACATGAACTCAGCAAGCATCTCATCACTTGGCTGCAGAAGCATTGCCATATCCTTTGCAAGATCTGCAGCATCTTTTTTGGTTAGGCTAAAGTCCTACCCTCCCAATTCTTATTGATGTGGCTTTCCGCCGCATATCAACAACGATATGTAGCGGTGAGATCTCCATTAATATTTATAAGGCACCAGTAGGACAGTTGCGCATAACATAGCTCCTGTCTATATGAGGCCATTCTTTCCAGTTTCTGCATTTTTTCTCTGGTCGTGCAAAGGCACGCTCTATTACCCCAGGATATGGTCCCATACGTTAGCATGGGTCTGACAACCATGAGGTTGTCAAACATCCATCAGTTGGCAAATCTCGGGTATTTCTCGCAATATTCGAGAAATAAAACTTCAGAATCGGTTATTTGTCGGTAATTTGTTGAATCGAGTCGGCATTTTGAGGCTCATCACCCCCCACTTGCAACGCTCTTGCTTCGCCACTGAGGTATAGCCATCTTAATATTCGTGGTGATGTGCCCCATGACTTCCCGGCAATACTTTTACACGTTAAGAGGGCCCTTGAGCACTTATTTATCGTGTTATGACTCTTAAAGTTAAGCTTGGAGTCAGAGGTCACTCCAAGATACTTGACTTCTTTGCTCGTTTCTATACTGCATCCCGATAGGGTTATACTTCTCATTCTTCCAAGTTTATACCTCCTTGTGAAGCGTACTATGACAGTCTTAGCAGGGTTGAGACATAGGCCTGTTTTTTTACACCAGTCATGAGTTTCTTTGATACCTAGCTGGACAATGTCGCAGAGTGTTTCTTCATACTTGCCTCTTGCTATGATAACGATGTCATCAGTATAGCCTTGACATAGACATTTAGATCATACAAACATAGTAAACGAAATTTAAAGCTCATTGTCAAATAAGTTACAAAAGTATACCAATCTATTAAAATCAAAAAAAAAAAAAAAATATATAATATTCTGCACTTGTATTTAGAAGTCCCAGACACAAAAAGCATTTAGGTTTATCAACTCTTCGACGGACTAGCGACATTTCTCAACCGGTTCAGTGCGCTGCAATAGTTGACCAACGGCTGCGCCATTTTCATTGGGACCAATGGCACCTATGTTGGAGTTGACAGCGAATATAGATTCCTTAGGCTCCGTCTGAGTCTCTATGTTTTTTGCGATAATTGCAGAAAAGATCCTTAAAATGAGATCTTTATGTACCATATGGTAAGATTGAGACTTCGCTCGACATAAATTATATATACTTAGTATTTGTTTGCATTAGATACTGCATAATTTCAGCAATCGCTCAAAGCTGGATTGTCGAAAAGCTAAAAAAATTCCAAACTCGATTCTTCAAAAGATGTTTATAAGATCATGACTGTCGACAAATCTTGGATTTATGCCTATAGGCCTGACATTAAACAGCAATCGACAGTATTTGGTGGACGGACATAATAATGACGTAAGACCGTGTTCATTCATTAATCATTCTTTATCAAGATATTGCGTCGTTTTAAACATGGACTCCGGATTGAAAAAAACATTGAGTTGACGAACCTCAGATTATACAAGCTTTTTCGAAAATGAACTAAATAAAATTATTGGTCTTCATGGGAACTAGTTTTTGTTTATCAACTTAATAAATATTAAACTTAAGACACGAAAGATGAAAGAATATTTCCTTGGTTTGTAAATATTTGCTTTCACTAAAAAGGGTTTTGTGTAAGATACGATTCTTGGTTTAGCGTACACGACTGGAACCAAAAGATCTTATGAATCTAATCGTACTCCCCAGGAACGTGAAGATCGCAATGAACGTAAAAGAATTATTTTTTACGTGTTATGGGTGTTCTCATAAACGCGTCGATGAATCTAAAATCTGATTTTTGCGTGTGTTAGAGGTTGTCAATACGGAGCCTTTTGCGATGTGTATTGGCTCGTGAGATATACGCATTGTTGTGAATATCGGTTTTTGGGCGTATATTGCCAGAATTCGATTAAGACAGACTCGTAAAGTGCGACATTCGACTAATATTGGTGCAAGTTTGAATCGAGCTGCAAACTAATCTAAAGATCTTATATTTTTCAGATAAGGTAACTAGAGAATCTTACCATGTTTATTCCCTTTAAGAGTATTCAAAAAGTTTGTGCAGGACAACCTCTGCGGGCTCACTAGCTCCAAATAAATTAAGAGTATCAACCCGAGTGGAAGCCATTGAATGTGAAAATGTAAGTATATTTTCGAAGTGATTTACTCCAATTCGTATGTCGATATGGTTTATCGGGAATTCGAGTATCGAAATACCTTTACTGATCTAATTTTAATTAAATTCTCAATTACATTTAAGATTAAACTCTTTTAAGAGGAAGCGAACTTGTGCAGGCACAAGTGTATAGTATGTATCATTACAAGTATAACAAATTTTTATTGTTTCGAGGGTATTATTTACTTTTGAATTGTAACAGGCAGAAGAAGATTATATGCAATATTATGATTATTTATAGTCCCAGAATTGTCTCTTTTTTGTAGCCAACGGCTTTAAACTTTCAAAATCTAGGGGTCTTGCAAATACTTTAATTATTACTTACTCAAAAAGCAAAATTAAGAAAATTTGAAGACATCACTGCAATTTTTGATATTGAAACCAAAAATCGAAAACTTTTCAGAAGTTCAACAAAAGGCTCGAACGTTGCTACTAGAGATACTACACTTCATCCTCAAAATTTATCAATGCAACCATTCCCTTGCCCAACAGTTTCATTTGTTCCCTAGCACACAAGTCCAACTTTCGAATCACGTAAAAAAATTTCCCACAACTTAAGCTCGACACATCACGTTTCATTATTACCAATGAGTTAGCCGTCATGGTCAAACATTTTAGCAAATTCTAAATCTTATTAGCCAGCTCATCTCTTTAATACCCATTTAATGCTGCACAGCGTCCTCAAACAGAAGCGCCCAAAAAGCGAAAACTTGAAAACAAATCCCGGAGCCGGCAACAGCTGCCAAGCTCCAAGGAACGTGCACGGCATCAAATCCGTAATGGCCAGCTAATTGTGCGAGCAATGACTGCCATTCACGTGCAAACAGAACCGGAGCAAAGCAAAAACTAAAGAGTGAGAGCGGGAGAACAATGTAAGGGGAGTAAGTACGGGTAACTAAAGCGCATAAAAATAGCCAGAATGGGAAAGAGTAAGGGAAGAAGATCGAAATCAGCTTCTCCAAATTTGTTTTGCTTGTGGCCTTTGTGGCTGTCAAACGCAAAAAACATGTTGCAGCTGGAGAAGGGAGGAGGAGTGAGAGACAGTGAGAGTTGCAAATAAAAAGAGGAGAGCACTTTGGCTGTGGGAGAGATAGAAACTTTATATAGTGTGGGCCATCTGTTGCTTTGGTTACTAAATATTCATAATGTGTAAGTTGAATTCAATTTTAGTTATGGATTGCTTAAGAACCGAACAATGCGATAGGGTGGTACATGTAATTACAGTAGTAATAAAAAATGGCGCACGTAAAGTCGGGCTTTGGGATGCCCTGTACCACAAGCTTGCAATAAAATCCGGTTCCTTCACAAAAAACCAAAAACATAAGAATTTTTAAGCAAAAATTTTGTTTTTGACCGATCGTTCCTATGGGAGCTATATGATATAGTCAACCGATTTCGATCAAATTTGACACAGTGCTTTAATACCTTAAAAAAGATTTGAATGCCGAATTTAGTTCAAATATCTTAACAAACAAACGAAACACAACGAATTTTGTAAAAAAACCGATTTTTGGACCGATTGGTCCTATGGGAGCTATATGATATAGTCAACCGATTTTGATCAAATTTAAAATACTGCTAAGGAACTATAAAAAAATTACGAATACCAAATTTGGTCCCAATATCTTAACAAGCAAACGAAACACAACAAATTTTGTTCAAAAATAGATTTTTTGGAAGATCGGCCCTATGGGAGTTATATGATATAGTCAACCGATTTCGATCAAATTTGACATAATGCTTTAATACCTTCGAATGCCGAATTCCGTTCAAATATCTTTACAAACAAACGAAACACAACGAATTTTGTATAAAAAATGGCGGACGTAAAGTCGGGCGCGGACTTTTTTTACCACTAGCTTGTAATAAAGTCCGATTTCTTCACATAAAAAACAAAAACAGAAGAATTTTAAAGCAAAAATTTTTTTTTGACCGATCGTTCCTATGGGAGCTATATGATATAGTCAACCGCTTTCAATAAAATTTGACACAGTGCTTAAATACATTAAAAAAGATATGAAAGCCAAATTTATTTCAAATTTCTTTACAAACAAACAAAACACATCGAATTTTGTATAAAAAACGTGTTTTTGGACCGTTTGGTCCTATGGGAGCTATATGATCTAGTCAAACGATTTGGATTAAATTTAGTACAATGCTTAGGAACTATAAAATACTCACGAATGTCAAATTTGGTCCCAATATCTTAACAAACAAACGAAACACAACAAATTTTGTTAAAAAATCGATTTTTTGGAAGATCGGACCTATGGGAGCTATATGAGATAGTCAACCGATTTTGTTCAAATTTGGCACATTGCTTAAGTGGTCTAAAAAATTTCCAAACGCCAAATCTGGTTACGATATCTTTATTAAAAAACGAAATAGAGCGAATTTTTCTTTAAAAAAGTTATTTTGGCCGATCGGTCCTATGGGAGCTATATGATATAGTCAACCGATTTCGATCAAATTTGGTACAGTGATTGGGAACTATAAAAAACTTTCGAATACCAAATTTTACGATATCTTCATAAAAAAACGAATTATTCATCTAAAACGCTTTTTTTTGTCGAGGTCGTCTTAAACACCCCCATGGGAGCTATATAATTTATCCCCGATATCAAAAAAATAAAATAAACTTGCCTCCTATGGAATAATATGGGATCTAATGTGAAAGTTTGGTAAGTCTAGCTCTTACCATCTCTGAGATCTAGGCGTTCACACGGGACAGACGGACAGACTGACAGACGGACAGACGGACATGGGTATATCGACTTCTCTATTCACCCTGATCATATTTTAGGTAACTTTGAGGTGTCTCCGACGTCTCCTTCTATATGTTACATACATTTTCGGCTTGCACAAACTTAATATACCCTTGGTACCATACGGTACAGGGTATAAAAACGTTTTTTTTTTTACCGATTTGTCCTATGGGAGCTATATAATATAGTCTACCGATTTTGATAAAGTGCCAAATTTAATTCCAATATCTTCACAAGCAAACAAAACTCCACAAGTATTGTTCAAAAATCGATTTTTTGAAAGATCGTCCCTATGGGAGCTTTATGATATATTTAACCGATTTTGTTCAAATTTGATCCTTTAGTACTCTAAAAAAATTTGGAAAGCAGAATCTGGTTACGATACCTTTATTAAAAAATTAAATATAGCGAATTTTATAAAAAAAAAATTTTGGCCGATCGGTTCTATGGGAACTATGTGATAATGTCATCCGATATTATTTAAATTTAGTACAGTGCTTGGGAACTATAAAGAACTTTTGAATGCCAAATTTGGTTATGATATCTTCATGAATAAACGAATTTTCCATCTAAAACTTTTATTTTTTTTCGAGGTCGTCTGAAACACCCCAATGGGAGCTATACAATTTAACCCCAAATCAATAAAATAAAATAAACTTGTCTCCTATGGAATAATATGGGATCTAAAGTGAAAGTTTGGTTACTTTAACTCTTATCATGTCTGAGATCAAGAAGTTCAAACGGACAGACGGACAGACGGACGGACAGACGGACAGACGGACGTGGGTATATCGACTTCTCTAGTCACCCTGATCATATTTTAGTTAACTTTGGGGGGTCTCCGCCGATTTCTTCTTTATGTAACATACATTTTTGGCTTGCACAAGCTTCATATACCATTTGTACCAAACTTCATATACCATTTGTACCATACGGTACAGGGTATAAAAAGCTCGTTCTGAGAAAGAGAGTTGAGCCCAGAGTCGACGAAAAGTTAGCAATATCTATGCAACATCTTTCACAAAAATGGTATCTTGCTAGGTTAACTTTGTGTCGAATTTTGAATCCGGATTTGCATTTATACGCTTATAAGATTCAAATAATGGAAGTCCATGAACCATAACCGTTGCTTATTTGTTCAATGAAGTACATTTCGTCAAAAAATTTTCCAAACCTACGATATTCGCATACAATTTTATTGGAAAATGTACAAATATAATAAAATGCAATTAGCAAACAAACCAACAGATGGCCCTCCCTATACTAATGGCCGCAATGGCTATAAATGCATTTGTGCACCGTTTTTAAACTTTGCACCAAAAAAAAAAAGGTTTTTATATTAATTTTATACATAGGGCGGGTCATTTGTTGCTATAAACACTCATAATTGAGAATATACTTGTGGAAGCTTTTAAGGTGGGTCATCTGTTGCTTTGGCTACTAAACACTCATAAAAATTCGATGTTCGATTGGAAAATGTGCAAATTAACAAACAAATCAACAGATGGCCCACCCTATACTAAGAGCTGCAATTTGTGAATCGTTTTTTATTTTGTATAAAAAGAAAAAAAAAAGGTTTTTATACTTTTTACCATACGGCGTAAGTGGCCATCGATGGTGTAGTGGTAGCGTAATCGCTTTGTAACCCGATGGTCGGTGATTCGATTCCCCGCAGATGCACTGATTCATTTGCCCAGAACTGGCATCGCTACTTGCACAAGAAAATCTATATTAATTTAAAACACCGCCGTTCAGATTTGGCTATAAATTGTAGGTGCATCTGCTCTTCGAACAGTTATTAATAGAGATGCCCTTGCTCCACTTAAGGGCCACTGACGAAATAGTCAAGTCCGGAAAAATTTAAGGTATACAATATGTCATAAAAGGTATATTAAGTTTGTGCTAGTTGAAAATGTATAACATATAGAGAGGAAGTCGTCGGACACCCTCCAAAGTTACCTAAATTATAAACTGGGTGACTAGAGAAGTCGATATAGACATTTTCATTATATAGCGTGGTCGTGTTTTTATGTCTATAAGAGCTTTCATTTTAGAATTAATAAGAAATAAGAAAGCCAGTAATCTAGGTTGACGAATAATTTTTTAAAAGAGCATCCAAATTTATTGATTGGGAATAAAATCTAGTTACCCTACAAACATAACTTGGTATAGTCGGAGATGTTATCCGACAATGGGATACCCTCTAACAGATGAAAGTCGGAACAGGCAGCTCTCAATTAAGTGCCTACCTAAAGGGTGATTCATTAAGACCCTTTTTTTCAATAGGCATTTTCGTGTGATTCACGCGGTATTCATGACAGCTGTCAAAGGCAAAGTTGTTCAGTATTCATTGGCAAATCATCATGCAAAGACTTACACCCGAACATCGTTTACAAATTGTACAATTGTACTACCGAAATCAGCGTTCTGCAAAGAATGTTTTTCGTGCGCTGAGATCGACTTATGGTCAACATAATCGTCCCACCGAACCCACAATTCGTAACACCATCACCAAATTTGAAACCCAGTATTCATTGTTTGATGATACACGACCAAATCGACTACATCCAGCACGTAATGAAGAGAATATAGCGGCGGTAGCCGACAGTGTTCACGATGAACGCGAGGAATCGATTCGGCGACGATCGCAAAAACTTGGCCTGTCGTATTCAACCACTTGGCGCATCTTACATTTGGATCTCGGCTTGAAAGCATGCAAAATTCAACTCAGGCAAGAATTAAAGCCGAATGGCCTTCCTGCACGTCGCCGTTTTAGTGAAAGGGCTCTTGGTAAGATCGGTGAAGATCCGTTGTTTTCGACCAAAATTTTGTTCAGTGATGAGGCCCACTTTTGGCTCCACGGCTTCGTGAAAAAGCAAAATTGCCGTATTTGGGGAGAAGATCAACCCGAAGAGGTTCACCAGCTGCCATAACATCCAAGAAAATCAACGGTTTGGTGCGGTCTATGGGCTAGTGGAATCATTGGTCCGTATTTTTTTAAAAATGAGTAAGGTGAGAACGTTACCATCAATGGCGCACGCTATCGGACCATGTTAACGGGCTTTTTGCTGCCAGAAATTGTTGCCCGTGATCTCGACGACATTTGGTTCCAACAGGATGGCGCTCCGGTCCACATTGGCAATGAAACAATGGCTCTATTGCGAGGTCAATTTGGTGAGCGTTTTATTTCAGCCAACATTACTCGTGTTATTGGCCAAATACCAGTGGAAATGCTTGAACGAGTCATGGAAAATTGGACCTTCAGGATGGACCATTTAAAACGCAGTTGCGGCCAACATTTGAGCGAGATTATTTTTAAAAAATAAATGCCATAAAATATCCTTTCGAAATCATAAATAAAGATCCCATCATTGCTTTGAAATTTGCATTTGCCAAATCATTAAAAAAGGTCTTAATGAATCACCCTTTACTATATCTCTTCGTCTATACCTATATCGCTTATAAATTATTTTATAATAATCGCATAACAATCAACTAACTACCTTTATTATTTAAAACTCTGCTCCACTGCATTTAATAACGCGTTTTAAAATAAATCCCAGAAATCTACGCTCCGTTTTATTTTGGCACATTGAGCAACAACATTATTCAAATAAATGGGGATATTGACTGTACTGATTGCAATCTTATATCTTCCTTGAATAATAATTTTCTTTTATTTATTTTTTAATCATTTGTAACGTTATCATTTCTTAATAAAAAATCAATTAAAATCGAACGAAAACAAAAGTATTGTAGCTCTGGATGAACATTCTTGTAACCTCGTGTAAATAAGAAGCTACAACAATTTGCAAAAGATAATAAAAGAATAATCAAAACAAACAATTTCGAAATACGAATTAAAAAACAATACACTCATTAACAGTTAATTAGAGCAATTTTTTCGTTAATTAAATTTTTACAGCTTTTTGGATTGACAACAATTTTGAAGATACCTACAATGTCAATAACAAAAAACTAGATAAAAATGTTATTACAATCGACCGTTCGATTTGCCAACAACTTTCTTCCAATCTCTGTTATTGAGATTTAATAAATGAGTGGGAAGGAAGATAAGCTTTTTATCACTGCCTCTACTTAACTAAAAGTAAAAACACATTATACAAAACAGATTTAAGAGCTTAAGGGATCTCTACTAGGTTTTTTTATTATCCATTTTATTAGGTTTAATTGTAAAAAAATTTAAGTAATATAATAGTAAAAATGATAATAACCACTACTTCAGTCAAGTTCGTTTAAAAATTTTCAAAATGGCGAATATGACGTGAAAGACAAGGATCGTCCCGGAGCCGTGAAAAAATTCAAGCATACAGATGAAGATGGTTGAAGAATGCAACAGGAACTTGCAAATTTATTGGGCGTGACTCAGCAAGCCGTTTCTCATCGCCTAAAAAGCTTAGGAATGATTCCGAAACTGGGACATTGGGTGCCGTACGAGTTGAAGCCGAGGGTCATCGAATCGCGCCTTTGCACGTGCGAACAACTCCTCCAACGGCAAAACAGAAAGAGTTTTTTGCATCGAATCCTGATCGGCGATGAAAAGTGGATACACTATGACAACCCGAAGCGGAAAAATCGTGGGGGCTTCCCGGTTGCAATATCTAAAACAACGAAACCGAACATTCATGGCTCGAAGCTGATGCTCTGTACTTGGTGGGACCAGCTCGGCGTATTGTACTATGAACTCTTACATCCAGTGGAAACCATTACAAGAGCCCTTTATCGGACGCAACTAATACGCCTGAGTCAAGCGTTGAAGGAAAAACGCCCGCAATACTCGGAAAGACACAATAAGGTCATACTTCTACATGACAATGCTCAGCCACCTGTTTCCAAGGTAGTTAAAACATACCTGGAAACTTTGAAATGGGAAATCCTACCCCACCCGCCGTACTCTCCTGAAATCGTCCCTTCTGATTTCAACTTATTCCGATTGATGACGCATGACCTTCTTTCGTTTTTTCGAAGAAGCCAAAAATTGCATCGTTTCGTGTATCGCGTCAAAAGAAGAACAATTTTTCCGACGAGGAACTCAGAAGCTGCCGAAAAGATGGGAAAAAGTTGTGGCTAACAATGGAAATTATTTTGAAGAATGAGTATGTAACGATTTTTTACAATAAAGCCTCAAATCATGAGATAGATAGATACATTATAGTTTTCGTTTGCTTCTGGAAAAAATAATTTAATCAATAACTTGAAAATATTTACTTTGAACTTGACTAATTAAATTTCTTTTATTGACCAAAGTTTTTATTATTAAAGATAAATCTAATAGACATCATTCAAAATAAAACCATTTTTTAGAACGCATTTTAATTTGAATTTTTTGAGCTTTGAGCCCAATAAATATATTTTTTTAAATATAAGTGACAAAATCCTAAATTTTTGTTGGAATATTTTGGAAGTAAATGAATTCGAAGAAGCTTAAAACAAGCGATATAATAGTAGAACTTAATATAATATAAAAAAAATAAATATAAATTTGTAATCGACTTTTTGGTATTAAGATATTAATAAGACTTTTTCGCAAAACCCATATTTTTTGAGTTCTTGTGATAACAATATTCTAATGCAAAATGTTTCATATGCTTTGTCAAAGCAAAGTTGGCAACCTTTTTCTTAATGATTGATTTAAATTTGTATTGCTATGGAAGTCAAAACATTTTTTTTTACAAAATAATACAAATTAAAGAAATAAAGAAACAATACAATTTTACAAATGGTCTATACCAAATACGAGACTTGATCCAATTGACGGATATTACGAAACACTATAAAAGGCACGTTAAAAAGCAATATTTACTATGTACTTATAACCCATTTGCAATCGCTCGTCTGCCTACACCTTGGAAACGAAGAGACTATCCCATCATTTAAACAACTATCTATTATATCTATAACTATTTTTAACATAAGCTGATTTAAATTCCGGGAAAAACAGATGTAGATATTCAGAGTCGATTCAACCTTATCTCTATTGGGGTTCTTGGGAACCTCTCGATCAACTGTGAAGTGTGCTGAAATCAAATTAATCGGAACTAAACATATTAAAAATCACCGTTCTAATCAGTTCCTGACTTTCTTAAATGAAATAGCAGCCCATATGTTGGCCATATGATTCATTGTTATTGGAACTCGAAATAGACTTTTTATAGTCTTGGCGCTACGCAACAAAAAACATTGCAATTATCTTATACATATGGACATATATATAATAATATGTATAAGGGGAGTCTCTTTTTCGCTGGGAATGAGCGAGCAGTTTTGAAACACTGATAAGATTAAGTTAAGAGTGCCCCAGCGCTGAAATTTAATTAAAAAAGCGCTTGTAAACAATATTACTCATACGCAAGGTAATCAAAAGAGGCGGAACTTTGGTGCTATAAAAGCACAAACTTTTCAAGAATTTTGTACAATCGAAACAAGTTCGCCTTACCGACAATATGAAATTTCTACTTTCCTGTGTTTTCCTTCTGGCCTTGGCCAGCAGCAGTTACTGCTCCAGTGCCAGCTGGGGAACCTATAGAAGTGGCGACTATTTGCTCTCCCGTCAAATAGAAGTGCGTAATCCCATCAAGAACAACTACTGGAACGTCAATGTGGACTTCCCACGTGCCGTAAGTTAAACCCAGCTATAAAGCTCAAGCAAATTACTTATATTTGGGTCTTTTTTTGTTAACAGGGCAGCACCAATTACTACAACATCACGGCCGTTTATGTCTATGACAACTTCAGAAACAGCTCTGGCGCCATACCCAGTCTTACCTCCGGTGGACCACGTTATCGTTGGGCTCAAGTGTTGCTGCGCGGGCAGGTTAGCCGCGGTCTCAATTCCACCGTTGAGATTTGGGGACGTTAATTTGTGATTGTACCTTTTACAAAACATTTTTTAGTTTTATACCAAAACAAACGAAATACACTTTTATGGATAACTAAATATCTTTGGCACAATCATTGGATACATTTTAATTACCAGCTGAGTTGAGCTTGGAGCCGCATACTCTGGTGGGGCACAGACCAAGTAGCATAGTGTCATTTAAGGCTAAGACTCATAAATCTGCAGTTTGCACAACATTTTACTTGACACGATCTTGTGTGGTGGTGGGCTTGCTCGTTGTTGTTGTCATTTTTGTGCCTTTTCCTCAGAAGAAGCTCAAGGGCACTGTAGACTTGCATCAGCATCATTGTCTCGTAAATCAGTTCATCTGTATGAACTTAGACTTAGGAGGGGGGGACCAAAAGATCTATGGAAACAGAACTCATTTAACAGCGTGGGGCAAAAGTTTGCAGACTTAGAAGAATTTAATACATCTTCTTCCATAGTTTTTACACGTTGTGTAGGACCTAAGCCCAGGGCCGGCGGAACGTATGGAACCCAGGTGGGTACTTCTACTGGTATCAAATGTAAGCGGAAAATGAGAAAAAAATTTTGTCATACTACATTTTAGGCGAGAATTTAAGGAAAGAATCGGGAAAATGAGAAACGTATTCTAATTTATGAGCAATGAATTATTCTTAGAGTTAGAGCAAGACGAACCCGGAATCGTCATGATCAATCGAGTGAAGCGCACATACTCAGGAACAATTCCAAGGAACCAGGAATTTTCGCGCATGAATGTCACAACGTCTTTCAGAGCTACTGGTGATTTGAATTTGCTTCTCATGATACTCAGAGCCATATCTCGATCGCTTACTAATCTGAATTCGTCAAAGTCTACTTTGTAAAATTTTAAAATTATTTGTACATCAACTTCTTCACCAAGAATGAACTTTCCTAATATCTCGTACATTTCGGGTGAATCAGATTGAAATCTTCCTTTCAGTGAGCAAACGACTTGATTAAAAATCTCGTGATACATTTTCCGATAATACTCCTCCGGCGTTTTGAAAATGTGATTCTCTACACTACTATCGTCGATTCGCTTGGGGATTTTGCGTTGACGCGGCAAACTTGGTTCATCAAGTACTCTTGAGCCAAATGGCTTGAAACTTTGAATCACGGGAATTGTCTAATGCAAAGGTTACAGATTCAATTTTTCTGTAAGAGTCGATAACACAAAGCTCTGCCTTTTGAAGATCTTTGTTGAGAATTTCGATTCTGTCAAAAATTTGTATCAACGAAATTAGGAGGAAAAGAAAAGAAAATTACCTCAAATTCAGGTGGGTAATTACCCACGTACAAAAAATTCAGGTGGGTAGTATTACCCACCATACATAGGGCTTCCGCCGGCCCTGCCTAAGCCTAAGATCATTCCACTCTTCTCTATTTCACGCTCTGTATTTCCTATTAGTGACCCCAACTCTCCGTAGATCCTCCTATACTCCAACTACCTATCTCTTACGAGGTGTGTTCAAAAAGTAAGGTGCCTTTGTATTTTTAAGAAAAAATATTTATTTATTCATCAATATTTATGTTGTCCCCTTCAAAGTAATCCCCTTCAGATACAATACACTTATACCAACGGTTTTTCCCATCCTCAAAGCACTTCTCATAAGCACTTTTCGGTAAAGCCTTGAGCTCTTCCAGCGATGCAATCTTTATCTCTTCAATCGTTGCAAATCTCCGTCCTTTCATAGGTCTCTTTAGTTTTGGGAACAAGAAAAAGTCAGATGGGGCCAAATCCGGTGAATATGGTGGCTGAGGCATGATTGTGGTGTTGTTTTTGGCCAAAAAATCTCTCATAAGCAAAGATGAGTGAGCAGGGGCATTATCGTGATGCAAAAGCCATGAATTGTTTTTCCACAATTCTGGACGTTTTCTTCGTATTGCTTCTCGCAAACGGCGCATAACTTCCAGATAATACTTTTTATTGACCATACCACCATATGGTAAGAACTCCTGATTCACCACGCCATGGTAATCGAAGAAAACAGTGAGCAAAACTTTGACATTTGATTGAACTTGGCGTGCTTTTTTCGGTCTTGGCTCTTCTGGCCGCTTCCATTGGGACGATTGGGCTTTGGTTTTGATATCATAACCATATACCCATGATTCGTCACCAGTTATGACCCTTTTGAGTAAATCTGGGTCGACGTTGACGTCATTCAACAGCTCTTGAGCGATGCTCATGTGACGGTTCTTTTAATCAAAATTTAGCAATTTCGGAACAAACGTTAGAAAAAATTTCATGGCACGAGCCAAGCGATATACCGCCATCCTCAGAAACTTCTCTGATAGTGATTCGACAATGTTCCAAAACAATTTTCTTCACTGCTTGAACGTTTTTGTCAGTTGTTGACGTGCTTGGGCGTCTAGAGCGAGGCTCGTCATTGGCAGCTTCCCGGCCATCTTGGAAGAGTTTGTACCACTTGTAAACATTTTTTTTACTCAAAACAGCATACGGAGCACTTAATTTTATTTTTTACACAAAATTTGATGCAAATCCATTGATCGATATTTCTCGATAGCAAAAAATCGACAAGCACGCAAAACACTTATAACCTTTACGCCTCTCACAACCAAACAAAAAATGCCATTCACTTGATATTTGGTACAGATGTTCGGGAAGAGTGTACCAACACAACAAAACAAAAAAATCGATAATCGAAAATACGTTGCCCGCGAAATTGTTTAAGTTGCCTTACTTTTTGAAAACACCTCGTATATTAAAAAGAGTATCAAACTATCGGCTTACCCTAACCTAGCACCATTTTTAGCAATTTTCGCTGTTATTTTTGTTTTGATTGCAACTGTTGTTTTTCTAGGCAGCGCTTAAAGGTCGAACAATGTTTCTTTTTTTTTTAATAAAATGGCTGCCACGAGCGCGTTGTATTTTGCATGCGCGCTTCCGGTGCTGCAGGAAATGTTTCCTTTATGCGCCAGGCTTTATGTTCGGGGTGTGCATTTGAAGGCCGACGATTTATGGGCCAAAGTCGACGCACATTTGAACCAGGGTTTTGAATAATCCATTTAAAAGCAAGGGCAGAGGGTATATCTTATTTTAAATAATGATTACGTTTCCTCCAGCAAAAAAAAAAGACAAAGGCAGACCAAGACCAAACACACACATGGATAGAAAACTGAACGCTCCAGTTTCTATAGCATACTTTCGGGCATGTCCTTCGCAGCTTACAGACCACACACACACAAACGCACACACATACACATAAATTCTTATACAATGACATTGCAGCCATCATTCACAAAAGCACCAAGCTTAGTTGAAGCGGAACGGGGAGGCTGCCAATGCGTGTAGGCGGGGCAGTTACGGGGTATAACTGCTACCAAGCCAGGGGCAAACTGTTGCTGCTAGCAGTAAATAAAATCAACGTCAATGTCACTAAAAAACATTCACCAAAAATGTTGGCAGCCCGAGAACCGACTGAGTTGAGTACACACTGAGTAGAAAACACTGCACGTGCCTTGCTTATGCTGCTGAATTTGCCCCGGATCCTGGCATTCTGTACAGTGGTCAAAATACTCGATCGAGTTGCATTAATTACAAAGACTAAAACTGGCATTAAGAAGTGTTAAATTTTTTGTAAAATTACGTTTTTTTTAAAGGGCTTTGACTGCAATCATAGAAAAATGATCACTACCTAGTGTTCTCGTGAGTAGGGTATGAACATCAATCAACAATTTGAGTTCCGGGAAGGACATGGCAGAATGGAGCAGATACACAGAGTCATGAATCACATCCTTCAGGCGTTTGACGACAAGGAATACTGATACGGAGTATATGTAGACGTCAAACAAGCAGTTGACAGAGTTTGGATAGCTGGTCATCTGTCTAAAATTAAAAAATTACTTCCTGCTCCAATTTTTCATTTATTAAAAACCTACCTAGAAGACAGAAAATTTTATGTTAAAATAAAAGAATCGAAATCTACGGAAAACAAAATGAGAGCTGGTGTACCACAGGGAAGCGTCCTGGCCCCTAAGAACTTTATATAAAATGATAGTGGCTCCAGATCTGGGGTATGGCGGCTCGCTGGAGTCTCTCACGTATATAGACACTACAGAACAGGGCCTTACGCCTTATTACTGGGTGTGAATGGTATGTAAGGAATACTAACTTGCACCACGACCTCAGACTGGAGACCGTCGATCTCCAGATAAATAAGCACACAAACCGCTACAACGAAAGGAAAAAAAGACACCTTAATAGGCTCCCAAATAAAAATCCTATAAAAAGGCTTAAAAAAAATAAGTTTTAAAAATCTGCTCCAAAAAAAAATGCTTGATCTGCTTAGTGAAAGTAAGAGCCTTTCACTGCTATTCTCGCCAAGCAGTTCAAGAAGTTTTTATTGCCCTATTGGTAATTTAGGAGCAATGTTGTTGTGAGGCAAAATGCCAAAAATTTTGATCAAATTTAGTACAGTGCTTGGAAACTATAAAAAACTCTTGAATACAAAATTTGGTTACGATATCTTCATGAACAAACGAATTATACATCTAGAACTTTTTTTTTGTCGATGGAATTTTAATTTTCTTGTTAACTATAAGCGTCATAACTTAAAAATTTATCGACCGATTTTGATAAACCATGATTTTTCTTACTCGGCATTGATAATTCTTCAAGATTAAATGTAAAAAAGTAAAGGTATTTTAACAAAATGTAACATAAAAAAGACTTCAAAGTGTGAAAAACTAAAAAAAAAAAGTGTAAATCTTAGATAACTTTTAAAAAATCTCGTAGTTGCTTTGTATGAAGTATAAACAAATGCACGTCATCTTAAAGCTTGAATCTTCTTCTTTTCAAAACCGTAAAGCAAATCGGTTGAAAAATGGGGACGTTGTGATTGTAGGAGTGATCGCAGTACCCGAAAAACGGTTTTTAAGCAATAACTTGCGATTTTGGGGGTGTTAGACAATTTTGAAACACACTATCGTGATCTACTCGTCAAGACCTACAACGTACACTAGGTCACTTGAAAAGTTCTAAGTCACTGTTGTACAGTGTTATCAAAAAGAATTTTTTTAAATTGTTTATTATTTTATTCAAAATCACTTTGCAATTCACATATTTAAAAATCGAAAATTATTTCCCCCAAAATCTATTATTTCGACCACTGTGCCTTGCCTCAGTCTAATGCCGCATCCCGCTGAGTGGCAAAAGTCTTGCTTATAAATTAAGGCTGCCAGGCATTGCCAGCTTTTGTTTCATATGTTTCTCTTCTCTTATTTTGTTTTTATTTTTTAGTTGCAGTTTGCATACTTATGCGCTCTTTATTTACATGCCACGTTGCATGCCACAGTGCCATTAAATCTTTCTCATGCTTCGCACTGCATTCGCACCTTCCCTACCCCTACCCCTGACTCACTCACTCTGACACTCTCTCCGGCGCTCTCACAGCAGCATGGCGTTAAATTGCCCAGCAGCAAGCATTTGCATTTGCTTTCGCTTTGCTCACAGATACTCACACACACACACACACATTGACACAAAATCTGTTGGCAATGTGTGCACTGGCATGTGCAGGCGTCAAAGTATCTTACGGATACACATTGCATGCCTTGGCACGCAGCAATAGCAGAAGCAGCAGAACCAGCAGCAGCTTGCTCCAGGCTTAAAATATATATTTTGCCTGGGAAACCGCTGAGGTCAGTGGCGTAGTAACGAAAGGAATTGAGGGGATCAATCAATTTCATTTTTTTTTAAATATTTCATTTACAATCTGTCTGTTGTTAGACTATAAGTAAATATTATTAAATAATAATTATAAAAAAAATTCCATTGAAACCTACTATTGTGTTATCAAACAATATAAAAGTAATTTTTTGATTTTCAGATTACTCAATTTACTTAGAATCTAGAGAGGGTCTACTTTTAATTTTGAGAATATTTTTTATTATGTGAATTTACTTGACAAGTATAATGAAGTTCGTTTCGAATTTGTCTAAGTTAATTATATTTATTTTAACAACGACAAAATTTTATTAATTGCGGCAATCCCATAAGTTGCGAATAATTTGACCCTTCCTATTATTTATATTCAATAATATTCTTTGAAATATCTTCATCTAACTTTGATCTGAAGAACAGGAATTTATGGTTTTGCAATGTACTTCATTCATTTATTTAAAGGACAAGGCAATGAAGTACTAGTTAATTTTTATTAAAATAATTGTGAACAAAATTAAATAATCGAATAGTGAAAATCTGTGCAACAAAGTTGTAGGTCTAAGGATTTATCGAAAAGCATACGGGAAACATGAGAAATTATGGACAATTACAAATTTTATAGTTTGAAATCACAAAAATTAGAAAAAATAAAGATTTATTATCGAATACAAATTTATTTATTGATTACACTAGATTAGATTCGAAATATTCGTAAAAAAGCTCTCTTTCAGCATTGAGCTTAATATATTTTTTAAATATTTTTTCTTGTTAATAAGAAGCATACCGAAAATTATAATTCGAATATTTTTACTTATTCTATAGTTCGATCTTTCGATCTAATTGTCTTTCATATCCAACAATTTAATTCACGAAAAATTAACGAAAAACTAAAACATCTGCCCAAAAAAATATTTTTCGCAAATATCTCGAAAACGTTGCTTAAGAAAAAAAAGGTTACCATTTTCGTGTTTCTCGACTCCAAATTACCCTAAAAACAATATCAATTTTCTCCTAAAAAGGGTGTTAAATTTCAGTAAAGCATTGAGTGCTGGGTGGATTAGCTGGCCAAAATTGAGATGATGGAAAACATAGTATACCCCCAATAAATGATCTTATGGCTTTGCCAATTATTTGATTTTAATCATTGAAGCCCTACTTATCGTTTTTCCTTTGATAATCTCGCAGGGTTTTTACTCTTTAATATCAGTTGACAGCTACTTAAGCGAAGGTTCCCTCAAATTTGAAAAAAAAAATTGAAGTAACGCATTTGTAGAATTTTTGTACGAAAGGATGGAAGCCATCAATATTTATAGAAATAGACTGTCTTGAACTCACCAAAGGGATTTCTCGGAACCATGTTTATCATCAAAATTTCCTGAGCAGCTCTCAATATATTGTTCCGATTTCCTTAAAAAAAAGGATATTATTTTTTATCAGCTTATACTAACAATATACAAAAAAAGTGACAAAATTATTTTTTTTTCGAAAGTCCACGTTTCGGTTAATTTTTCTGATTTTGTAGCTATAGAGAATTTCAATAATTTCCATAAACAAAAAACATTTTTCATTTTACTACAAGAGGCTAGAATTGAAATTCGGGGACGATGGTCTGCGTGCAGAGGCAGACAAAAGCCGCCATTTTTAATTTCGTCGAAATTTAAATGTACAATAAAAATCGCATATAACAATCCAAACAGTAGGTTTGTGTGGTTTTTCATCATGCCACAGATAATTCCCAAACTTCGATTTCTTTTCGGTCCAATTTAAAAAAACCTCTCCTTCAAGATGGAAGCCCTATCATTGCTATCTGGTTACTCCAAAGTAGTGATATTACCAGCCAAGACAACGAAAAGTAAAACGAATCAGGTTCTCTGTAAAATTTGTTGTCGTCGATACTGTACTGATTAAGTGTTGTAAAATCTCAACAGATACAATTTTTTGATAGGTTCAAGTGCAGAATGTTTCACAAAATAAAAGCGATATTTGACAAAAATTTTAAGTACACCCGCCAGATGCACTAAAATTCGGTGAATTTGCTCATAATCAAAAGAAGTGAAATCCCCAAAGGTTCTCTCACTCACATCCCTTCCCTCGCAAAATTAGCTACCTACACCGCTGTCTGCACATTATGCAAACACAATCACACACTCGTGACTATGCACTAATACACATGCATGCGCATTTGCATAAGTGCATTTAGGATTTAAACATCGATCCAAAAATATTCAACAAATTTGCGTTGTGTTGCCTGATTGCGCCACAGGCAATTAGTAAAAGCCATTTGTAAATCCACTTGAGCAATGTTTGCCCACACACACACACACACACACACACGCACACGCACCTACACAGATGCTAACACATAGATACCAAAACAGCTATACACTAATACATGCACAGCACACTGAACGTTGTATACACAATAAATACGTTTATTTGTGCGTGTGCGTGTGCATGTGTGTGTATTTGAACTCATTTTATTTGCCAGTGTCAAGCAGAGCGCGTCAGCTGCCGTTTACCAATGATTTGTCAACAAAATAGAACGTTGCCTCTCTTTATCACTCGCTCTCGTTCCCGCTCTCTCTCTCTATCTCAACTCTTAAGCTCTCACTATGTCTCTGCACGAAAGAGCGGCTTCAACAATTGCCATTTCCTTTTTATTGGCACGTTGCATCGGTTGTAATTCGTAGAACATTAGTTGTGTCAATATTTGATAGCCCAGTTGGAAACACTTGGCTATGAAGCGTGCCACTCACTCACTTCACATATGTGTTTGAATATATATATGACATATATACATATATATATATATTTTTTTTGTTTTTATTGGTTTGTATCACATTGCGTTAGAGCATATTTGTTTTATAGATTTAAATGGCAGAAGGAATCGATACAGTACTTAAGTTTAGGAGAAATTAAATCAAATGTATCGTTTCACCAAAATGTTAACGTAATCCTTACTTAGCTGATATGTGGCGATTCGTGTTAATATGTGTCCCAGATTTATCGTATCGCAAAAGCCCACAACTTTGAAAAAATGTTGAATACATTTTCTGGACGCGGGAACATATTCGAAAACCGGCTAATAGTGGCAGTTAAGTATATACTAACTAAAACTAACTACAGTAGCGGACAAAAATATCCGGACACCTGATTTGCGCTTGTAAATGCGAACTTTGAAGCGTCGTGGGCGCTGCATAAAAGTTTCGATCGACTTGAAATTTTTTAATTGTAATCGTGTGTTATTTAGCTTCTAATAAGTGATAAGTTTTATGATTTCAGCTGTCTGGAAAGTGAAAAAAAATTACTGATTTGCATAAAGGAGCCATACTGGCTCTGCGGTCAGAAAACTTGAGCCTCGGTGCTATAAGTGCTAAAGTTGGATTCAGCAAATCTTCAATAGGTCAATTTCTTAACTATTATGAAGAATCCGGCAGCCTTAAGAGAAAACCTGGCGCAGGGAGGAAGAAGAAGACGACCGACAAGGAACATCGGATATTAAAGCGTTTAAGTATGGAAAATCGGTTCAAAACCGCTGAAGACATAAGGACCGAATTTTTCCAGTCTGGAGGAGTCAACATTAGCACAAGGACTGTGCGAAGACGCCTCGTGGAGGATGGACTTAATGCTCGCCGGCCAGCAAAAAAATCCGGTCTTAACCTTAAAAATGCGTCAAAAAAGGCTACAATGGGCTAAAATCCACGAGTCTTGGACCTTAAATGATTGGAAAAACGTCATATTTTCTGGTGAATCCAAAATAAACCTTTTTGGTTCAGATGGGATGACGTACGTACGCCGTTAAGTTGGAGAGCGGTTTAAAAACGAGTGCCTAAGACGAAATGTAAGGCATGGGGGATCCAGTATGGTCTGGAGATGTTTTTCCTACTATGAATTTGGTGATCTGGCCCTCATTGATGGAACTGTAAACACAGAAAAGTATCAACGAATTTTGGACAAACAACTTATACCATCAATTGAGGAGCACCTTTCGTATTCCGATGATTCCATTTTTCAGGACGATTCTGCTCCTTGCCACCGTGCAAAATCGGTAAGTCATATTTTTTTTTCATGCTGTAACTATTGTGCATTTTATTACTAAGTATTTACATTTGTAAGATTTATTTTTTTAGGTAATTAGTTATTTGAAGAAGGTGGGCATACCAACGTTGGACTGAGGCAATAGTCCGGATTTAAATCCGATAGAGAATCTTTGGCATATTTTAAAGATTAATGTAATGAAAAGGAAACCCAAAACATTAAAAGAGCTGGATTTCATTGTGGAAAATGTGTGGTACAAGGACATAACAATTGAAACAATCCAAAATTTGGTTTATTCAATAGGAACACGCATAAAATCGGTCATAAAAAATGCCGATTTCAATAAAATTTGACACAGTGCTTGAATACCTTAAAAAAGATATGAATGCCAAATTTATTTCAAATATCTTTACAAACAAACAAAACACATCGAATTTTGTATAAAAAACGTGTTTTTGGACCGATTTGTCCTATGGGAGCTATATGATCTAGTCAAACGATTTGGATTAAATTTAGTACAGTGCTTAGGAACTATAAAATACTCACGAATGTCAAATTTGGTCCCAATATCTTAACAAACAAACGAAACACAACAAATTTTGTTAAAAAATATAGCGAATTTTCTTTAAAAAAGTTATTTTGGCCGATCGGTCCTATGGGAGCTATATGATATAGTGAACCGATTTTGATCAAATACATTGGTACAGTGATTAGGAACTATAAAAAACTTGCGAATACCAAATTTGGTTACGATATCTTAATAAACAAACGAATTATTCATCTAAAACGCTTTTTTTTTGTCGAGGTCGTCTCAAACACCCCCATGGGAGCTATATAATTTATCCCCGATATCAAAAAAATAAAATAAACTTGCCTCCTATGGAATAATATGGGATCTAATGTGAAAGTTTGGTAACTCTAGCTCTTACCATCTCTGAGATCTAGGCGTTCACACGGACAGACGGACAGACAGACAGACAGACAGACGGACAGACGGACATGGGTATATCGACTTCTCTATTCACCCTGATCATATTTTAGGTAACTTTGGGGTGTCTCCGACGTCTCCTTCTATATGTTACATACACATTTTCGGCTTGCACAAACTTAATATACCCTTGGTACCATACGGTACAGGGTATAAAAATAATGGACGAACAACAAAATATTAAAAGTTACAATATAATTTAAGTGTATTAAATATCGTACTAAATAAAAATAACTTACTTATAATTTTAAGTCACTGAAAAAAAAAAAAAATTAAAAGTCTATTTGGCTACCCTAAGCTGATCATTCATTTTTGACTCAGTTCACTATTTAGTTTATCTTTTTTTACAGAAAGCTTTCAGAGAAAAAAAATCTCGGTTCATAATAGTAAAACAAATAACATATACAATAAAAAAATCTCAAACCGATATAAGCTAATTTACCATGCTAACGCCGATTCAAAGTTCACGCATGCAGCCGAAACTAAGCGGCCGGATATTTTTGCCCGGTACTGTATATAGTTGAACCTTTAAAGAATTTTACATTCGAGGTGTAATTTTTTTCTTAAATTTTAATTACTGCTCTTAAGCGGCCAAATATTTTGAAACATATATTTTTTTTCACATCTATCCACGATCAAAATTTTATTGCATAATTTTAAATGCCCCACATTTTATGTTCTTGAACCTATAAAAACGGCTATTATGTTTGCTTAACTTTTTTGTTTGTGCAAACTTTCAAATATACATTTATTTTTATGGATTGCAGTTTTCTCATTAAGTGGAGGTTCTTTCAAATTTGGCCGAAAGGAAGGCGAAGCTTGGTAGTTATTTTTGGCATAATGAAAAGACAAACAAACTTCAAGTTTTGATTGTTAAATGCGATTTTTATTGTATAATAATTGTAAAATTTTATCTCGACGAAATGCAAAATGGCGGTTGAAAACTGACGGTTCTTGTCTGCCACTGCGGGCAAAACATCCTCCCCGAGTTTCAGCTCTTCAGCATCTTGTAGCGAAATTATATAAAACTTTTTTTGGGTTTATTGAAATTAGTGAAATACTCTATAGCTTATACTAAACCAGAATGAGTTTTGAAAAAAACGTGTTTTTTTCACCTTTTTTGTGATTTGAATTTGCCTAAAAATAACAATTTAAGAAATTTTCATGTATATGGTTAGCATAAGCTATACAATAAATTAAATCCTTTCAAACATGCTTAAAATAAGGGAAATCGAAATAAGAGCTCAAGAGCTGTGCTGGAAATTGTGATGAAAAACATGACTCCGAAAAAAGCGCGTTTAAAGTTTTTAGGAAGTTTAAATTTATTGTGTAAGCGCGCACTCAAGGTGCTCTAGAAGAATAGAGGATAGAATATTGGAAACACATCCAAGTTCGCTAGCCTGTGGTCTTGCGGGTCACAGATCAAAGCAAAGATCGAAAAGTTCCGATCTAAAAAATCGAAATTTTTTTTTTTAAATGTAGTTTTTATTTAAAAAAAAAAATCGTTTTTTGATCAAATTTGAAAGAACCTACCCTTAACAAATTACAAATCCAGGCTGTGAAACAGAAAATATATTTGACATGTAACAGGAAGTTATCTATTTATCACAGGAGAGTACCTCAAGGCCAAGACTTGAACATCGTCTTCAATGAAGCGTTAAAAGTGGCTGGTGTGTTTATTTATTGAGAGATCAGCTAACTTCCGTCCACCATCCTGAGATGAAGCGGCAGGCTCTGTAATGAAAAGTCTGAACACCTAGCCGACTCAAGCAACCTATCATGTTCTAGATCTGGTTAGCGTGTTACAGGTATGCGATTCTCGTCCAACTTTGAGAGAGGGGGCTCAAAACCCGGAACACCAATGACCCAACTTTCCATGATTCGTTTTAAACGAAGTTTAAAAATAAGTCGAGTATTCAGTATTCAGTATTTTGTAGCTGAAAAACTCGGCAAGTCTATGGGTAGCTGATTTTTTCTCTAAGTATATGATTCAAGGCAATGATCTATCTGCCAGCCTACCTCTTAAGATGGTGTATGTATTCCCAAATCCCATAATTTCAATGATATTCACATGGTGAAGCCAAGTCTTATGAATTCGTTTCGTTCAAAACTTTGCCGCACTCCATAATTTTAAATAATATAGTAATAATATAATACATACCGAATACATATAATACGGCCAATTAAAAATATATTTTTATTAGATTTAAGTTTAAAACATTTTGGACATGTCCGTAATTTAATCGGTTCTTTTCATGACTATCTGTATGATACCCCCTTATCTTGAAGATTGTATATGCTAGAATAATCAAACTTAAAACTTAGAGCTTAAATATAAGTGGGCAGATCAAGATTATATTTTTTTTTGTATAAGACCTAAATTTTATAAATAAAAAAGGTATATTTGGTCAGAGAACTATAAAAAACTTTCGAATACCAAATTTACGATATCTATTACGATATCTTCATAAACAAAGGAATTATTCATCTAAACCATTTTTTTTCGTGGTCGTCTGACACAACCCTATGATAGCTATATAATTTAACCCCGATATCAAAAAAATAAAATAAGCTTGTCTCCTAAGTAATAATATGGTATCTAATGTGAAAGTTTGGTTACTCCAGCTCTTACCATCTCTGACAGACGGACCGACGGACATTTTAACTAACTAAAAGACTGCAACGTCACGTGAGGTGGTTCAAAAAGTGAAGAAGCGACGTGAGCGAAATCCCCGACGAAGTGCCAATCAAATGGCGAAAGAACTGAAAATATCTGACCGTAGCATCCGTCGCATACTGAAAAATGATCTCAAGGTCAAGCCTTACAAGATCCAAAAGGCACATGATCTCACACCGAAGCAGCAACAAGTCAGACTTGAGAGAGCGAAGGAGTTGCTTCGCTTGGCCGAAAGCGGTCAATTGCCGAACATTGTGTTTTCTGACGAGAAAATTTTTACAATTGAGCAATTCGTAAACTCTCAAAACGATAGGGTTTACTTGAGGGATTGTTCATACGAGAATTTGAGTCATCGATTGGCCACCAGGAGGCAGCACCCGCCACAGATAATGGTTTGGGCCGCTGTAACCGCAGATGGGCGCTCTCCAATCGTTTTCATCGAGCCTGGCGTCAAGGTTAATGCGCAATATTATCGGGAAAGTATTCTGGAGGTTGCTTTGAAGCCGTGGGCAGACAAACATTTCGGTGGAAGACCATGGACGTTTCAACAGGACTCGGCACCGTCTCACAAAGCTCGAGTGAACCAAGAATGGCTGAAAAACAACGTTCCGAACTTCATAACGTCCACACAATGGCTCTCGAATTCACCAGACGCGAATCCGATGGATTATTCTCTTTGGGCCATTTTGGAGAGCAAGGTCCGAACTAAAAGATACAACAGTCTCGAGGCGCTGCAAAAACCCATTGTCCACGAGTGGGCCAAAATACCTGCAAGTCACATTCGGGCAGCTTGCGATTCATTTTTGGAAAAAAAAAATATAAGTTAAGATAGTCTCAAATACTAAGAAGAATATACAAAAAATCTTGGCCTGAGAACTCAAAATGCTGCTCTATTTATTTTTAGAATTGGACACTATCATACGCAACTGGGATTTTTCTACCAAAATTTGTTGTGCAGTGAAAACATTTGTATTTCAGAAATTTTTTTCTTATGTAAATACAAAAAAAGTAAAAAGATAAAAAAAAAAATTCTTTCAAAACGTTGGTACAAAAAGAAAAATATTACTTCTCTGACAAAAAACATTTTTTATCCAACAAATATGGTATAAAAAAATAGTAATAAAAATATAAATCAAGAGCTTGAACAAATGGTCTTAACCATAACTACAAAAATTAAGTGCAGTATTTATATTTAGTTTCTAAAGATTTATTCTGCTTTTATTTATAAGTGTTCCAGTTTAGATTTGTTTTTATTTGTTCTTGATAGCGTCAATTTTTGCAAGTGCTTTCATTTGCAGTGCCAACATTAATTTGAGAATCGTTTTAATGCTCTCCAGAATTCAAATAAATTCCAATGACAGCCCCGACCTTGGTCAATGACAGCAGATTTATTGTTTATAAATTGCCTTTAAATTGGTATTTCGAGTTTAAAACGAAAATTAAATGTTTATCGAATTGGTATTTGCGAATTTTAATTTTGTAGCACTTAAGTTTATTGTATAAAAATTAAACATAAGTTTAAGTTCCCTGAGAATCTACTATTTAAGAACATTATTATTTTTGTACATTTTACATAATTTAATTATGACTTTTTTAAACTTTTGTTGCGTACTTTTGTCATTTATAATGCTGAGCGTTTTTTACCTTTCGTACTATTAATAAAAGTGACGAGGGTCTGATAAATGTTTGCAATAAGCCAACAGGAAAAATGTACTTTAAATAAATAATGAAAATAAAATTAAAAGACGTGCTCCCTCAAGGCACTATATCTTATGTTATATATTATAATTCGATTGGCGTCAACTAGAAGATAATATTACTTTTTAAGAAAACAAAAAGGGTCGTAATACCAGATTGCTGACCCTTTTCAAAATCTGCGTACAAAAATAGGCTAAAGAGTTGAGGATATGCAAATCAATGAAATAGAAGGTTCTATTTATTTATTTTAATAACTAACAAAAGTCAATAAAAATAAAGAGAATTCTACTTTGATAGGGGATATACCCTAAGGAGATACTTCAGATTTATAAAACAAGATGGATAATTCATTTGTTTATGAAGATATTCGAAATAAATTCCCAAAAATGGCACAAATTTTATAAAACATGATCATAATATATGCAGCTTGTATAGAGCTAATCGGTCCAAAAATCATTTTTGAAAATAATTCGTTATACTTCGTTTTTTGTGAAGTTATTTTAACGAAATTTGGCATTCAGAAATTTTTTTAAAGTACCCAACTACTGTACCAAATTTTATCAAAATTGGTTGACTATATCATATTGAAAATACATCAGCGAAAATAAGTGAAGCGGGCCACTTTTTTGGCGACCTTCTCCGATTTTGATGAATTTTACACAGTTGGTAGAGCTACTGCCCAATAGTAACCACGCCCAATTTTAATAAGCTTCACTTACTTTCGCCGATATATATACAGCTGCTACTGCCTCAACGCCGACAAATCCTGAGTCACGTCCCATTAGTTATGGGCATTGTTCTCACGAGGAAGGCCAAAGAGCTAATCAGAAGAACGAGGTGCCTCCGAAGAAGAGCAATTCGATCTGAAGATCCTTGGGACCGAATTTTGTGGAATCGAGCAGCAAATCAGCTACGTAACCTCTTAAGGGAACTCAGAAGTGATTTCTTCGAGCAAAAACTGGCTTCCATGGACGACACCGTCTTTGCGAACTACTCTCTATGGAAGTGCACAAAATCGCTTAAACGACAACCCTTAAGACAGGTTCCTGTCTGAAGTACTGGGGGAAAACTTGCTTAAAACGAAAGGGAACAGGCTAATGCTTTTGGATACTATCTAGAGGATCGTTTCAGTCCTTATGAATTTGCTACGCTAGAGCAGACTTGGGAGACCCACCAGAACCTTCAGACCTTCTATGGAAGTGCACAAAATCGCTTAAACGAGAACCCTTTAGACAGGTTCCTGTCTGATGTCCTTGTGGTGAACTTGCGAATAATGAAACGAAGCAGGCTAATGCTTTCGGATACCATCTAGAGGATCGTTTGAGTCCTTATGAATTTGGCACGATAGAGCAGACTAGGGTGACCCACCAGAAGCTTCAGACCCCACTGCAAATGTCTCTGCCTATTAACCCTATAAGAATTGAAGAATTAACTGAAGCAATCCAATTATTGCCGAAAAATAATACTCCGGGTATAGATAGGATTTGCAATGCTACGTTGAAGGCCTTGCCTACAAGAGCGCTCCTTTACATGGTATTAATTTTTAATACTAATATCAGGCTCCAAGTCTTCCCAAAGCAATGGAAACCAGCAGCGATTCTAATGATTCAGAAGACAGGCAAACCAGCAGCTGATCCTGAGTCGTATCGGTCAATAAGTCTCTTACCCGCCCTGTCTAAATTATGGGAGAGGACTATTGCGAATAGGATTTCTGCCATTATAAGTGAACGCAATATCTTACCGGATTACCATTTCGGCTTTCGAGAGGGACACGGCACTGTGAAACAGGTCCATAGATTGGTGAAGCAGGCTCTTGACGACATGCAGTTCTCCAAAGCTTTCTTCATAGACACGCAGCAAGCGTTCGATAGGATGTGGCTTGATGGTCTACTGTGCAAAGTTAAAAACCTTTTGGCCTTGTAAGGTCTGGAAGGACGAGAATTTAAGGTCAAGGTAAGGGACATAAGTACACTGCAACGAGAGGCCTGTGTAAGTGATACGGGCGTAATTAGATCATGCCCAGCAGAGCCGTTAAATGTGATCTTGAATATGATTCCGATTGACATCCAATTAAAGCTAACTGCAGCAAATACGGCCACCAGAATCAAAGAAACTGGACTCTGGAGGACTAGGCAGCATTCTGAAGGGTCAAGAGACTAGTAAATCAACAGATTACTTAACACCAGTATTGGACTTCAAGAAGAGAGACGTCAGATTCCCGACGCGAAAGGAGTGAGACATGAACAGGCTAATGAGAGCAGACGTAGCTGCAATCTATACTGACGGATCCAAGATGGATCGCAGTGTAGGAGCAGGGGTCTACTCGGACGAACTCGAAGTATCTCTCTCCTATCGCCTAGGCAGTAGAAACAGCATCTTCCAGGCGGAAGTCTTTGGCATCAGAGAAGCATGTAAGGTATTGAATAATCATCCGAGTCAGCTGGCGGAGGCTTGTATATTCTCCGACAGTCAAGCAGCTTTGCTGGCGATCAAATCGCCAACCGTAAACTCAGAAATCATCAAACAATGCAAAGAAGATCTAAATGCCCATGCAAGCAGAATGAACATCGCTCTCGTATGGGTTCCCGGACATAGGAACGTATACGGGAATGAAAAGGCTGATGAACTAGCGAGAAAAGGAGCATTAGATGGCGAGGCAGCGGAGGTAGCTGTTAAATACCCACTCAGCGCTATCAAGAGAGAAATTCTTCTGCGAGCTCAGAACAAGGCTGAAACCAGATGGAAAAATATTGGCACTTGCAAGATTGCAAAGGAAATTTGGCCGTGATATGACAAGCGTAGAACGGCCGAACTGCTAAGCAAGCCAAGAACAATGATCTTCAGAATAGGATCGACAATAACCGGACATTGGCCGTTAGGAGGCCATGCAAAGAAAATGGGCTGGCCCTACAACGTCAGATGCCGAAGCTGTGACCAGGAGAACACAGAAGAGACAGTTTATCATTATTTATGTGAGTGCCCACGATTGGGGTCCTTACGCCACAGAGAACTAGGAAGCTTCGCGTTAGGAAGCCTACGTGGCTTGGCAGAAAATAACATAGACGACATCAGCAGGTTTATTATCGGATCGAGATGGTTTGAGTAAACCGAACAGCAGTGGTTCCCATAAGTGGTGTAACAAAATGGCGCATTAGCGCTAATTGAGTTTGAATATGTTGTCACTCAAACGGCACCCAAACCAACCAACCAACCAACCAAGGGACATATACTCGACCACTTATAATATGAGAGCAGTAGTGCCACAAGGCAGTGTTCTGGGTCCGCTGCTCTTTTCCTTGTATATTTCTGATATACCCAGCGCTACCTCTCAACACAGCAAAGTCAGAAAGTTGGGTAAGCCTACCTACACTGAAAATCTTCATACGGCATTATGAGGCTTGGCTCTTATTAAATTACCATCCATGTATTTTTAAGGTACGAATTTGATGTACAGGTTCTACACTTAATAAAATAATAATAAAGAAAAAAACTATATCATATAACTCCCATAGGAACCATCAAAAAAAATTATTGTGGTTCAGAATTCATCGGTTTTTGGTTGATTTTATGTTTTTTATTGTAACCTAATTTCACAATCTAATATCTTTTGTTGTTTTTAAGCAATATACCGAATTTTATTCCAAGCTACTGGTACAGGGTATTCCAAAGACGATCATGCCAGAATTTAGCTTACGCCTTCTTATTAATTTATGATTTGTATTGAGCTTTTTTTGATTTTCATACGAACTTCGAACTTCCACACATCCAAATTAGACCCACTTAAAATACAATTTTTTTTGTACTTTAAACGAATAAGTGTTATTTACCAAAAACATCAGATTAACCCTCTTCAAAACATATATTCCAACTTGCGTCAAAAGCATAATGAATATTGCCCCACTTAATCCAGAAAAAGCTTATGTAAACAGCATTATATAGCACAAATGTGGTAATAAGCTAAGGCTAATACGTAGTTGGTTAAAAAATTCCATACACGTTTAAACATCAAAGCCCAAAGTTGGCTTTATAAACTAATTTATTAGTTTTCTTTAGTCTCTACCCAAAGTAGTACACACAAGTGTGCAACAGTGCGTATGCGTAATATTAAATTTTTATGAAATTTTCACCAGCTTATTGGCACTTTAAAGATAAGATTGTTTTAAAGTCAGCTTCACATGGGCTGCCAAAGCTATAAATAGCATTCAGTCAGGGAGTTGACTTTGTGTCACAATCTCAAAGGAACATTTAAAAGCGCTGCTAACCAAAAAACTCTTAGGAACCCCAAAAAAATAAAGGGACAACAAGGGCAGCAAGAGTAAGCAGCTTTTTGCAACTAAAGCGATAATTTGGAACGTTGTCAAAACAAAGTGCGGGCCCATACACACACACACTCACACAGATACACAGACACTCGCGCACACAGATACACAGTTAAGTCGCGACAAATTCAATTTGAAAGCCCGCCGAATAACTGCGCCGGGCAGGCAGCCAACACGATATAGAAGCATTATATAGTGCCAGACTTATACAGATATACTCACACACACAGATACCCACATGCAGACACACACAGATACTCACACACTTCGATCCGGGCATAAGCGTGCTTAAGTAGGGGTACGCGTAAATTGTTGTTGCTGTCTTAATGCGTGCCGAAAACCGCAAATTCGGGGTCTCTCTCTCTCTCTCTGCCGACGCAAAAGCCAAACAACAGTTTGATAAGCGACAGCGCTGCTAACAAGCGGTTACTCTGTGTGTGTGTGTGGGTGTGTGTTTGTGTATGAGTGTAGGTGTAGTTGTGGTCCTATACCTGTTACTTATAGAAGTAGTAGAGTATACTAAGTTTTGAGTCATGTTTGTAACAGGTAGAATAAAAGATGAAGAAGATAAAAAGTTATACCAAATAATACGCATAGCTCCAAAGTAGTCTTGGAAGTAACAACGATGCTATATCGATGCATAGATATTTTTTATTTCTTTCCGATCATCGATATTTTTATTTCGATTTTATCGAAATTATGAGACTGCAAATCTGGCTGGCACAAAACATTTTTTGTTATTACTAACAGGCTCACAAAAAACTGTGGTGTAAACCTTACATGTGGCAGAGGCACCCCTTAGGGACTTTGGGCAGCTGATCCCAAAGTCCAAAAAACCCCGATCCAATTGTTCTTAGGTAATGTCCAACTTATCTCGATTTATGGGATTTTTTGGTGGTTATTCATAACCCATATGTGAAGGAGCTTTTTTGGACTTGGGAATCGGCTGCTCAAAATCCACAAGAGGTGGCTCTGTCACCTTTTAGTTTACATCACTTTTTCTTTGTATAACCTTTTGGATTGTTATTTATTATTTCTTTACTCATTTTTCTATGAAATGTAATTTATTCCAAAATGTATACCATGAAAAATCTTATAATTTGTTTGTAAATTCAATTTTATTATTTGGAAATATTTATATAACCAAACCAATAGATGATCCACTCTGAATTAATTCAAGCATTCAAAAAGTAGATACCACATAATTTTCGATGTATCGAAACATCGATGCCTCGAAGTTAAAAAATATCGTAAACATCGGTGTTGGCCAACATCTATGTTTCTCTAACACTACTCCAAAGCATATCTGCTCCCCTTTTAAGCCTTCGCAAAAATTAATTTTTGGTCAACAAATATATCGGGTGATTTGTTTAGATAAATTTTTTTTTAAATTCAGAGAAATTTTCCGAAAAGTTATTATAAACTTTTAGCCTTAAATATAAATGAATGAAAATTTAAATTTAATATATTCAACATATAATTATTTTACACGACGCGATATATTTATATTTTTTATTTTTGTAAGGATAAGCAAATTGAAAATTTTTTGCTATGTTTCAGTTTCATATTTTCACTACTAAAATGTAGTTGCTCCCCTTTTAAGCTTTCGAAAAAGAATATTTTGGTCAACAAATATATAGAGTGAATTTTTTAGAGAATTATTTTTGAAAATGTGATTTACTGCAAAAACTCATGAAAAATTTGTATAAACTTTTAATGTTAAACAAAAATAAATGAAAAATAAAATATTTTAAGTTTTTCAAATACAAATATTTCGTATGAAGTGACATCTTTTTTTTTGTAAGGGTAAACAAATTGAAAATTTTTTTGTTATGTTTTAGTTTAATGTTTTAACTACTAAAAAAACATGTTTTCAAAAAATTTATTTGGTTTTTTAATAGAATAACCAAACAATTTATAAATGTACTCGTATATATACTTATTTCTATGACGTATTTGCTTTAAAATGTTTTTAGCCATTTTTTTGAATAATTCCGCTTATAAAATGTGGCCATCAGCAATCCTCTATACATCTCCTTTAAATATTCTGAAGGGGTTTTTCGTAAGGAAATAGGGTCAAGTAATAGGTGTATTTTTCTGATGTCCTCAGGCTCAGGTCGACCAAATTGGAAACAAATTGGAAATCTTTAAAGAATAGTGTCGACTAATGAAGGCAATGCTCTTTCATTGTCATCTTTGCCGAAGTAGTGGAAAAGGGTTCCACAGCGCTGATAAGTGAACTTTTTAGCTACATCATTTTACCGTGTAATGCCTTAGCTTAGAAGGTCAGTAAAAAAGCGATACATTTTTTTGTATCTGCTTACCAGTTTCAGTTATTAAAAATGGCAATACCTATAAACAAAGCGTGTTAGATATGGACAAATATTTGAAAAAAAAAAAACACCCTAGAAACCAATTTTTATCATAAAAAGATAACCCTAAACCGAAATCGGATATGCATATCTCGACCAATCACATAAATTAGCTAACTTTATAAGTGCCTCAGACTTTTTTCGAAAGAAATAGCGATATTTGTAGAAAAAGCAACTAAAATGTTGAGTTTTTTGAGCTTTCGGGCCCACATTTTAAGCTGTGGTTTTTTCTTTAGCCTACCGATTTTTATGATTGGGGGCATTATGGAAAGGTACTCTATTCTATAATACTTTTAAGGAAGAAAAAAAAATGTTGAAAAAATTCGAGTTTTTTGAAAAAGGTCCTTGTTCACTAAAATAGTACTAGAAAAAAAACGAGCTATAAGAGGATAATAAAAATAAAGAATTTTGAATGCTGAAACATTGAAACATATTATATAAGTCTCTTCTCTGGAGATTTTTCATCGTCGACTAGTGTTATTATAAGATTAGAATTTAAATTAGTTTCGTAGATTTTAATGATTTTTATATCTGTGACAAGATGTTATGGCCAATACTCACTCCGTAATTTTTTTTCACAATTCCAATTATTTATCGGATTTATCGTTAACTCGATATATATGTAGACTTGGTATTGGTATGGATTGCGACTTGTTTTGAAACGAGACTATTCCAAAGTGTGTAATGTCATAATTTCGACTGATTTCGAATATAGAGCCTCCAGTGATGCCAGAAATTGGGAAACAGAACTAGATTTGAGAAAAAAAAGTATCTTAAATAAGCTACAAATGAATAATAATCAATTTGAAAAAGCTGAACTGAACTACTCCAAAAAACAATTTTTTTTCATTGCTTAAGTACTTACATATTTTTATAACATTTAGTTTATAATGATTTCATAACATCAGCAGAACCTTCTTTATCACGAGAATATTTCTCCTTTATTGAAATAAATCTTAAATATTTATGTGATGAACCTATTTTGGTATCCTCTACATGTTCCCATCATTTCCATAGTAAAATGTCAAGCTTATATCGAAAATGCAGTACAAATTTTTTTTAGATAAATATGGTAGTCTGTTCCCATCTAACTTCTAAACGGCCTATTATAATTTGATAAATGCGGTAATTTTAGAAGCATCTAGCTCGTTGGCTTCTTATAGGCTTAATCATAATAAAAAAATAAAATATAAAAAATAAAATAATATCTAAAAAATCCCTACACATGTGAGAGCCAAACACACTTTCACTACAAATATTACTTAAGCATAGAAGGATAGATGCCTATCGTTATCGAATGGATATGGAGTCGTATTACAAAGTTTTTCGATTTATTGTGAAAACTGGTACAAAAAAAAAAAAATTTAATTAAACTCAAAACATCTAGAAATGCTTGTTGGAAAATAATTTGTATTGGGATCAAATTTTAGCAGATGCTGCAATTACTGCTCATCCTTATCAAATTATGATTATTTTGGCAACATGTTTTCCATAAAATCCACCTGAATTGTGCATAAAATTTCAAGATTATTTATCAGAAGATATTTTGTTAGGAGTACGTCAAGCAAAACGTAATCCAGTAATGGAATTTACGTCGGAAGTTTACAATGAAGCTTTAATTCATTTTGAAGATCTATGTTTGGCGATAGCTAATAAAGCATTAGGAGAATTGGGAATGCCGTCTCCTAATCGATTAATGCATGATGGATTTCAATTGAAAGACAGACAACGAATCAAATTAATTATCAATCTAATCGTACTGCCCAGGAACGTTAAGATCGCAATGAACGTGAAAGAATTCGGCTAAGACAGACCCGTGAGGCGCGACATTCGACTAATAATGGTGCAAGTTTGAATCGAGCTGCAAACAAATCTAGAAATGTTATATTTTTCCAGATAAGCTAACTAGACAATCTTACGAGGTTTATTCACTTTAAGAGTATTCAAAAAGTTTGGGCAGCACAACGTCTCACTAGTAATATATATTGAGTATTTAATAATTTGCAGATAACTATATCAGATGCAAATATTTTGCTGTTTAAGTTAAACTTACTTATTTTTGAATATTTAAACTAACATAAAGATAGTTTTTTAAAGTAAAAATTTAATATTAGGCCCCCCAACATTAGGCACCACCACCGCCTATCCGGTGTAAGGAAGTCGGTCAGGCCCGACTTTAATGTAAGCAATTTTGGTATATGTAGCTGTAGGTACCAGTCGCTACCACCGCAGCAGTTGCCGCAGTCGCACCGGAAGCGGAAATGAACAGAGTAAGCTAAGAGGAAAACAAGACAGACAGCCAGCCAGCTGTGGCAAGGCATACAAACTTGCGGGTGTAGAAGTGGGGGGAGTGAAGCCTTAGTGGGTTTGAGCGGGTTGAACGCACTAAGCAGACACTCCAGAACCCAAGGAAAACTTTCAGCGAGTGGGTTGTTTGAGTTCGTGGCGAAAAGCTTTTATTGCAATAAGCCTGTCAAGGCGATGTTGCCCAAAAAATGTTTGCGAGTGAAGTTTCAAGCGTAAACGCATTTATTACGTCAAAGCTGATGCTGTTGAGAGCACAACGACGACGAGTAAGAAAGAGAGTGTGAGAGAAATGGGGAGAGAGAGAGCGTAAGCGCAGGCAAAATCGAGCATAACCATTTTGATATTTACATACACACTCGCAGCAGACACTTACATTGTGCAACGAGTCTTTTAGCGTAATGGCTAACGCATGGCCGTTTGGCTGTCTGGGTGTCTTAGTGTGTGTGTATGTGTGTGTGTGTTAGTGAGTGTGTCTGCTGGCTTGTTTATGTTTGTCAACAAGCCCATGAATTGTTAACGCTGCTCGCACAGGTGAGCGCGCAAGGTGACAACAGTAGGCCCAACAGTGTGTCTATTTGGCAAGAAGCCAGAGTTTTGGGCCAGAAAGCCAAAGCGACGGTAGGCCAAAACGACAGTTGGCCAACCAGTTGCATACGGGCCACTGGTGGCATGTAAATGTCACTGTCATGGTGTCAAATTGTCAGCACGTTGCAGGACTGTTGCCTAAATTGTTGCGCCAAGGTCCTGCCTGCCTGCAAGCATGCAATATTTAATGTCACAGCCCGAAAGTATGCAACATATATGTGTGGAGTGTTGTTTTTGTGACAGTATTTGGACCTTGATTGGCGGGCGGCCTTTTGTGACAACTTGACAACTTAGAATTTAGATTAAATGTTGCTGGCTTAAAGTGCGTGTATTAAATGGTAAGAGAGAGTGCTTAGAGTGGCATTGACTTGACAAATATTACGCATACGCAGAGGATGCGGATGGAAAACATAATAAAACTCACTGGCTGAGGTGGATTGTAGGCCAAGGCAAAGACTAAATTGAAACCAAATAATCAAATTAGAACTCTATAAAAAGGTCGGTAACGTTGATGATTTTCCTGATCGCGGAAATGCAAGCAAAGTCTCAAAAAAGACGAAAAAAAGATTCTCGCATTGTTCTCGAAAGATCCAACTCTGACTTTACGTGAAGCTGCTGTGAAATTGAAAGCAAAAGATGTTCACATATCTTACGGAACGATTCGAAGACACTTGCTTGCCAATAAACTGAAATATCGCAGTACTTTGGAAAAACCAATGTTGAGTGCAAAACACATTGAAAAACGAGTGGAATGGGCGAAGGAAAACTTGGACCGCGATTGGAGCAACGTAATTTTTTCTAATGAATGCTCCTTCTGGGCATTTCCGAGCATCAAACACGCCTGGACAACCTCCACCAACGGACGCTTCAACGGACTGTTAAACACCCCGTCAAGGTCCATGTTTGGGGGTGCTTCTCAAACAAAGGTTTCGGTACTTTGTTCTTATTTACCGAGAATTTAAATACCGAAAAAATGAGTAAAATATATCAAAAGGCTTTGTTACCATTTGCTAAGCAATGGTATATCAAGAAAAATGAAAGCTGGATCCATCAAGAGGACAACGATCCGAAACATCGGAGTCGAGCGTGTAGCGAGTGGAAGGCGCAAAACGGAGTTCTCACTTTAGATTGGCCATCTCAGTCACCGGATGCAAATCCCATAGAAAATGTGCGGGCTCTGATAAAAATGCAGCTTCGCAGACGCAAGCCATGTAATTTAGATCAACTTTCTCGACAAATTCGGAAAATTTGGAGGTCTTTTCCGGTAGAATATGCAGAAAAACTAGTGGAAAGTATGCCCCGACGGTGCCAGGTTATAATTGACAATGCAGGAGATTGGACTTGCTACTGAGGTATTTGCATTGAGTATTGACGACCAAATTATCAATAAATTTGCGAATTTTCGAAAAAATCAATTGTTGTTATTATTTAACAGTGTCCACGCTCTTATGTGACAAACTGTATTAGCCATATCACACACTACAAAATGTGTGTTTGGAAGAGCTTATTAACAATAACAAATGAAAGAACACAATACAACTCTGGAGACACCATTTTAAGATAAGAGCAAATCAAATATTAAGTATACGCACTTTTAATATTACGCATACGTACTATTGCACATTACGTATACGCAGCCTAGTTGCATATAAAATCTGGTGCAAGTTGCGGTTTTATTGCAGCTGCTTTACCACATGCGGCAAAGTCTCATCAAATGTTTGAATTTAAGCCAAGTTGTAAAATATGCATATTAAGTATACGCAGCTTAATTGCATAGAAATTGTTTAGAATGAATGAAAGCTTAAACAAGTAAAATACATATATTATGCCAAATAGAATTTGAATTGTAATTATATTCAAATTGAATTTCAAATGCGTAAGCTTTTATATACTCGTATATAATATGTTCAAGGGTTTTGCATAGAATTCACAGTTTTTGTTATTGCAGGACTTTTGTTACACTCAATTATTGTCATAACAAAGGCTTGTTAAAGGCTGTCATGGATAAACTATTCAATTTATATGCTTAGACTGCATTTCTTTTCCAAATATTAGGCAATAAATGCGTTAAAATATATTCTTGAAAATATTACGTATACGCATTGAAATTGCTTTGAAATTAAAAAGCAAGACTTGCTATATACAAAATTATTCAATAGAGTTTCACTATTCTTTCTGTAAATTTATAATTGAAAATCATTTAATTATTTTCTGTGATAGATTGTAAATAATGGATTTTCGTCTGTTTCAATTAAAATCTTTATAAAAATAATTTTGTTGTCACCATTTTAAAATAGTTTTACAAATATTTCAAAAAAAAATGTGTCAAATGGGTAACACGCATTGGGAATAATATTTTTAAGAACCAGATACCAAACTTAACGTCGTCAGAAGGTTTGTAAGGCTTGTAAATTACTTTCGTCTAATATCTACTAAAACATTTAATAAGAACATTATTTTTGTATTACTTTCGAAGTACTAAAGACATGCTTTGAAGTCCTGTGTATACAAAATCATAACGCATACGTAAATAAGCGGAAAAAATTAACATTTTTTTATATTTAATTTCCCACCAGCTCTCAGCTTATACACTTATTACGTAAACGCAAATTAAATTAAATCCGCTTAAATAAAACTTATCTTAATGGACTTAACACACCATATAATATAATTCATATTTTAAACACTATAAATTACTATGTAATAAACTTACTATGATACTTTAAAAGCTTACTATAATGATCTGGCAAAGAATGCGCAGATAGCGGCTGAAAAAGTGGATATGAGAAATCTCCATAGTCTGGTAAAAACTTTCGGAGGTAGAATGCACGTTGCAACGACCTGCCCTATAGAAGACGAAAATGGTACTGCTTCAATATGAATCTGTCAATCCGAAGGACACATAATGTAAGCAGGCAAATAAAAAAAATGGCGGACGTAAATTCGGGCGCGGACGACTTTAGGATACCCTGTACCACTAGCTTGTATTAAAGTCCGATTTCTTCACAAAAAACCAAAAACAGAAGAATTTTTAAGCAAAAATTTCTTTTTTGACCGATCATTCCTATGGGAGCTATATGATAGAGTCAACCGATTTTAATAAAATTTAACACAATGCTTAAATACCTTAAAAAGATCTGAATGCCAAATTTATTTCAAATATCTTTACAAACAAACAAAACACATCGAATTTTGTATAAAAAACGTGTTTTTTGACCGATTGGTCCTATGAGAGCTATATGATCTAGTCAAACGATTTGGATTAAATTTATTACAGTGCTTAGGAACTATAAAATACTCACGAATGTCAAATTTAGTCCCAATATCTTAACAAACAAACGAAACACAACAAATTTTGTTAAAAAATCGATTTTTTGGAAGATCGGACCTATGGGAGCTATATGATATAGTCAACCGATTTTGTTCAAATTTGGCACATTGCTTAAGTGGTCTAAAAAATTTCCAAACGCCAAATCTGGTTACGATATCTTTATTAAGATCATACTAAGCCGCATTTCCGAGCCTCTCAACATTGTTCTACGTAGAAATCTAGCTGGCTTTCCTCTTCAAAGATCTAAACACTGTACGTACTATCGTTGAGCTATCCAAGGAATTCAACTCTACGCTATATTTATTTTTCCTAAATATTCTGAAAGCGTTTGACACCTTTGATAGGGAAGCAATTTGGGTGACACATCGAACTAGAGGGATTCCAGACAAAATTATCAATATCATAAAAGCATCGTATACTGGGTCCTCAAGCCGAGTTTTGCGCGGCGGACAACTAAGCGATCCTTTTGAAGGCAATAGCGTTGTGAAAAAAGGATGCACACCGCTCACCGTTCTTGATTTGGTATTTGTATCAACAGAATTGAATATTTTTGAAATCAACTGGAAATTTAACCGTAAACTAGTAGATCTTAATTATGCGGATGATGTTGTTCTATTTCCTTCCCGTCATTCGGACCTTCAAACCCGATTAGATAGACTCGCCACGGAAGCCTCAAAAATTAGTCCTAAAATCAACTGCGCAAAAACGAAAAGTTTGCAGGTAAGCCCCACTAAAACAAGCGCTCTAAGAATCGACAACTTTCATATTAAAAACGTAGACAAGTTCGAGTATCTTGGAAGCCAAGTTACATCATACGGAGGAGCATTGGACGATGTAGACTGCAGAATACGTAAAGCCAGAGCTGCCTTTGGATAACTAAATAGATTCCTGAGAGAACCGAATATCCGGCGAAATACCAAAATACGAGTCTTCAACGAATGCATAAAGTCGGTGGTGTTGTACACTTGTGAGACATGGTTCATTACCAGTAATATTTTCAGGAAGCTCCAAACAATTGTCAGTCGATGTCTTAGAAGCTTATTACGTATATGGTAGCCCCGAACCATTAGCAATGTGCGCCTTTGGGCACTCTGCGAACAACAGCCAATCGAAATTGAAATTCGCAATCGCAAATACGGTTGGTTGGGTCACACGCTGCGCAAAGATTATGATGATATACCGCATGCAGTTTTGGAATGGAACATACAAGGCAATCGATCTAGAGACCTAAAATGACCTGGCGTAGGACGCTCAACCGGAAGACCGGAAAATCCATATTTGAGCTACGAGCAATGGCGCGAAACAGATATCATTGAAAATCCTTTGTTTCTTAGTTATGTGAATGACTACGTTTATAATTTGTTTAAATTATGAATTTGTCTTTAATAATAATAGTACTATAAATTATTACACATACGCAAACAATGGGACTCATATTTTATATACTATAAGTTTTTACGCATACGCAAAAAATTGGACAAAAAATATATTTTTCACAACTATTTCAGTTTCAAAAACTGTTGAAAAGAAACAAAGTTGATAAAAGTTTTGAGCTAATAAGAACAGAATTTCCTTGGATACTTCTCACAATATGTTTGACTTAAGACGGCTTCTTGAAGATTAGGAAACTTACAAAACTTTACTGAAATGGAATTTATATAAGAAAAAAAGAAATCCAGTTTTTGAGAACTTTAAAAAATTTGCTAAAAGCTTTGTTAACATTTACGTTTGTTTTCCGGCATAGCTACTTAAAAACCTTTGAAACAATGTGCTCTTGTTTTCCTTGCAAATAATTTATAAGATTCAAATCAAATTATCTTAACTTTATAAATTAATTATTTTAACTGTATAAAAAAAAATAAAATTTGCACAAAATTGATATAAAGCGATAAAGTAAGTCATTAAATATAACGCGTATTTAAGAAGTTTAAAGTGCCATCCCTCAAAAACCCTTTATATCTGCCGTGTAGTGAAAGGAAGTAACTACTTAAGGGGCACACCTAGTGTGAAATTTTCAAAAAATAATTTTTTTTTTCTCATATTTCGATAGGTTATACCTTTAAAAATAACATACAAAAATTTTAAATTGATATCTTAAATAGTTTTTGAGTTACAGCCATTTAAAAGAGTAGCCGCTCTATAACAGTGAAAACGATCATTTTATCTTTAAGGGGCACACCTAGTGTGACAGCCTAAAAAAAAGGCCATTTTTGGGAATTAATAAAAAAAAAACTAGTGAATCCATCTATTTAAAATTTTTAGGGTATATTTATACATGTTTTGAGAATGCACAGTAAAATTTTTGAAATAAAATATTAAATATTTTTGAAATGACACGCGATCTCATGTATATACCAACTATCTAACTGCCGAGCGGCTACTCTTTTAAATGGCTGTAACTCAAAAACTATTTAAGATATCGATTTAAAATTTTAGTATGTTATTTTTAAAGGTATAACCTATCTAAATATGGAAAAAAAAATTAATTTTTTGAAAATTTCACACTAGGTGTGCCCCTTAAACGCGTTTTTCTCGAAACAGCATTTTTCGAATTTGCTGGAGTGATTACTCGAAGACAAATGATCCGACTGCTATCAAATTTTTATACCCTGTACCGTATGGTACAAAGGGTATATTAAGTTTGTGCAAGCCGAAAATGTATGTAACATATAGAAGGAGACGTCGGAGACACCCAAAGTTACCTAAAATATGATCAGGGTGAATAGAGAAGTCGATATACCCATGTCCGTCTGTCCGTCTGTCCGTCCGTCTGTCCGTCCGTCCGTCCGTGTGAACGCCTAGATCTCAGAGATGGTAAGAGCTAGAGTTACCAAACTTTCACATTAGATCCCATATTATTCCATAGGAGGCAAGTTTATTTTATTTTTTTGATATCGGGGATAAATTATATAGCTCCCATGGGGGTGTTTGAGACGACCTCGACAAAAAAAAAGCGTTTCAGATGAATAATTCGTTTGTTTATGAAGATATCGTAACGAAATTTGGCATTCGAAAGTTTTTTATAGTTCCCAATCACTGTACCAAATTTGATCAAAATCGGTTGACTATATCATATAGCTCCCATAGGACCGATCGGCCAAAATAACTTTTTTAAAGAAAAATTCGCTACATTTCGTTTTTTTAATAAAGATATCGTAACCAGATTTGGCGTTTGGAAATTTTTTAGACCACTTAAGCAATGTGCCAAATTTGAACAAAATCGGTTGACTATATCATATAGCTCCCATAGGTCCGATCTTCCAAAAAATCGATTTTTTAACAAAATTTGTTGTGTTTCGTTTGTTTGTTAAGATATTGGGATCAAATTTGACATTCGTGAGTATTTTATAGTTCCTAAGCACTGTACCAAATTTAATCCAAATCGTTTGACTAGATCATATAGCTCCCATAGGACCAATCGGTCCAAAAACACGTTTTTTATACAAAATTCGATGTGTTTTGTTTGTTTGTAAAGATATTTGAAATAAATTTGGCATTCATATCTTTTTTAAGGTATTTAAGCACTGTGTCAAATTTTATTGAAATCGGTTGACTATATCATATAGCTCCCATAGGAACGATCGATCAAGAAAAAAATGTTTGCTTAAAAATTCTTCTGTTTTTGGTTTTTTGTGAAGAAATCGGACTTTATTACAAGCTAGTGGTACAGGGTATCCTAAAGTCGTCCGCGCCCGACTTTACGTCCGCCATTTTTTTTTATGTTTTATCAACGGAGAAGGCTGCAATCACTCCAGCAGTGGAGGAACTTTTTTTTTTTAGCGCCGCCGGAGATCGCGTGTCATTTCAAAAATATTTAATATTTTATTTCAAAAATTTTACTGTGTATTCTCAAAACATGTATAAATATACCCTAAAAATTTTAAATAGATGGATTCACTAGTTTTTTTTTATTAATTCCCAAAAATGGCCTTTTTTTTAGGCTGTCACACTAGGTGTGCCCCTTAAGCCAAAATATTTCGATATTCTTCTTACAGCTTTTCCATCTTATTTTTAAAATCATCTAATTAAATTCATTATTCCGAAATATGTAAATGAAAATTCAGGGAAATTAAATGATAAAAAAAAAATAAGGATTTCTATTCAAACCGAACTACAAATACAATAAAAACATTTTAAAAATTCTATTTTTTCAACTTTTTCGTCTTATTTTAAAATCGCACAATGAAATTCATAATTTCAAAATATATAAATGAAAATTGAGGGAAGTGCTCAAGAAAAAAGGATTTCTATTTAAACCAAACTAATAAATTAATTAAATAATTTTATTTTTTTATTTTTACAAAATGGTAAATATTTATACCTAATCCTCTCGCCTTGATTATAAAAATTTTACCATATACAAATTTTAGCTCAACATTTATTAATTTTTTTATTAATTTAAGAATCAATTTAATAAAGTTTATTTGTTATCTTAATAGATAGCAAAAAATATTCCGCAACGCAGAAACATCTTTATATTTTGAAAAAAAAAACACCCTATATTACGCATACGTCGTGGACCTGCTTACCATACAAATTTCAGCCTACTTCTTAAAGCTCAAAAGCAGAGTGCCCGTAATTATCCAAATATCAAGTATACGCTCACAATTTGCTCCGACATGCGTCAATATTTCAACAATTGCAGCAAATTCAATTTGAGAATATTGCGTATACGCAATGGCTGTCACTTAATGGAAACACGCATTTTTAAATTTAACCACTTGTTAAACAAAAAATATCCTATTTCAAAACAAATTGCATGCAGCTGCTCTTACTCGCTCTCTCTCAGCACACACACAAACAATGCGCTCTTTTGAAAACAAATCGTAGCAGAGAGTAAAAGCAGTTGAGAGTTGTTTCTACAATGCATACATAAAATTGTACACCAACAAACGCTTGCTCTCACGCGCGCTCTCTCTCTCTCGAAAGTAACGAGTAGATAGAGCAGCAGCGAGGCCAGGCCAGCAGCAGCCACAGTACCAACAGTTCAAAACGAGAGCTCAACGAGTGCGGACGCGCAAGCGGACAAAAGCAAAAGAAAAACGCGGCGAACACGTAGCCAACGTAGAAACGCCAAACAAACCGTGAGAAACAACAGTGTTGAAAAGCCCAAAAGTATACAACAACAAATAACAAACTATTTGCTTATGCTTAAAGCATAAGACGACGGCACTAAGACAACCAAAGTGTGCCAAACTTAAAGCACGACCAAAAGATATTCTCGTTAAATTTTTGTCAGTATAGATACAGATACAGAGCTAACCAAAAGCAAAAAGGGCAAACAAAACAAGACGCAAAAAAAATAAAATCAAAAAAAAAGCGCGCAGTGCGTAGAGTGCATAGCAAGGCACAAAGCCAACGACCCCAAAAACTAAGTGCGTGTGTGCGTGCGTGTATTTGTGTATATGCGTGTTAGCCATATGTACTGAGCCAACTTTGCAGCTAAAAGCCAAAAAAACCAAAATATACAAAAAAGAAAGTTGCGCCTAAACGAATTATGGCCGAAATTGTGGAGCTAAATGTTGGCGGCGTGCACTACACGACCACGCTGACCACCTTGTTGCAGGATAAGACCACGCTGTTGCACGAGCTATTTGCCGCCGGCAGTCGCGAGTCGCTGGCCAAGGATAGCAAAGGACGTTATTTTCTAGACCGCGATGGTGTGCTGTTTCGCTATATATTGGACTTTTTGCGTGACAAAGCGCTGCACTTGCCGGAGGGTTTTCGTGAGAAACAACGCCTGCAGCGTGAGGCGGAGCACTTTAAGCTCAGCGCCATGTTGGAGTGCATACGCAATGAGCGCGATGCACGTCCGCCGGGCTGCATCACCATTGGCTATCGCGGCAGTTTTCAGTTTGGCAAGGACGGGCTGGCCGATGTCAAGTTTCGCAAGCTGTCACGCATTCTGGTCTGCGGACGTGTGGCGCAGTGTCGTGAGGTATTTGGCGATACGCTAAATGAATCACGAGATCCGGATCATGGCTTGCCGGATCGTTATACATCGCGCTTCTTTCTGAAGCATTGCTTTATCGAGCAGGCCTTTGATAATCTGCATGAGCAGGGTTATCGCATGGCTGGCAGCTGTGGCTCCGGCACAGCTGGTTCGGCTGCAGAGCCCAAGCCCGGCGTGGATGCGGAGGAGAATCGTTGGAATCACTATAATGAGTTTGTCTTTATTAGGGACTAGATGGGGCAGCTGTGCGCCGCCCCCAATACTTTTACAAAATTTGTTTTGTAACTGTGCCGGCTATGTTGATTTAAAGACATATACTATACATTATATACAAACACAGACACACAGATACACACAGACAGTAACACACCGCTCATGTATTTTTTATATGCTTCAGGATATACAAGACAAAAACAGCCGCAGCTGGCAAACATCCTGTTGCCTGGCCCCACTGTCTCTTGTCTTGTTAGCAAGATTGCCTCACTAATACACTTACAGACACCCTCACACACACACAGATACACACAGCTACATTTTATGCTCACATTCATCTTAGCCTCGAAATTGCTCTGCCTGCCAATATTTTGGGCGCCTCTCCTTTTTTGTTTCAAGACATTGACTTGTAGCTATTACGTCTGTACTTGTATCCAGGATATTGACTTTTAATGAGATATTTATTATGTATGCACGCAAAAGACTCATGTGTGTAGCACACACACACACACACAGCAACACACACGCCTTTGGCAGTAATGGACAGCTCTCTGGTACATATCTATCTAAGTCTCTCTGTCTCTGGGCAACCAAAGAAAACAACCCAAATCCTGACATTGTGACAGATCAAAGCAACAACTTACTTTGCACATGCTGGCAGGCTCAGCAATGGATTACAACTGATATCCTTGCTAAAGCCAAAAGGATGAAAATTAAATTACATGTGCTGAAAGTTCAAGTTGGCTTACAACGTAGCTAGGTGTTAAATGTTTTAAAGTATATATGCATATAGTTAAGACCAAGATGGCAAAAGTTGGAGAATATTTTATTGAGAAAAACTTAAGGCATGGGATTACTAAGGTGTGGATTAGGATGATTGAGGAGTTACTTGGTTTGAAATTGTAGCTAAAATATTTTAAGGAAAAAAACAGAAAATTCTCAAATATGTCGGAAACACTTTTGCAGCCAATTTGAGGTCGAAAAATGAAAGTTGCTGCTACTTTAACCCTAAATGATTTTTTTCAACGATAGGATATTTCGAATTTTTTAAATAATTTGTTGCCTTATCCTTAAATCAGCTGGTCTAAATACCCGAAATTTTGTTATCACGAAAAGTGTTCCAATTTGTATTCATATAAAAGCTACAACCCGAAAAGATAAATTTAGTATTTATTATTTTGGGTGAAAAATTGCTGGCAATTATTTATAATTCTCAGAGTATCAGTATATAATTCCCAAAGTATTTTTTAAGAAAAGTACAAAATATTTTAATTAACTTTCGAAATTGTTGAATGACATAAAATGCTTTCTTCCTTTTTCTGCCGATAAACTGCCGTGAAAAACAGTTTAAGGATTAACCTGGTATTAAAATCTCTGAAAAATATATAAAAAGTGGTGCCACAGAAATCGCTTGAATGTATTAAAGTGAATTTAATCCAATTTATTTCCAAAAATCATTCTGTGTGATGGTGCATCGCTTTAAAATAATCTCACGACCCACGAACTTTCATAAATTGCTTCTAATTAAAATCTTCAGGAAAAGATAAATGTTTTTTGAAGCTTTATTACATTCTTCCAAGACTTGGTAATCGTTTATGTAAAGTTGGTTAGAAAGAGATTTCTGAGAATCCTTGAAAAAGGAGTTTTAGTCCAATTTTTTTTTAAATGTATATTAAATTTTTGTCGCAACCAAAAATGTTCCAGAAATCTACGAACTTAAAAATTGAAATTAAAGTTTTTGACTATTATAAAAGTTATCAATTTTTAAGTTCGTAGATTTCTGGAACATTTATGGTTGCGACAAAAATTAATATATATTTAAATAAATTTGATTAAAACTCCTTTCTCATGGATTCTCAGAAATATCTTTCTAACCTAGAGTGCCAAATACTATATCTTGGAACCAAAGTATTACCAAAAAATGGGAAAGAAGTATCTTTAAGAACTTGAAAAAATTTTTAAAAAGCTTAAGAAAGATCTGTTTCATAAATTTGTAGACTTGCATTAATATCTTATTAGATTATATTATCTTATAGATTAAGCAAGAAAGCTTCAGGATATATTTTTGTCGCAACCAAAACAAAAATCCAGAAATCTACGAACTTAAAAATAGATAATTTTTATAATAGCCAAAAATTTTAATTTCAATTTTTAAGTTGGTAGATTTCTGGAACATTTTTGGTTGCGACAAAAATTTTATATACATACATTTAAAAAAAATTTGATTAAAAATCCTTTTTTCAGGATTCTCAAAAATATATTTCTAGCCTAAGAGTGCCAAATATCTCTTGCAAGGAAAGTATTACCAAAAAATGTGAAAGAAATGTCTTTAAAAACTTGGAAAAAAGATCTGTTTTTAAATTTGAAGACTTGCATTAATGTCTTAGAAATAATTATATTGTTCCGACAATATTAACTCTCCGTTTCTATGAGATTAAGCAAGAAAGCTTCAGGATATATTACTTCGGGGAATTTTTTTCCTGGAACATTTTAGCTTGCAACAATAATTTTATATCCTTTCTTAAGGATTCTCAGAAATATCTTTCTAACCTAGAGTGCCAAATATCTCTTGGAACCAAAGTATTACCAAAAAATGTAAAAGAATTATCTTTAAAAACTTGGGAAAAATCTTAAAAAGCTTTAGAAAGATCTGTTTTATTAGATTATTATTAAATTTGTAGACTTGCATTAATGTCTAAGATATAATTATATTGTTCCGACACTATTAACTCTCCGTTTCTATGAGATTAAGCAAGAAAGCTTCAGGATATATTACTTCGGGGAATTTTTTTCGTATAACATGAAAAATCTTTCACAGAAATATATAAGTAAAGTAGACTTAAAAAATGTTGCAACACGGCAGGAAATTTGGTCAAAAATCCAAAAAAAAAATTGGAATGGATTTTTATGCAAATCTTTTTCATAAGATTTATAAGGCCAATCAAGTAAGAGACCAACTTAACAAATATTCAGTATTAAACTAAACTTAAAATGGAGCGACTTTTCGTATTTCTTTCCAAAATAAAAATTTCGAGCTGAGATAAAAACGAGGTTACAAAATGCCAGCTAACAAGGTTTCCTAGATAGCCTTCGAAATACCTTGTTTAGGGAGTTTTTCCACAACATCTCCGAACTTTTGGGACTAAGATTTCTTGAAGCTCAACACTTTTTTTCGTGGACATCTCTAATTCTTTTGGCAAGCTGTAGACTTAAAAAATATTGCACTATAGTAGGAAATTTAGGGTAAAGTCGCAAAAAAAATCGGATGGATTTTAATACAAATCTTTTTCATAAGATTTATAAAGCTAATCAACTAAAAGACCAACTTAACATATATTCAGTATTGACCTAAACTGAAAATAGAGCGACTTTTTGCATTTCTATCCAAAATAAAAATTTCCAGCTTAGATAATAATAAGATTAACATATATCAGCAAACAAGTTTTCCTAGATAGTCTTCGAAATACCTTGTTTCAGGGAGTTTTTCCACAATATCTCCGAACTTTTGGGACTAAGATTTCTTGAAGCTCGAAATTTTTTTCGTGGACATCTCTTATTCATTTTGGCAAAGTTATAGACATAAAAAATATTGCACTATTGCAGGAAATTTAGGGTAAAATCACAAAAAAAATCGAATGGATTTTAATACAAATCTTTTTCATAAGATTTATAAAGCTAATCAACTAAAAGACCTACTTAACAAATATTCAGTATTAGCCTAACCTAAAAATGGAGCGACTTTTTGCATTTCTTTCCAAAATAAAAATTTCGAGCTTAGATAATAGTAAGGTTAAAAAATATCAGCAAACAAGGTTTCGGTAGCCTTCGAAATACCTTGTTTTAGGGAATTTTTTCACAATGTCTCAGAACTTTTGGGACTAAGATTTCTTGAAGCGCGAAATTTTTTTCCGTGGGCATCTCCATTTCTGTTATATACAGATAGTTAATAATAATATACCTTCCAAGCTTTAGCTGAGGCAAAAGCTTTTATAATATCATCAAAATCGAATTTTCTTGCTAACTCAAATTCCAAATACAAAGTGGCCAATCCTGAGACTTTATTCTTTCCGAATGACTATCGAGTCCGGGCCCCTTCGAGAGCTCCGGGCCCGGGGGAAAAATACTTTGTTTTAGGGAGTCTTTCCACAATGTCTCAGAACTTTTGGGACTTAGATTTATTGAAGCGCGAGAATTTTTCCGTGGGCATCTCCAATTCTATTATATATATATATATATTTAATTATAATATACCTTCCAAGCTTTAGCTGAGGCAAAAGCTTTTATAATATCATCAAAATCCAATTTTCTTGCTAACTCAGTTTCCAAATACAAAGTTGCCAATCCTGAAACTCGATTCTTTCCGAATGACTATCGAGTCCGGACCCCTTCGAGAGCTCCGGGCCCGGGGGAAAAATTCCTCGATCCCCGCCGACTTACGACGGGCCTGTTTATGGAGACAGTAACCAAAATAATACACCTGCCTCTTATTTCAATAAAAACCTTTTCAATAAACTTTTTTGGTTTTGACAAAGGAAACTTATTTATTTTTTTTAATCGAAAAACTTTTTAATGTATAGAGACGTTCACCTTCAATATTCACAAAAAGTATGCATAATTTGCTAAAAATATATATTTTCCTTAACAAAATGTTATTCTTAAATCTAATCAGTCAAAATGTTTGAAGGCTACATTCCTTGCGGAATTGAATTCCCTTTAATAGCCTAAAAATAAATTTGATAAGCTGTGTAAAATGTGGGAGATTTTTGCGTCAGCCAAGCGCTGTGACGTCACTAGGTTCGCTAAGCACAAAATTGACCTTTATGTCGCCTATATAAATATAATATGGCCATGCCCAAGAGACAAAGTTATACGATTTATTTTAAAATAGAAAGGAAATTTTAGAATACAAATATCTAAGGTTACAGCAAATTGGTCTGCAAAAGAATTGACAAACTTAGGTTACGCCTTTGTAGTCTTGGTAAAAATTATATGCAAAGTACTTAAATAGTTAGCTATGTTGAGCAAATTTATAAATAAAGTTATTTCCTGGCTTTTTTAAAAACAAACCTTAAATCATTATTTCACTGACATTATTGGACCATCATTAACTTAGTCTCCTCCTTAGTAGGTTCGAGTTCTTAGACCTCTCCTCAACTAATACCTACCCCACCAATTACTTACAATGGGAACACATTAAATACTACCTACAACAACAACAACAACTACTTAGCTTAATTAAATGCAAAATAATTTCATTTAAATTGTTTGAAATTAATTTTCAAAGGTTTCTTAAAGCAACCAAATTGCCCAATTTAGCAAAAAACAATTAAACAAAACAATTTAAAGCCAAAAGCAGATCTAATAAAAGTTTTCGAAAAAAAACCAGAAAAACAAAAATAAATACTAAATGCTCTTGATGAATGAGCTGAATGGATTTACGAGCAGCCAAATTTTGTAATTTTGCCCCCTTGGTAACTTTTATGTCTATTTTCTAGATTTTATTGCTCTGGAATTGAGTTACAGAGCAAATATGCAAACATATTTCATGGGCAAAAACGGCTTGAAACAAAACAGAACAAACAAACCAACACAAAATCGACATAATAGACAAATACGTAAACTCGATATATGGTATGGTACGATATATATATATGAAAAATTATAGCAAAATAAAAAAGATATAGTCAAACTATGTGTAAAGCAAATCAATCACAGCAACAACAAAAAATTTAAAGTACTAAACAGAATTTAAATACGGGTTAAAAAATACTTACAAAAAATATATATGAAAAAAATACTAAATCTGAAACAAATAATATGCAATTTTGTGCTTTGTAGAGCATTTATGTAAAACATAACTAGCTGCAGTAGCAAAAAAACTTAAGAAAACAAAAAAAAACTTACAAAAACTAAAAAACTTCCAGTCTAAAAATATTATCCAAAAAAAATAGTAAAACTCTTAAAAAAAAACTAAAGCGTCTAAATTATAAAAAAGGAAAAAAAATACTGAGCAAAGAAGCGCCAAAATAAATCAACTCGGGCAACATCTGGCCAACTTTGAAGCCTAAAGAAAATGCTGTCAAAAAATTGTTACAGAATGCACCAATAAAAACCAAACCAAACATAAAAAATTTAGTTTATACAAAACCAAACACGCAGACAGGCCCATGAATAAATGGGCAAGAATAAGTGAAGCTGGCCACATTTGTGTCAAATTGTTATCTTTGATTTTGAGGATTTTTGTTTATGTGATAGATTTCAAAAAATGCAAAAGTTTTTGGTGTTGAGTAATTTGTAAATATTTTCTATCGAACGAACAGCATAGCAAGCAGCTTTTTGTTGTTTAAATTTTAAAATATTTTCTATCGATCGAACAACATAGCAAGCAGCTTTTTGTTATTTACGTTTCAGTTTCTAGTTTATGTTAAAATAATTCATTTTATAAAAATTTTTAAAAGAATTAAGGTAAATAAGGCAACAATTGAAATATTTTTTAAAAATTTTCGTTTTAAAACAAATTGCGTTATGGCTTAGTCTAAAAAAAAAACAGTATTTTTCATATTTAACTTAATTGTGACTAGAGTACGGAATAATACCAAAACAGTTTTTTTGACATTTAACTTAGTTTCGAATAAACTACGGAATATTCCTGAACCGAGTCGCAGACTTAAAAGATTTTGCAGGAAATTTGGTAAAAAATACAAAAAAAAAAAAAAGGAAAGGACTTTTATGCAAATCTTTTTCTTAAGATTTTTAAAGCCAAATCAAGTAAAAGACCAACTTAACAAATATTCAGTATGAAACTAAACTGAAAATGGAGCGGCTTTTCGTGTTTCTTTCTAAAATGAAAATTTCGAGATTAGATAATAACGAGGTTGAAAATACCAGCAAACAATGTTTCCTATATAGCCTTTGATATACCTTGTTTTAGGGAGTTTTTCCAACAATACTCAAACTTTTGGGTCTAAGGTTGCTTGAGGCTCGGAATTTTTTTCCGTGGACATCTCTAATTCTATTATATCTAATAATAATATACCTCCCAAGCTTTAGCTGAGGCAAAAGCTTTTATAATATCATCAAAATCGAATTATCTTGGTAACTCAGATTCCAAATACAAAGTTGCCAATCCTGAAACTCGATGGAGGTCTTAAAAAAATTAATAATTTTTTATTAATTTTTAAAAATAAAAATCAACGCTCTCTCAAAAATTTGAATAAATATGTTAAACAAAATGAATATGAAATCTTATGAATTACACAGCCACACAAAAAAAATATTTTTCTGATCTGGAGGTCAAATCATGTTAATAATTTGTTTTTTTTGGTCGCCTAAACCGAATCCGAGGTCCAAAAACTTCAGTATGTCAGCGTTTCGACAGATCCTCAAAAAAATCTAATTTTTGTTCAATATTCGGCTAAACTCAAAACGTTGAAGCGTTAAATAGCTTAGATAACGGGATATTTTGAAGGTTATGTTAACAACCTGACATGCTTTTGTTTTTTGGACAATGGATTCGGATTCAGCGACCCCAAAAACATAAGGTAAATATAATCTGACCCCGGCATGAATCAAAACGACCAGGTACAATAATGCTAAAATTACATTTTTTTAATTTTACGTATTTCTGTCAAAAAGCTGTGAATACTTACAAAAAAATGTATAAGCCGTTTATTCAAATTTTTAAAGAGCGCGAATTTTTTTAAAGTTTTAAAATTACAAAAAAAAAAGTTTATATAAATAACTAGTGAGTCCGACAGAAGTTGTCCTGCCCAAACTTTTTTGAATACTCTTAAAGAAAAAAACATCGCAAGATTGTTTTCCATAAGCTAACTGCTTATCTGGAAAATACAAAATTTTTAGATTACTTTGCAGTTCGATTCAAACTTGCACCATTATTAGTCGAATGTCGCGCATGTCTTAACAGAATTCTTTCATGTTCATTGATTTCTTCACATTCCTGGGCAATACAATTAGATTGAAAATTAACTTGATTCGTTGCATTTCTTCCAATTGAAATAAATCATGCATTGATCGAATAGGAGACGGCATTCCCAATTGTCTTAATGCTTAATTACCCATCGCCAAGCATAGATCTTCAATATGAATTTAATCTTCATTGCAAACTTCCGGCGTGAATTCCATCATTGGCTTACGTTTTGCTCGAAATACTCAAAACAAAACAACTTCTGATAAATAATCTTTATATTTTATCCACAATTCAGTTGATTTGATGGAAAACATGTTGCCAAAATAATCGCAAATGGAACACCCATTTAATATGGATGAGCAGTAATAGCAGCATCTGCCTATTGTTTGACCCCAGTGCATATCATTTTCCAACTAAGTGCAATTTTTGACATGCCTCTCGATACGTTGCTCACAATACGCCATTCTCTGTTCTCAATGATTGAAACGATGTTGGACCTCGAACATAGATTAACAACCATGACTAGTTTTTGTATATATGGCAATATAATACACACAAAAATCGATATTCATCGTATATCGTATATCTCACGAATCAATACACACAACCGTATCGAAATACATCTTAAAACCTCCGTATTGGCAACTTCTAATACACGCGAAAATCAGATTTGAAATATCATGGACGCGTTCGTGAGAACATCCGTAACACGTAAAAAATCGAATTTTTAAAAGAATTTTAAAGTTCAGCGCTCGTGACTTATGTGCGTTCAAGATCGCAGTAGGCTTAAAACCTCCGTATGGACAACTTCTAACACACGAAAAAATCGGATTTGAAATTCATTTACGCAGTCACGAGAACATCCGTAACCTGTAAAACATAAGTTTCTTTTATATATATATGTAGATGTTGAAAAAATATATGATATTTTCGCCTTGTTGCTTTGGCTTCAAATACTTTATATTTTAGAATTAAATTTTAATTTATAAATATATAAATAAATTAAATAAATATAATATTTTTCTTATTTCTTTGAAATATATTAAATTAAATATTTCAATCATATTTTTTTTTCAACACGTCTCCTTATTCTTTCTCCATAGGCTGAAAATATGAAGTAAAACGATTAGGTGCAACAGTGCTAAAAAAAACCTATTTTTGCAATTCAAATATTACTGTCTAAAAAGTTTTGAATATTTAAAAAAAAAAATGTAAAAACGGTTTATTCCAATTTTTGACCGAAAGTGATTACTTTTTTATTTTGAATTAATTAAAAAAAAAAGTGTAATTTATAAAGTATAATTACACAGTGCAACACAAAATGGAAACAACTTATCTTTTCGTAATTTTTCGAGTACTGAAACTAGAAAAACCCCTTAAGGATTTTGCTTAAAATTATCAATAAGGTAGATTTTTTATATCGGCAATTTTTCCATTCAAACCTGATTTTTTGAGAATAAGACCATTTTTATGGAGTCTACATATCGTAGATCGTTCGGAATTTCGTTTTCATATCTTCAGAAAAGTTTCGGATGTTGTCAAAGATAAATAATTTGTAGAACAGACACCAAAAAGAAACTGTATCGAGTGTCACAAAATTACTAATATTTTTTAAAAATTACCATATTTTTATGTTTCTCGATGCAGTTTTTTTGAGTGTTCAACAATTTATTTATACTTATACGGTTTACGATATGTGGACTTGATTAAAATGGTCTTATCTTGGAAAAATCACGTTGGAATGGAAATTTGGCCGATATTAAAAAAATGCCTTATTGATGACTTTAAGCAAAATCGTTTGGGGGTTTCTTTAGTTTCAGGATGTACTCCAAAAAAAAGCGAAGTGAGAAGTTGTTGCCAGCTGATGACCTCGGAAATGCTGTACTGTGTTATAGTAACATAATACAAATTTTTCAATAATTAAAAAGTGTTTAAATTGATAAAATTTTTATAATTTAAATAATTAAAATTTTTTTTAAATCTTCAGGTTTATTATATATGTATATTTAATTTTTAGTAAATATAAAATTTTTTTAAATATACAAATATATTACATCTTGATTAAATTTAATTATTTTAATATTCTTTCTTTATTCATATTCTTTTACGAAAGTAAAACTAGTTAGTAAAGTTTGAAAAACTCAGTTATCGATAACTCGCTGAATAATCGTAATTTTAAGGAATTCTTATACAAGATAAATATTTTCTAACAAGTCCATTACTTTAAAATCAACAAAATCAAAGAGTTCGATTTAGAAATGTATCCCGCTTCACATATTCTGACCCACATTAAAAAAAAAAACCACACCCACATACCCACACAGGCACAATCAATATTAACAACATATTTATTATCGTCAGCGAACAAAAGCTTAGAGTGTTCCAAACTGTCATATGTTTGCTCATAAATGTATATGATGCTGTCAGTCAAGGCCTTTTTTTTTCTTCTCGAAGGATGCATGTTTATGAGTATGTGTGTGTGATTTTTCCTTGGGTATGCTTGTGTGTGTTTTGTGAAAAAAGAAAAGTTTTTCCATTAGAAAAAACCACAAAATTTGTTGAATCTTATGTGCAACATGTTAGCAACACTTTTGCTTGACAGTTATTGATATCTTAAAAAAATCTGAAAAGAAACAAAAAAAAAAAAAAGCTAAACAAGTTTGGACCCGATTTAATACACTTGGTGCTGCCAACTTGCATAGAACTTTAGCTAGTCCTCGTTTGCGACAACATCCTGCGCCCAGGACTATGAGCCCCCCCGAACTCAAGCAGTCGAGGTTGCTAACATGTCACCTAAGCAGCAACTAGCCAAACGTCTTTTCTAACACTGAAATGGCCAAAAAAAAATACTTCCATTTGGTTTAGTTTTAAAAAAAATTAATTGCTGAACTTTACTAAATATACAAACACGAAAAAAAAACGCACGAACTAAATTCATATCAAATTTCCCAACACGTTCTGTTTATATAGACTTTAGTAGTTTGTTGTTTTTATTCTCTGTTTATAGAGTTTCCAAGCGTGAAAAACTCGCTCGAAAATGTTGTTTTTGTGCTAAATGAAAAGTAAATACTATAAAATGTGAAATTAAATTGTTTAAAAGTAAGGCATAGTAAAAATTTGTTGGAACATGCATGGTTCCATGGAAGCATAAACTATTAAAACTCTATTTTATGAAAAAACAAGAAAAACAAGAAAAACTAATAATATATAATAAATAATACCAAAAAAGGCCTACTAAGCCGCATATATTTAAAGAAATTGTCGATATTGCAGTATCTATAAATGTTCTAGTATTAATTAAAGCAAATAAATGGAACGAGTAACGTTCAAAATGTATTAAGTATTAATAAAATTAACTTAAACTTAACTAAAAAACGAACAAAAAAAAATATGTAAAATGTATTTAAAGCAAAAGCTGAAAGAGCCTATCAAAGTACGTCAAAAAATAAAAATAAATTATGTATATGTAAAAATAAACAAAAAGAAAATGAATATACTTGAAATAATAAATGAAGCAAACAAGCTACTAATAATAATTGTCATATTTATTAAGGCCCGGCCTTTAAGGTCAGCTTTATTTAATTTATTTGACAGATACTTCTCGGGAAAGAGAGAGAAAAAGCAGCCAAAAGCGTAAAGCTAAAGAAAAGCATTTAGTAGGGCCAAATTTAAAGGTAAGTTGTCCATTTCCGGAAGCAGCTTCACTAATGTCTTGTGATTCCTGGGTACTTCCCCTAAAGCTTTCTTTTGCTCATCATCTTAATTTCATTTTTTTATTGTTGCAGTAGCGTAGTTTTATTTTTGAGAGAGGGGTTTAGATTTATTAGACCTTTTCTTTATTTTCCGGCTTATTGCTTAAAAAATAAAAAGCAGGTACATATATATTTTCTTGAGCTTAGGATAATTGAAAAATGTCTAAAATGACTGATTTGCATAAAGGAGCCATATTGGCTCTGCGTTCAGAAAACTTGAGCCTCCGTGCTATAAGTGCTAAAGTTGGATTCAGCAAATCGTAGATACGTCAATTTCTTAACAATTATGACGAATCCGGCAGCCTTAAAAGAAATCCTGGCTCAGGGAGGAAGAAGAAGACGATCGACAAGGGAAATTGGATATTGAAGCGTTTAAGTCTGAAAAATCTGTTCAAAACCGCTGAAGACATAAGGACCGAATTTGTCTAGTCTGGCGGAGTCAACATTAGCATAAGGACTATGCGAAGATGCCACGTGGAGGAAGGACTTAATGCTCGCCGGCCAGCAAAAAAACCAGTCTTAACCTTAAAAATACGTCAATAAGGGTACAAAGGGCTAAAATCCGCGAGTCTTAGACCTTAAATGATTGGAGAAACGTCATATTTTTTGATGAATGCAAAATAACTCTTTGAGGTTCTGATGGGATGACCTACGTACGCCGTAAAGTCGGAGAGCGGTTTTAAAACGAGTGCCTAAGACGAACTGTAAGGCAAGGGGGGATCCCGTATGGTCTGGAGCTGTTTTTCCTACTATGGAGTTGGTGATCTGGCCCTCATAGATGGAACTGTAAACGCAGAAAAGTATCAACGAATTTTGGACAAACATCTTATACCATCAATTGAGAAGTACCTTTCGTAATCCGATGAATTCATTTTTCGGGACGATTCTGTTTCTTTCCATCGTGTAAAATCGCTAAGTCATATTTTTTTTACATGCTGTAACTATTGTGCTATTTATGACTAACCATTTATATTTGCACGATTTTTTTTTTTTAGGTAATTATTCATTTAAAGAAAAGTCCGAATTTAAATCCGATTGAGAATTTCTGGCATATTTTAAAGATTAATATAACGAAGGGAAACCCAAAACATTAAAAGAGCTGGATTTCATTGTGGAAAATGTGTGGTACAAGGACATTACCATTGAAACAATCCAAAATTTGGTTGATTCAACGCCAAAATGCATAAAATCGGTCATACAAATTAATGGAGGACCAATAAAATGCTAAAAAATATAATTTAAATGTATTAAATATCGTACTAAATAAAAATAATTTACTTTTAATTTTGGCTCACTTTTAAACGAAAAAAAAAAAGTTTCAAAGCCTATTTGACTACCCTAAGCTGATCACTCATTTTTGACTCAGTTCACTATTTAGTTTATCTTTTTTTACAGAAAGCTTTTAGAGGAAAAACCACTCGGTCCATAAAAGTAAAATAAATAAAATATACAATAAAAAAATGTCCAACCGATACAAGCTAATTTACAACGCTAACCCCGATTCAAAGTTCACGCATGCAGCCAAAACAAAGTGGCCGGATATTTTTGTCCGGTACTGTATATATAATTTTCTTTTTAATTTTGGTCAACATCGTAAGTACGATCGAGCAAATTAATTTTATAATTTTCTACAAAATTTAATGCGGTTTCTTTAAATTTTTGGTTAAATTTCATATACAAATCCAATAGCTTGATATTTTTTATATTCCTATTAAATGCCTTAATAAAGATGAGCAACTACGACGTTAGGATCAGGATTTTTGTGAAGTTCTTAACAATCCGCTGGGCACAGAAGAGTTCAAAGAATATCCAGAGACATCGACTGAGCCACCAATCTTCCATGGTGTCAACATTGGTCCGCCGACGAAAAATAAAACTGTAGTTATTATTAGGACACTTTAGAACAACAAAGCCCCTGGGAGCGATAATGTTCATGCTGAGTTTTTAAAGTGTGTTCCTGATACAACAGCGAACACCTGGTTACCTATCTTACAGGAGATATGGAGAACCGAAATAATTCCGAGAAGCTCGAACGAAGGGATTCTTGTTAAGATTCCCAAGAAAGGTGATGCCTCAAATTGTAATAATTATACAGGGTGGTCCATCTAGTGTTTGGAATTTGAACTACCGATTATTTAACTTTGAAGACATTAAATATCATTCATATATTGGTTACTATTTAGTAAAAACATTGACATTTACGAAAGCCTTCCGCTTGAAGAAAGTTGGGAAATATTAAAAACTTATTTTCAAAGTGGTGAGTCTTGAGTTTGGCCGAAGATGGCGAATTTTAGCGAAAAATCATCTTTTCGGACGAAGCTCATTTCCACCTCGGTGGTTACGTTAATAAGCAAAATTGTCGCATCTGGGCCAAGGGTTTCACGAGAAGCGAATGCACCCACAACGAGTGGCTATTTGGTGCGGAATTTGGTCTGGCGGCGTCATCGGCCCATTTTTCTTCGAAAATGAAGAAGGAAACGCCTAAACCATCAATGGCGTGGGCTACCGCGCAATGCTGACCGACTGGTTCTTCGAACAAATGGAAGATGAAGCTTTGGACGATATTTAGATTCAACACGACGGCGCCCCGTGCCACACAGCGAAGGCCACAATCGATTTTCTGCGCACAATCTGGAGAAATCGCATAATCAGCCGAAATGGCGTTGTGAATTGGCCACCAAGAAGCTGCGATTTGATGCGTTTGGACTATTATCTTTGGGGTGCGATGAAAGTTGTATGCTATGCCAACAATCCGCAAACAATAGATGAGCTGAAGGACGAGATTGGAGCCACTATTGCCAGGATAAGACCCGAAACAATCGAAAATGGGCTTAAAATTGGACCGATCGAGTGGCATACTGCCAAGCCAGCCGTGGTGGTCATTTCCTTTCATTTCAACCTTTCAAATAAAACTTTGAACATTGAAAAATATTCAGCCGTTTTGTTTTTACACCAAATTAAAATGCCAATTTTTATATGGACCACCCTCTAGAGGGATAACACTTCTTTCAGTTACGAGCAAAATTTTAACGTCGCTGATTATGAATCGTATCTCTCTTGCTGTGGAAAGCACACTCCAATTTGGTTTTCGACAAAACCGTTCCTGTATTTTTAATTAAAACAGTTCGCACCGTCTTTGAGCCGTGCAACAAGTTTCAATGCTCAATCTACGCAGCCTTCGTTGATTTTAAAAAAGCGTTTGATAGCTTGGAACGCCCTCTTCTGTGGAGGACTTTAATCCACCGAGGCATGCCAGAAAAGATTATCAACATGATTAAAGCCACACACAATATCTTCACATGTAGGGTCAGCCATTCGCGTCTACTTTTTGATCTATTTTCGATTAAAACTGGAGTTAGGTAAGGATACGTGCTATCGCCTTTACTCTTTGTGTTGGCTTTAGACGAGGGACTTAGATCTTCACTCACGGGGCGCAAAGGCATACAATGGAGCCCGTTTAATCAGTTGGAAGATCTTGAATACGCAGACGATCTATGCTTATTATGCCGTAAGTGCTCCGACAACTGTTCGCGTAAAGTTGGATTGGAAATCAATATTTCAAAAACGAAAATCATGTGCAGCGGATATGCCGCGACTACGTATCCCAATATTACACTATAGAATGAAAGGTTGGATAGCTTTCGATCCTTTATGTATCTGGGCAGCGTAGTTACCAACAGAAGCGGTGTGGATGAAGACATCAAATCACGCACTTGCAAAGCAAGATCTGTTTTTGCACAATTGGGCCCCATATGAAAATCTTATCGATTTCCCACCAAACCGAAACTTCGCATATTCAACTCTAACGTGAAGTCTGTCCTGGAAAGAAACATCCAGCATAAATTCTCAGATTCAGGTGTTTGTAAACCGGTGGTGGCCCCAAATAATTTCAAAAAATGATTTATAATCACGCACCAAGCAAACACAAGTAGCGTATGAGATCAAACGCCGCAAATAGAACTGGATCGGCCACACAGTAAGACGACCAAATATCATCGACCAACAAGCTTACCGGTGGAACCTACAAGGTTCTAGACTCCCGGGGCGCCAGCTAGGACATGGAGGCGTGAAGATCTAAATACCTCGTCGAAGCAGAAATGCGAAAAGGAATTGCCTTTTTTTTTTTACTTGGAATGTCGTCAATGTTAATGCGCATTACAAAGTGAGATTTAAGTTAATTTAAGGCTCTATGCTCCACTTAGGAGTTCAGAATTCGTAGTAGAATTAAATGAGTTTACCAAATATTAATTTTACTAAAACAAAAAATAAAAAAGTTTCCTTTTTTATGGCATTTGCCAAATCCCTCCCCTAACTACGCCACTGCTCTCTTATCTGAGGCCAAGTAAATTTATATTCGCCGTAATTATTTATGACATTTCATTTATTCATTGACTTGCTTTGCTGCCTACCAAATACATTGTTGCTGTTTTTGTGGCCTATGAAAATTTATGAACTTGGCCCGCCTAACTCATTTAAATTGACAGCAATAACAACAAAAAAAACTTGGCTAAAACAAACACAATCGTAAATTCATTAAAAATACATTTGACAACAGGTTCGTTCGTTCCTACAAAGCCGTAGGAATCTCTTTTTTTTATTTATGTGAAAATTGTCAAGCAAGGAGTTAATGCAGTCTAATAAAATGGCTGTAACAGTGGGACAAAGTGTGAATAAATAAAAAAAAAAAATTAAATTTTTTTATAAAAATATTTGCAAATTAATTTTTTGGTGTTATTTTTTTTAAGACAAAAATAATGCAGTTACATTTAATTTTTTAGTTTTAAATTAAATAAAGTTTTTATTCAAAACGCAACTTAAATTTTGTTTTTGAATTTATTTCAATTTATTAAAAAAATATTAATTTTTTTGTACATTTAAAATGAAAATTTTGTAAATAAAATGGCAAACACTAATCTTTACAAGTTAAAAAAATAAATTGATTGAATTTTTTATCATTGTAAAAATAAATATAAAAAATGAATTTAAAAAAAATATATATTTAAATTTTTTTTATTAACAACATTGGACAATTAAAAAAAAATAAAATATTACAAAAAGTGAAAATAATGTAATTACAATTAAATTTAATTTAGAAATATTTTTTTTATTTAAAATGCAATTTAAAATATTTTTTAATTTACAAAAAAATTTGCATTTAAAAAAAAACGTTATAATAAAAATATATATTTGAAAATTAATATATAAAACAATAAAATATTTCAAAAAGTGAAAATAATGTAATTACATTTAAATTGCATTAATAATTTTTTTTTTTATATTATAAACGCAATATAAGCTTTTTTTTAAATTTATTTAATAAAAAAAGATTTAATTATTTTTAGTGTATTTAAATTGAAAATATTTTTTTATACAAAGTAGCCAAAACGAAATTTCCAATTTAAAAAATATTTTAATTGGATTTTTTTTTTCCTTTCAAAAATTTTAGCTTAATTCCCTGATTCTCTGACCCCTATGTGCTCATTGAACCTTGATCTAATTCAGCTTTGATTACTAACACAGCGACTATTGAACTGGGTTTAAAAACTTTGGTACTCACCAAAAAATATCGAGTTCCGGTTTGAAAATCCGCGAAATTGAATTTTTTGCTTTAAACAGAAATCCGAACAAAAACTGAATTTTTGTAGCCATTAGATGAATATCGCGGATGTATGCCTTCATTATGTTTGATTCATATCGGTTTTTTCGTATATCCAATGGTAACATAATATCGTAGTCCATGAAATCTAGAAATATAAAATGATGCGATTTATTTGTTTATTCAAGCTAACAAAAGTACCTATTCCCAATATTATAAAATTTCCCCATACTAAAAATCTAAACGCTCATGATTTGGAACAAATGACTATAATAATAATAATAATATAAAGGATGTAGACAAATTTGTAGTAACTTCAGACTCCCTCTTCTTTCAAGTAATTTCGATTTTTATTATCTTAAGAAATTTGAATATTTTATTATCAACATAAACCAAATCAATTAAATGAGTTATGCAACATATGTGAACCTAATAAACAACAAAATATTTTTGTATTTTACCAAAAACGAATATTTTTATTACGTATAAAGTTTCCTATATGTAAATAAATATTTGAGCAAACTCAAAGTTACCAACACGTAGCGAACTTCACAGAATAACTTCATTACAAATATGAACAAAGTTTAGCTAAATATAAACTTTCGCCCACTGTGCGAGACGTCACAAAATATGAGCAATGGCGAAATGAGTAAAGTTGGCTGCGAAATGTCTTGAATATGTAAGATGTGGGGGGCGGGTAATAGCGGCGGGCGTACATAATGATAAGGCTAAGAGCTTGGCAGAGGCATTTAAAGACTTGCAGAAATTCTCCGCATATTTATTTAAATTCAAACGGCCAAGAGTAATTTAAGCTCACACACACACACACACACACACACAGATAGATAGAGCGAAAGAGCGTGTGATAAAGAGTAAGCGGAAAGAGAGTGAGCGAGCATTTTAAAGCCAAATGTCATTAAAACAAGTCGCGCGAAAATACACAAAAACAAATTGTTCAAATTAAAAGGCAAAAATAAAAAACAAAACTTTTTTTGCACATTTTGTTTTGCTGCCTTTCTCTTAATTGTATGTGTGTGTGTAGGTGCGTGTAAGTGTGCGTGCTGAAGTGTACACAGTAAAAGCAAAACGTGAATAAAAGAGAAAGTAAAAGCAAACATAATGCAGCGCTCAGAAGCACACTACACAAAATACACACACACAACAAAAAGAAAAAACAATGCGGCACTTTGAACTTGTGACGCTAGGTGGCGCTCTCACCTGCAGCTTGGGGCTGGCTGTTGCTGCTTGCTCACGCGACTCACGTAACTTTTTTTTGCCTCTTTTCTTTTATGCGCTGTACTCTATGAATAAAGTGTATATTTGGTTTGTCTGGTGTTATTAAACGTTTTGTAATTGTTTTAAAATGTGTTTATTTAATATATATTTTTGAGTATTAATTAATGTATGTTATGTCACGACGCGTTAACACGACTTGACAGCGTGAATGTTTGTTTTACACTAACTTGTGAGAGTTAGAAGATCAAGCTGCTGACCTCAAAGCAAAAACGATATTGAACAAGAGAGCGGCTGAGTGCGAACAAGGGAAACAAAGATAATAAAATTAATGTAACTGCACTCTTGCTACGAAAAGCAATGCCGCTAGTTAATGTTATTAAGTTATGTTAATGTTATGTTAATGTTAAGCTGTTGGACCAAGTGTAATTGTAGCAGCCGATTAATGCTGCTGTTGTTTAACATTTATTTTTGTTTATTTGTCTTCTGGACCAAATATATATGTGAATGCTATTAAAGAAAGTGGTGTTAGTTATACTATTTATAACTCAAAAACGGATGAACCGATTTGGCTGAAAAGAGAGGTAGCTAAGAACCGGGAGATGGGCATATGATACTTCTTATCCAGTTCGATCAAACTTTAGCAGATGCTGATATTATGTTCTATTTGCGATTATTTTGGCAACATGTTTTAAAACAAATCCACCTGAATCTATGTATATAAAAGAAAGTGGTGTTAGTACACTATTTATAACTTAAGAACGATTGAACCGATTTGCCAGAAAAATGGTGGAGAGGCAGCCTAGAACCAGAAGACGGACCTGGGATACTTTTTATCCCGTTCGATCAAACTTTAGCAGAAACTGCTATTGCTGCTCATCCATATCAAATACGTGTTCTATTTCATATTATTTTGGCTGAATGATTTCTATCAAATCCACCTGAATTATGGATAAAGTTTAAATCGAGCTGCAAACTAATCTAAAAATCTTATATTTTTCCAGATAAGCTAACTAGAGAAACTGACGATGTTTATTTACTTTAAGAGTATTCAAAAAGTTTGGACAGCAGAACGTTTGCCAGGTTCACTAGCTAACAATAAAATTGTTAAGGTTTCCGTGACTATTACTAGGGTTGCCAAGTTCGACCAAAGATACGTGCATAGTTTCTAGCTCTACATCTCTTGTATTTTTTTTCCCCAAATAAATTAGCATAACATATAAGAAAAGCGTATATACTGACTTCCTTTAAAGTTTTTTTTTATATTATAACTTAATGAATGAAAAGTATTTATAGCTAGTTTTGGGGCCGTTTAAAGAAAAATTTGAGAAAATTATGCAAACTCACCTAAATTAAGTGAGCAAAGAATGAGTTCTAAAAGTCCTAAGAGTTATTATTATACCACCCTTGACAATTAAATAAATGTGGAAACAGACAGGAACATTTTGTGTTTGCACAAACCGTTTCCATGTTTCCTTCCCATCCAAAAAAGCCCCAAAAATGAATTGTGATATGAGATAGTCTTATAAATAACAACAAATATATCCGACAAATATGCTCTAATTGGAGGCGTATATCTGACCTGCCAACCATCATGAAAATCCTCAACCAGATCATACTAAGCCGCATTTCCGAGCCACTTAACAACGTTCTACATAGAAATCAAGCTGGCTTTCGCCCTCAAAGATCTTGTATAGATCTAATAAACACTGTATATACGTATTATCGTAGAGCAATCCAAGGAATTCAACTCTACGTTATACTTTGTTTTCATAGATTTTCTGAAAGCGTTTGACACCGAGCTAGAGGGATTCCAGACAAAATGATGAATATCATAAAATCGTTGTATACTGGGTCCTCAAGCCGAGTTTTGGACGGCGGACAACTAAGTGATCCTTTTGAATACAAAAACGTTGTGAAACAAGGATGCACACTATCGCCCTTGCCCTTTATCACAGTTCTTGATTTGGTGTTTGAAGCAGCTGAATTAAATAGTTTCGGAATCAACTGGAAATTTAACCGTAAACTAGGAGATCTAGAATATGTGGATGATATTGTTCTATTTTCTTGCCGTCATTCGGACCTGCAAGCCCAATTAGATAGACTCACCACAGAAGCCTCAAAAATTGGTTTTAAAATCAACTGCGCAAAAAGGGGTAAGCCCCACTAATAAAAAACGTAGACAAATTCGTGTATCTTGGAAGCCAAATTACATCACCCGGGGAGCACTGGACGATGTAGACTGCAGAATTCGTAAAGCCAGAGCTGCCTTTGGACAACTAAATAGATTCTGGCGAACACCGAATATCCGTCGAAAAACCAAAATACGAGTCTTCAACGCATGCATAAAGTCGGTGCTGTTGAATGGTTGTGAGACATGGTTCATTACCAGTATTATTGTCAAGAAGCTCCAAACAATTGTCAATCGATGTCTTGATTAGGAGACGGCATTCCCTGTTCCCAATGATTTAAACGATGGTGGACCTCGAACATTGATTAACAGCAATACCAGCAATAGGCTTAAACTCTCGGTATTAATTACCTCTAACACATTCAAAAATCAGATTTGAAATTCACCAGCGCGCTCATGAGAACACCCATAACACGTAAAACATAAGTTTCTTAGAGATACCAAAACTTCCGATTGCGAATCGATTTTGAATCAACCTATACCATACCAATTTTTATTTTACAGTGTGGCCTGCTTTATGCTTATTTAACAGAATAGGGTTACAGGGTATTCCACTATCGGCTTAACAGACACATCAAAATCAGTCACGCCCGACCTTAACTTAAGCAATTTTTTGTTTTTCGGCCTGTCGTTTATTGACTATAGACTCAATATACATAATATGTTTATATACATATATACACCAAATACATAATATGCAAGCCTAAAAGTTAAGCCAGGTAACGGTAACGTCAAGGTAGAGTGCTTCTTATGCATAGTAAAAATATTACTTTATAAATATGTATTAGACACTTTTTCCTGACAGCCAATGACAAGTTGAACACGCCAACATCATTTGACTTTAAATGAGCCAAATGACTTGCCGAAAAATGCGAAAAGACACGCATACTACCAAGCACACACACACAAACACACATATACAAACGCAAGTCCTCAGAAACAGAAGCTCCCATCAGGAGCAGGCAGCAGGAGCAGAGTCAGAGTCAGAGTCAGTTCGTCCTTATACGCAGCATGCAAATGAAAATAATGGCTTTTTGTCTTTTACGCTAAATTACCTTGATATGATTTCACCAAGGAGCAAAATAAAAGTGCAAAAAGGAAACTCAGATAATACCCAGCTCAAGGAAGTTCACAAAGATGTGTTATTTTATGTAATCTCCAAATGAATAATCGCAATAAAATGAATTAAAGCAAAAATAATTGTATTACTCTAGGGATTTAGTGGAGCATGCGGCTGATTCATGTTATAGAGGAAGGTGGCTGTATATTGGTTTAACAAAAGTTTATAAAATTTGGTTTTAAATACAGTAACTTGAAGCTGGACTCGGGGGAATTAGGAAATTTATTCATAACCGAGAGATTCACGGAGCCTATACTCAGTTCATACACACTTGCAAACACAAAATCAATTCATCAGCGCAGGATTCAAGGGAATTGCTGGTTTTTGGTTCATTTGTACCTCTTGGGTTACGTTAATCATTATCGGCGTGATTTTAGTCGATTTTCTAGAGCCAACAACAAAGTTAATTTGAGGAACTCAAGGGAGTAAGGAAATGTGTTTCTGCCAAGCAAACAAATATTTAAGAACTTTAAATATGTTCAACTAAAATGTTCAATTTTGTTCTGGAACAAGAAAATCGCTTTTAAAAAGAAAACTGGTTTCGAATTATTGTTTAATAAAATATGCGAATATTTAACAATAAAACAAAAAAGCAATTAAAAATTATAACACTCTAAAAAAGTTACGTATACGTAATGTTGAGTCTAAACTTCAGCGAGTTCTGCCCAAAGAGTCATCAAACGGGGTGGGTCTGTTGAGCAGGAGTGATGGTTCCTTCACTTCAGACCGCAGGGAAACATTGGAGGTTTTACTCAAAACGTACTTTTCCAGGCTCTTCAATCTGCAGCGGGGATGCTCAACTCTCAGATTGGATCGAGGCAAACCTCCGAGGGGCAGCCAGAATATCTGGCACTATTTTCGATGCCGACAAAGTAAGATGAGCAATGGGCTCCTTTGAACCTTTCAAGGCACCTGGTAGGTCGTAATTTTTCAAGCACTTCTCCAGAAATGTCTGGATTTTATTATAAATCCACTGATTTGTCTGTTTAGAGCAAGCTTTGACATTTTTGCGGATACATACCTCACTCTTAGAGGAGAGTACGTGTTGTCTTCATCAACAAATCTGGCAACAGGCATTGTCCTGTTGGCTATAGACAAGCCCAAACCATACAGACCAATCAGTCTAACCTCATTCCTTCTGAAAAAAGTGGACAGACTTCTCGATCTGCACATCAGAAACAAACTGCATGCCGCGAGCCCGCTGCATCCAATGCAGTTTGCCTATTCCAAAGGGAAATCAACCGAGGTTACCTTACACCACCTAGTCAAAAAAATTGAAAACGCATTCGACTCCAAGAACATAACTTAGTGCGCATTCCTGTATGTCGAGAGAGCTTTCGACAATACTGACTTTGGTTCTATGTCTAGAGTGCTGGCACGTAAGAACATAGAACCTCACATGTGGTGCATGGATTGAATAATTGCTCTGATAGAGGGATATAGCTTCATCTCTAGATGGTATAACAGTCAGCATAAGAGCTGTAAAGGGTTGTCCACAAGGAGGTGTTTTATCTCCCCTGCTATAGTCTCTCGTTATCGACGAACTTTTAACTAAGCTGACAATTCTTGGTTATAAAGTCATTGGATGACCTGACTATCATAGTGCCGAGTAAATACGAAAGCACCATCAGTGAGATGATAATGCTCTTCAAATTACCCTAAACTGGTGTCTAAGTGGAGGGCTTAGCATCAACCCCCAAAAGGCTGTGATTATTCCCTTCAAGAACAGATACAACATGCAGCTTTAAAACCTTGTTATAAAAAACACTGAGGAGTATTCAGACCAGGTCAAATATCTATGTGTGCTCCTAGACAAAAGACTCAACTGGAACTCCCACTTAGAACAAGTGCTCTCCAAAGCTACTCGAGCCATGTGGGCCTGTAGAAAATTCTTTGGCAGCACAAGGGGCTTCAGCTCTCATAATATAGAATAGATATACCGTATGAAAGCACGGCCTATCGTCACATATCAGCCCTTGTGTGGTGGCCCAAGACGCCGCAAAATGTGGCCATCAATAAATGCAGCAAGCGTCAAAGACTAGTCTCGGTAGCGATGCGTATCTGTCCGACAGCTGTCATGGAGTCAGTCCTTGGACTCACACCACTGCACATTTCAGTCAGCCATGCAGAGTTTAATACGTAACCAAATTACACCTGGGATCTTAGCAAGTGACACTGGTCATACAGCTCTTATATATTCCCTTCCTGACGTATCGATCTGCTCTAGATCAGATCTTATGATCACGGATCTTTTTCATAGCAAAAAATTTAGATCTCTTCTCCCAAGTTGGGAGACTTGGGCTGATGGCAGCCCCTGTGGAAACCCCCAGTGGAAACAATCCAAAACTGAGCAGGGTGTAGGTGTTGAAATGGTTGGACTCAGCATCAGAATCTCTACCGCAATGGGCTTCTGGCCCAGCGTCTTTCAATCGGAGATTCATAAAATAGAGATCTGCGCCCTAAGTATCCTTCTTAAGGGAACTAGGGGAGCAAACATATGCATTTTTTCAGATAGCCAAGCTGTTTAGGGTATTGTCATCTCCTCCAGGATGGTTAACGAATGCCATAACCACCTTCAAGCCTTGTCCGCCCGGGACAACCCACTCGGGAGTGGGTGGTTACACGATCGCTAACCGATCTAGTACGACACGGTGCTTCCATCCTGACTACATCGCCTGCGCCATTTTGTGGTTTGGTTGGTCCACAATCCAAAGCCATGAAAAACAAATGGGCTGCAGGAGAACATAAGAGATACTGGTTCTCCCTTCCGGAGCTTCGTCAAGCAAAAGTGCTTGTCAAACCTCAGGATGATATCAAGACAAAAGGTCTTGGCAGAACGCATCTAAAGCTCCTGGTAGCTTACCTATCTGGTCACCACACTGTTAGATACCATCTACAGAAAATTGGCCTATCGGACTCTTCAGAGTGCTGTCTCTGTCTAGAAGATGATGAAACCACCAGACATATTCTCTGTGACTGTCCAGCGCTGGTATGGGACAGAGCCTGTCACATGGGAAAGGAACGGATTAGTCCCTTCCATCTTTGGTCAATATCAACAAAAGATCTACTGCTATTCATGCGAAAAGCGGAAAATCGTTTCCTTTAATTTAAGGGTATGGTACAAAAGACCTTTTGAGGAACCCTTTTTCGGAAAAAAATAAATAAATAAAACAAAAACTATAATGCCATAAAAGTTACGTATACGCAATGTAGTCTCACTGGGAGCTATACTACAATTTATTGCAATTGATATGCTTACTTTTACTATCAAATCATTTTACTTTCAGCTCTTCATGCTTTTCCCGGCTTTTATCCACAAAAATAGCCAATAGCCTATTGTAAATTGTATTGAATATTCATTATATTTTCAGAATAGTTCCAAAAATAAAACTAATCGATTGCCCACTGACAATGACTTGCATTGATGAGTTCTTGCATGTCCAATTCTTATCGATATTGTTAATAAATGTCAACTAAATTATTGGGGTTACCCCCATGCTATTCAAATTGACTATTGCCCTCGATAAAATACGGGCAGTGAATAAGGCCAATAAATGAGCCCTGACAACAGTTCAGATTTCAGAGCGAAACGATTTCTATACTAAGAAAACCATTAACTAATTGGGCTCATTAATTAATTGATAAATGTAATTATAAACTATATTGCTAATTCCATGATTTGAGTAGCGTTGAATGCAGCTCCTTTGTAACTTAATCAATTGATAATTATCTTATCTCATGCGAAATTCAAACATTTCCATAAAAGCATATTAAATGAATATTAATCACAGCTGTGTCGGCTTTTGTATTCACAAAGTTTGTATAAGATAAAATATTGAAATAAAAAATAAATAAAAAGTTATCTAATATTCAGTTAAGAGCTCTTTCTAAGAAATAAATGTTTATTTAATAGGTTCAGTACCAAGAACCAGTAAATGAATGACAAAGAGCTAGTCTTACTTTTTTTTATTCAAGGACGCCATATTGGAATTTCAAATGGCGCATAAAACTGTTACGCTCTAAAATATGTTTTTTTTTTTTTTTATAGCTGCGATGCATTCTTATGAAAACAAAATCGCGTACGTTAAAGTCAAGTGTGGAAAATTATTCATAAGGCAATTTAGTATCTGCATTTATAATAAATATTTTTAATGGTATGGTACTATAAATACTAAATATATAAATTAAATTTATATTAAAAAAATTTTAAATTTGTGATAAATGGAACCAATGTGTCTTGACGTTATGGCGTTCAGTTCTGAAACCAACGCTCTTCCAACTCAGCTAGTATTTTATATGTTTCGCGAAAAAATAGAAAAAATTAAAAATATTTCAAATATTTGAGGCTACTGGGAATCGCGATTATTTTTAATATTTTTTGAAAAATAAAAAAATTTTTCATTTCGCAAAATGTAAAATTTTAAACAATATAGCAATTTTAAATTACTATTTAAATTTTTAAAAAACGAAGGAAAAAAAAATATTTTTAACTGCCTGTACACATAAGAAGTTTGAATGACAATTTTGGTTATTCTAGCCATAAGTCTATATTTCTAAAAGGCTCAGAATATTATTTACCATACACATTTATATCATAAACCTTTGAAATAATTGCTTTCTTTATAATTATAATAAAAAACTAGAGGCCAGACACCATGATTATTAAATATTTGAAACTTTTTTTTTATGAGCAACTGAAAGGATAATAATAACTTTTTTCCACTTTTTCCATTTATTTTTGTATTTTAAAAATTTTGGAATTCAAGATATGTATGATAATTTTTATTTTTGAGAATAGTTTAGATTACTTCCAAAATGTAAATTAAGAAAAACAAAAAGATTTCCGAAAAAAAAGTAACGTATTTTTTTCAAGTTTTTTTTAGCCTTATTCAACAAAAATTATTATTTTTTTTAATTTTTAAATTTATGAGTCACAAATTAAAGAAAAAAAAAATAAAAATTTAATATTTTATTTAAAGTAAAAACTTAATTTTGATTGGAAAAAATATATTTTCAGTCTTAAAAAAAAAATCTACCTTAACTTTTTCTATTTATGTATAACTCGATAAACAATCGGAATTTTGAAAAAAAAAAATAATCTTATTTACTGATCTTATGTCAGATATAAAAATAAGAATAATGCTAAAATATAGTATTTTTTTTAAATTTTGTTTAGCATTATTAAACAAATAGCTATTTAAAACTCGATAAACAATCAATAATTTTGTCAAAATAAATACAATTTACTAGAATTAAAAAAAATATATACGAGGTGTATTCAAAAAGTAAGGTGACTTTTCAAATTTCGCGGGCAACGTATTTTCGATTATCGATTTTTTTGTTTTGTTGTGTTGGTACACTCTTCCCGAACATCTGTACCAAATTTCAAGTGAACGGCGATTTTTTGCTATCGAAAAATATGGATTAACGGAAAATAATAAATAAAAAATAAAATTAAGTGCTCCGTAACATTTGAAATGTTGACAGTAGCATACGGTGAAACTGTTCTGAGTAAAAAAAATGTTTACAAGTGGTAAAAACTCTTCCAAGATGGCCGGGAAGATGCCAATAACGAGTCTCGCTCTGGACGCCCAAGCACGTCAACAACTGACAAAAACGTTCAAGCAGTGAAGAAAATTGTTTTGGAAAATCGTCGAATCACTATCAGAGAAGTTGCTGAGGATGTCGGTATATCGCTTGGCTCTTGCCATGAAATTTTTTCTAACGTTTTGGGCATGAGACGTGTGTCAGCGAAGTTTGTTCCGAAATTGCTAAATTTTGACCAAAAGAACCATCGCATGAGCATCGCTCAAGAGCTGTTGAATGACGTCAACTTCGACCCAGATTTACTCAAAAGGGTCATAACTGGTGACGAATCATGGGTATATGGTTATGATATCGAAACCAAAGCCCAATCGTCCCAATGGAAGCGCCCAGAAGAGCCAAGACCGAAAAAAAAGTATTTTTTTGCAATAATTTTTGTAGCATAATTCTACCATTTTTATTTAAATTTACAAGTTTACATTTTTTTTAAATAATAATAATTACAAAATTATAATTGAGGAATAACCTTAATTTGCTATTGGAAACAATATACTTTCAAATAGATTTTACCATATGTGGTCTTTAACAAAAGTCTACCTTAATGTTACCTATTTATCGAGTTGATAAATAATCGGAATATTGCAAAAGCAAAATTAAAATATTTAGTAGTATCTCTATGACATATGCTAAAATCAATATAATCGATCTCTGCGACTTGAAAAATGGCCCTCACGTATTTTCGCACATAAATTGTAGTATATATGTATTTTTAAAATGATCAGAATATATATAAACACTATAGGAAGATTATACTAATAATAATATTATATATATAATATAGAGAGCCCGGCAGACGTTGTCCTGCCAATTTATTTGAATACTCTTAAAGTGAATAAACTTGGTAAGATTCTCTAGTTAGCTTATCCGGAAAAATACAAGATTTTAATTTATTAGTTTGCAGCTTGATTCAAACTTCCACCATTATTAGTCGAATGTCACGCTTCACGGGTCTGTCTTAACCGAATTCTTTCACGTTCATTGCCATCTTCACGTTCCTGGGCAGTACGATTAGATTGGTAATTAATTTGTTTCCTTGCATTTCTACCAATTGAAATAAATCATGCATTGATCGATTAGGAGACGGCATTCCCAATTGTCCTAATGCTTTATTAGCCATCGCCAAGCATATATCTTCAATATGAATTAAAGCTTCATTGTAAACTTCCGGCGTAAATTCGATCACTGGATTACATTTTACTTGACGTACTCGAAACATCTCTTCTGATAAATAATCTTGATATTTTAACCTTAATTCAGGTGGATTTGATGGAAAACATGTTGCCAAAGTAATCGCAAATAGTACACGCATTTGATTTGGATGAGCAGTAAATAGCAGCATCTGCTAAAGTTTGATCCCAGTGCAAATCATTTTCCAAAAAATTCAATTTTTGGCATGCCTCTCGATATGTGGCACACAATACGCCATTCTCTGTTCTGAATGATTGAAACGATGTTGGACCTCGAACATTGATAAATATACACACAAAAACCGATATTCACAAAAATAAATATATCTCACGATCCAATACACACAAACACATCGCAATAGACTTAAAACCTCCGTATTGACAACCTCTAACACAAGCAAAAATCAGATTTGAAATTCATTGACTCGTTCATGAGAACCTTCGTAACACGTAAAACACAAGTTTCTTTTATTTATACAGACAAGTATTTTTTCAATGCTCATCATATATACTAATACTATAATAAGATCTTACCTTGAATTTGTACCGATTTTGTAAAAAAATTATAAAGTGAATGATTTGTAGAAAAACAAATATCAATTTTAACTCTAAGCTCTTAGCTTATTTTCAGATTTTGGCATTACGATCTTGAAAATCAAACTATATTCCCGACTACAGCTCTGTGAAATAGCAGATAGACTTTATATACAAAATATATAAGTGTACAGAAAGCAGATCCCAACTAAAAAGTCACATTCACATACCCTCACAAATACACTCGCAGTTGCACTTGTTTATGTAATTGTGTCACAAAGCGGAAATGCTTTTGTAGTCGCTCATAATGAAAGCATTTCCGCTCGCACTGCGCGCCATACTAAAAAGTTCCCCTCTCCCTTTCTCTATAACTTTTAACGTTTTCTGTTGCATGCTATTTTTTATTTCTATTTCTACTACGTCATAATAAGCCATTTTGTACCCCTTAATTGTCCGGACCGTGCACTCTTTGTTAACTGAGTTGTTTATTTTATTTTTTTTACTATATCATCACAATGTTGCTGACAGTAAACAAACAAACCAAGTGACAAATTCGCTTGTCACAAATCAGAATTGTTTACACAAATTACGGAAGTCATACATTAAGGGAATCATTCTTTCCAAAATGAATAATGACATGATGAATATATCTTCCAAAAAAAAAATAGGAGTGAGTATTATTTATGAACAAATAACTATATTGTAACATCTACTAACTTATTCCAACTAAAACCAGCTTAAAATCTTTTAGCACGCAAAGGCGTCATTAACACCTACAAATTACTGGCAGGAGAAATATCTGCTTAAAGGACTTCCTTGCTGCGCCCCAATTCGGGCGCCAATTGCGCATTATGACGTTGCGGCAATAAAATGTGGCCTTGGTTATTGATACGAAAGAGATTTATTAACATATAATCTTAGGGCTAGAGATGTTAACTGATTTTTATGGCGAAACAATTTAATTCAATTGATTTATATCAATGTAGGATACTTTAGCTTGAAGGCATAGTAAAGCAAATCACAAATCAGTAGCTATATTTGATTCTTATTCCTTTCGAATATGGCACAGCTTCAATTTTTAGAATTTATATTATTTATAGGAAACACTTAAGCAATCGTGAATCCTGGCAGCAGAGTCTGGATTAGTAAATGCCAAATTTTATGTTGTTACTGAATATCAAAATGAGGATGTCACGACTGTTAGACTTCCTTTTAAGAATTGTTTTTACTGACTTAATCCACCTTTTCCGCCCAACCTACAAGGCTTTGCGTCTGCCCCTGCCGAATGTGTACAAAATCGGCGGTATCGGCACAGTATCCGTAGGTCGTGTGGAGACTGATGTCTTGAAGCCTGGTACCGTTGTTGTCTTCGCTCCAGCTAACATCACCACTGAGGTTAAGTCTGTTGAAATGCGCCACGAAGCCCTCACTGAGGACGTTCCCGGTGACAACATTGGCTTCAACGTTAAGAACGTCTCCGTCAAGGAATTGCGTCATGGCTACGTTGCCGGTGATTCCAAGGGTGCGGTTGACTTTACCGCTCAGGCCATCGTGTTGAACCACCCTGGCCAGATTGCCAACGGATACTCTCCAGTGTTGGCTTGCCACACCTCTCACATTGCTCACATTTCAAGGAGAAGCTTTACCGTCGTTCCAGCAAGACCACTGAGGAGAGCCTCAAGTTTATCAAGTCTGGTGATGCCGGCATTGTTGTCTTGGTGCCATTCAAGCCATTGTGCGTGCAGTCCTTCCAGGAGTTCCCACCCTTGGATCGTTTTGCCGTACGTGACATGAGACTTGACCTTCGCTGTCGGTGTCATTAAGGCAGTTAACCTCAAGTATGCTTCCGGTGGCAAGGTCACAAAGACCGCTGAGAAGGCCACCAAGGGCAAGAAGTAGCAAGTTGCATTAGCATCAGTCAAGCAACTCAACATTAATACAATACAGCCACCACAATTAAAATATTTGCAACAAGTAATAAAGCGGAGCTCCTTATTCAATATGATTTGGAGTCTTCGATGCTTTGCAGCAGAAAGTGAGCTTGCTTCGAAGATTAAGATGGCAATAGAGACGATTCTATTTGCAGTAGAATACTGGAGTAAAAAAAGTAGAATGGAAATCTGAAACCCTTCGCAAAGACACCTGCGAAATCTGTAGAGCTGCGCTTTCATGCAACCCGCAAAGCGCAAGAAGCCATGGAAGACCAACAACCTCTTGGCGTCGCATGGTGGGTGCTGATTTTCGGGACTCCCATACAGACTGGAATAGCCTCAAACAACTTGCAAAAAATCAGTCGGACTCCAATTCTTTTGTTTTGGCCCTTCGCTCCACCCGGAGATAGAGGAACTTATATATATATAAATAAGATGATGATGAATTTTGAGATGGGCTCTCCAAGCTATATTGGCAACTTTTTGAAATAAAATAAATTAAAATTTTACTTTGATAATAACAGTTAATTTTTAATTACATTAATTTTTTTATTTACATTAAAATACTTTATAATAAGCAGATGCATCTCCTCTATAGTTCTATTATTGGGACCGTTCTTCTAAGTCTACTTAGGAAGCTGTCGCAAGAGACAGTCAGCCTATCATTGGTCCTACTGAAGATAAACGAAACCAAGCTTTTTATATTGTGAACACGCAGGATATTTGTACAAAATTTTAAATTAAACCCAACACGATTGCCTTTAAGCTACGTATACGTAATATTTTTTTATTAAAGTCGCAAAAATTGTATTGTATAGTGAAACAGAACTAACATATATAACATACAAGAGTTGACTTTTTTTATCTATATTCTTTTCGATATAGCGAAAAAATTATATTGTTTTTGATCAACGCTTCTCTTGTTCCAAGTATATTGCTTTACAATCCAGTCTGCAGGGACTACTTCTCAGAATCCGAATTTATCCAATAGCGCTGACCATTTCAATAAGAATTATAGTCCTAAACTGCTCTATGTGCCTCATTTTCGAGAAAATATTGCTAGGATTGTTGAGTGGTGTCTCGCCCACGGTGCCAACGCGCTCCACATATGACAAGTTCTTTTCATATTTGTTCAGGTTGTGCCCAGGCATCGGGGATTCGGGGAACTTGTGGTTTGCCTACGCCTCGATGCGGTCTTGACCTCCCCTCAATCAGGTTCTCTCACTAACTGATTTGAGCCGGTCACATGCTTGACTGCAAAAGCTATTGCAGTAGCTGCTTCAGTCCAGCATGCAGCTGGCTCAAGCTGCATTTCATGAAGGTGCGAACGAGACAAACACACAGTGCAAAAGATCCGTTACTGTAATTGCTACTGGCAAGCAACCCAGTAGGAATTATTGGAACAGTCGCCGCGTTAAGGAATATTGCTGTTTAGCGAAGCATTAAGGATGACTTCTGATAACATAGCCTATCAAACAGTGCAACAAATAAGATTTAAATAAATTTATTCCTCATTTCTAAAACTTTAAAGAAAAGTCTTCGATAGTTTTGATGTACTATATACGAAAGTGACTAAACATTCGGCGTTGACATAGGTTTCCCTCCGTAACACATAGATTTTTTTGATAATTATATTAAATAAGAGAAATTCCATTCATAAATAAATATATATTTTTTATTATTGACACAGTAAAGGAAAACTCATTAATATTTAACTTCCCTTAGGATAAATGCAAACCTTTCAAAATTTAATGTCAGAACTGTCAGCAAGCAATCAAATGATACTTTTGCAAAAAGTTTCTTTGAAAATAAACTGTCAGTCATATTATTACCCGTAGAACCACAGAAATGAGAAAAAAACTGATTAATATAATTCTTAATTAAAGCTATACTTCAGTTCACATCATGAAACAAAAACTTTTGCTACTTATTTATTGATTTTATGATTATGTTATATATTTATTGAACACATACATCATAATACACTCAGTCACACAAACACACTTACACACATACACAGTTAATCACTCATGAATGAAACTCGATTTCTTCATCCGCAGCTCATCAAAAGAATTCCTGGAAGCAACAGAAAACCCCTAACCCTTGAATAAGGAAATCCTTAAAGCAGTTAATTTATTACAGATTAAAGCCTTGTAGAAACTACCCACCTCAGCTGTTCTCTTTTCTTATTTCTACGAGGGGTATTCAAAAAGTAAGTTTCCCTGGTCTGGCGTTTCTCTTGTGCACCATCTAGCGGCCTCGCACTGAACACAACATCAGTGTTGAGTCTATCGTTAAGAGCGGCACTGGTATTGGTGACCGAAAATAGTTTTTTCAGCAGTATAAACACAACAACCATGGAGCTACCATTGCAAAACGTGTCCAATTGTGAATTGCGTGCAGTTATTCGTTTTTTAACTTCAAAAGGACTGAATAGTAACAAAATTCACAGTGAACTAGTGGAAATTTATGGTGAGAATTGTATGAGTGTGCAAATGGTGCGAAGATGGCTCGCTGATTTTATCGCGGGACGTTCAGAAGTTCATGATGAACAACGTGCAGGACGTCCAAAAACAGCCACTACGGACAGAGCTATTGAAGCTGTTCAAAAAATTATTGAAGAGGACAGACGGCTGACCATCGATGATATTCTCAAATTGATTCCTCCTGATATTGAAATTGGCCGAGCTTTAATCTTTTCAATTTTGAAGGATAAGCTTGGTTACAGCAAAGTTTGCGCAAGATGGGTCCCACGCCTGCTTATCGAAAACCATAAACATCAACGAATAGTCGCTGCTCAAAAATTTTTTGAAATGGTTAAGAAAGAAGGCGATAGTCTCTACTCACGCATTGTGACGGGTGATGAAACGTGGTGTCATCATACGAATCCCGAAACAAAGCGTCAAAGCATGGTTTGGTAGAAACCAGAAGAAAGTGCTCCAAAAAAAGCAAAAATTCAACGTTCTGCTGGAAAAATCATAGCCAAAGTTTTTGGGACGAGTTAGGTGTTTTGTTGGTTGATTTTTTGGAACCTGGTACAATGGTACAAAATTTTGCTTCCTCTTTAACACACAGTTTCGATTTTGAAGTATACGAAATGCTACTCAGGTCTCCAAAATAACTCGCTTCTTGAAGTTTTTTTAGGGCCTTCACAAGTTAGTGGCTTTTGAATCTCTTTTTGAGACAGTACGAATATATCTCATAAATTTTAAAGTTAAATAAATAAACTAATTGAATAAACTTAAGGTTTCAGGAATCTCTGTGTCAAAATCGTACAAAAACAGCAAAAGTTACAGTCAAAAATAAAGGGTGATTCATTAAGACCTTTTTTTTCAATAAGGATTTTGGAAAATCATCATGCAAAGACTTACACCCGAACAACGTTCAGTGTCGCGGTAGCTGACACTGTTCACGATGACCGCAAGGAATTGATTCGGCGCCGATCGTAACAACTTGGCCTGTCGTATTCAACCACCCGGCGCATTTGACATTTGGATCTCGGCTTGAAAGCATATAAAATTCAGCTCAGGCAAGAATTGAAGCCGAATAAGCTTCCTGCACGTCGCCGTTTTAGTGAATGGGCTCTTGGTAAGATCGATGAAGATCCGTTGTTTTCGACCAAAATTTTGTTCAGTGATGAGGCCCACTTTTGGCTCCACGGCTTCGTGAATAAGCAAAATTGCCGTATTTGGGGAGAAGATAAACCCGAAGAGGTTTACCAGCTGCCATTACATCCAAGAAAAACGGTTTGGTGCGGTCTGTGGGCTGGTGAAATCATTGGTCCGTATTTTTTTAAAAATGAGCAAGGTGTGAACGTTACCATCAATGGCGCACGCTATCGGACCATGCTAACAGACTTTTTGCTGGAGCTCCGGTCCACATTGCCAATGAAACAATGGCTCTATTGCGAGGTCAATTTGGTGAGCGATTAATTTCACATACGGGACCCGTACCATGGCCGCCAAAATCGTGCGATATCACACCGCTCGACTTTTTTCTTTGGGGTTACGGAAAGTCAAAAGTTTACGTGGACAAACCAGCAACGATTGAGGCCTTGGAAGCCAACATTACTCGTGCTATTGGCCAAATACCAGTGGAAATGCTTGAACGAGTCATGGAAAATTGAACCTTCAGGATGGACCGTTTAAAACGCAGTTGCTGCCAACATTTGAACGTGATTATTTTTAAAATATATTTGCCATAAAATATCCTTTCCAAATCATAAATCATCATTCCCGTGAAATTTGCATTTGCCAAATCATTAAACAAAAAAGGTCTTAATGAATCACCCATTATTCAAATGGGTATATTCTCCTCCCCTTGCGAATAAACTTCACCAATACTTAACTCTCCCTAAGTATGATTACAAGTGAGCTTGAATCACATTTTTGGCAAGCTGATTCATGTGGCTCTAATGAACAAATCCACATGCAAACTTTATAGATGCGGACACCCCACCCCCCTCAACCGATTTACCGTGTTTTCTCCCACACCCCTCAACATATCAACTTGAAACTTACCCCATATATGTACTTTAAGTAGCTTCTCTGACATAACGTTCGAATTTCATCACAATGGGTACAAAATTTCGGAACTTACGTATAAATATCGAATTTCACCAAAAAAAAATTAATTCCAATTGAAAATTAGTAGGAATATGCAGAATAAAAATTTTTGACAGATAAGGTCCTGTACCTATTACAGTACATCTTGTTTTACATCTCCTCAAATTTTTTTCTCACGAAATAACTTTAAGAGTATCCTGAATCACGCGTGAGCTGTCAGAACAAAATGGTTTATCATAAATAATCACGCCTTATGTCATTTTTGGATTTCAAAAGAAGATTCTACGAATGAGTTGCTGATGCTGTATCCGAAATAGTGTCGGATACACGAAGGAGTTTTCGGGCCCGGACCCCCCTAAAAATTGGAAAAATCGGTTGACGCACATCGAAGTGACAGACACCCCCGAAGACCAAATGGAACCGAACTCTACCTTAAGAAAGCTTTCCGCTAGATATTTTTGGTAAAGCAAAGCTGATAATTTCTAAGTGTCATAGACCCAAAAAAAAATTAGAAAAGGATATTCTCATAAGCATAAAGCAAACTAACTAACTGACTATAAATGATTTAATTTTCGAATTTTATTGGATAGGTTCATTAATGTAAGAAATAATAAAAAACATTATGATTATTGCCCCCCTTGAAACCTAAAAAGTAAACTAAAACTATAAAAAATTCTGTTTATTTGTTATGCCACTAAGCTTATCAAATAAATGAAATTATCCTTTAATAGAGCACCCAGCGAGGACGAATCAAACTGAATGCAGTTTGGGTGCGGTAGCTACTCAATGACCAACCATCGAGGTACAATTATTAACAATCAAATTAATATCCTGATAGGTGTGGCTGAACAATTAATTCAAGTGCAAGCAAACAAGGATCATGAAGGAACAGGAACAGAAACAAAGAATGGCAGGACAGCTGGCAGCTGTCACTCATACAGTTGCAGCTATGCCGTCCGTCCGTATCTCTCACTTGGTCAATTGTTCATTCTGTCAAACACACAAAGCGGTACATTTCTGTATCAGAATAATGAAATTACCTGTCCATTTTTTTCCATTTTCCATTTTCATTTAGTTTCCATGAAACATGGAGCATAACAAAGAGCACAAAGCGCTGGAAAAACTGATGTCTGACAAAAACAGACAGAGCTGACGGACGGACACAGGACACACATCCTCACATATGGTTTATGGAACATAAAGGATTTGCATATTCGGATATTCAACATTTTTTCAATTCTAAAAGCTTCAGGCGCTAAAAAGCAAATAGAATAACATAAATTTGAAATTTAGATGTTGAAAGAGAAATACTAAAGAGCAAAAATATTTCAATTTTGATGGGTTTGAGGATTAGAGACTAAAAAACTTTATAGTTTTAAATTTGCTAAAGCTGTATTTATGAGAGCTTTGGAGCTAAGGATTAGCATAGAGCTATTAGGGTTGTGCTGAAAATATGCTTTTTTGTTAAATTAAAATATGGAACATTAGCATTTTCTGGCTTTTTAATAAAAAAGATTTTTGATGTGTTTTTTTTTTAATAAAGGATAAGGCAGATAGATAGCTGTTGACATTTTTTTATTTAATCTCTGTTAAATCCTTTTAACATTATTATAAATAAGTATCTGTATAGTCTTACAAAAGGTGGAGTATTCAGACCAGGTCAAATATCTAGGAGTGGTCCTAGACAAACGACTCAACTGGAAAAGCTCCTCCAAAGCTACTGAAGCTATGTGGGCCTGAAGAAAATTCTATGGTGGCACATGGGGCTTCAGTCCTCATATTATAGAACGGATATACCGTATGATGGTACGGCCTATCATCACATATGCAGCCCTTTTGTGGTGGCCCAAGACGCAGCTTCATAGACTAGCATGCATATCTCTCTCGGGAGCGAAGCGTGCCTGTACGACAGCTATCATGGAGTCAGTTTTGGACTCACACCAGATTTTCATAAAAAAGTCAGCCATGCAGAATCTACTACGTATCCAGATCACATCTGGACTCTTAGCAAATGACACTGGTCATGCCGCACTTATATATTCCCTTCCTGACATATGGATCTGCTCTAGATCGCATCTTTTGTTCTAGATCAGATTTTATGATCACGGAAATTTTTCATAACAAGAAATTTAAATCTCTTCTGCCAATTCGGGAGACTTTGGCTGATGGCACCCGCCGGTGGCAACAATGGTTCACGGATGCGTCCTAAACTGAGCAAGGTGTAGATGTTGGAATCGTTGGACCCATCACCTGAATCTCTACCGCAAAGGGCATGGCACAGCGTCTTTCATGCGGAGATTCATGCCATAGAGATCTGCGTCCTTAGTATCCTTCTCAAGGGAACTGGGGGAGCAAACATATGAATTTATTCAGATAGCCAAGCTGCTATTAGGGCATTGTCATCCTGGAGCATCTCCTTCAGGGTGGTTAAAGAATGCCATAACTACCTCCAAACCCTGTCCGCCCGAAATAAAGTCGTGCCATGTTAGGTGCCTGGATACTCGGGAGTAGATGGTAACACGATCGCTGACGATCTAACACTCCACCCTGACTACATCTTCTGCACCGTTTTGTGGTATTGGTTGGTCCACAAATTGGTTCTCCCTTCCGGGGCTTCGTCAAGCAAACGTGCTTGTCAAACCTCTGGATGCGATCATGACAAAAAGTCTTGGCAGAGCGGACCTAAAGTTCCTGGTAGCTTACCTATCTGGCCACCACACTGTTAGATACCACCTACAGAAAATTCTCCTATCGGACTCTTAATAGTGCAGGAACTGTCTAGAAAACAATGAAACCACCAGACATATTCTCTATGACTGCCCAGCGCTGGGATGGGACAGAGCCTGTCCCATGGGAATGGAAAGGATTAGCCCCTTTCATCTTAGGTCATTACCAACAAAAGACCTACTGCTATTCATCGAAAAGCGGAAAGTCTTTTGCTTTAACTTAAGGGTATGGTTCAAAAGACCTTTTGGTCGCAGAGCCTCACCCCTTTGTAAGCAACCTTTTTCGGGAAAAAAAAATTACTATTTAATTGAAGTTCCATAGAAAATTATTTTTAAAATTCGAATCTTTTGAAAAATTAGTTATTTTCATAGCAGCTTAACCATTTACTTGAAGTCTTTTTTAATCGATTTTTTTTAAACAGAATAAAATGCAAAACTGAAGATTAGATCCTGGCTATTAACATCCTTTAATTATGCAGTACATATGCGCTCATTATAGATTGTAGGGAAATAATATTAAAAAATAATTCCTTATCTTTATTGATCTAAATGAGAAAAGAAAGTTTTTCATTTTAATTAGCAAGCTTCTGCCTCAAGTTGAATCTCGGAGCTTATATTTTTTACCCAGAAGACTGTCTTCCCAAACTCTTTTAATCGTCTGTTTGGTATTAACGCAAACTCCAAGCTAGTAATCCTTTTCAGCAAATGATTTTAGAAGTACTACAACCCTCCCTTAACACAATTTTGAGATCAGACAGAAAGTGATTGGACATTTTATGTACCATCAGTCTCACACAGACTATAGCCCGCATGATAGGTCAATAGGATTCTGTGTCACTCTTTTTCTGAATGGGTTTTTCGATTAAGAGATCTTCATGTGTAAGGAATCGAGTCTCCTCAAAACGAATAGCTTTATCGCGTCATAGCCCGGAACATTCGACTGCTAAAATTATACATAAAATTTACAATCAAAAAAGATTACAAAATAGGCGAGCGTTCTATTCCGGCATGCCCACATTTCCTTAAATCCCAGGCCAAGAAGCCCCTAAAACTTTTATTATATTTTTTTCAATATTTTTGGCAGCTACGAAAAGACTTAGCTCTACATACTATTTGACATAAAAACTGAACTTAAGCTCTAGATCGCAAGTAAACAAAGTTCTGTAATGTAAAAACTAATATGGACTCTAGAAAGAAAATTATTTCAGTTAAGTTATAATGTCGATGGAAAGTTATCCTGATAAATAAACTACAGTTTCAATTTCAGTAACAAAAATATCTAAACTAACTACCGGACCTCTTTTGGAATCGATCCCTTCGTTTTTGACAAAAAAATATTTTATTTTTAATTCCGATTACTTATCGAAATAATCGATATGTATCTCTGCATATAAATCTGTCAGAAAGAAAGCTCAAAGCTCTTTGTAAGCATTTTGTAACAGATTTGGAAGTGTTAAGAAGCAGCTTTACAAATAATTTAAGCTGGTTACAAAAAATTTCATACATTTTACTATGTTCGGGTCTGACTGTTTCCTTAGACTTAAATTCAGTACAACTTTAATGCTTGTCAACTCTAATAGATTAACTGAGTAACTTTTTGTATCCTTTAAATTTGCGGTTGATTTGGTTAAAGACCAACTACTCGCTGGTGGCTATCCCTACAGTGTCTCCTCATTATATCCCGCTACTGTGGTACACAAATGAACCCACTATGGACGTTATTAACTTGTTAGGAAACTTTAGCTATCTTTGGGCGAGTGACAGGCCACAACACGCCCACAACATTTGACTTTAAATGAACGCCATGACTAGCCAGAAATGTGGCCTGTCTAAGAACACACATAGATACTCACACACACACTCACAAACAGAAGACACCCGGCCCAGTCAGTATGAAAATGATGGCTTTTTGTCTTTTACGCTAAATTACCTTGATTTGATTTCAACAGACGCCAAAGCTTCAAGGTCTCCTCCATGACGTAAAGAAGGCAGATCTCTGGATGTGATTAACGTGTGCTGCTTGTGACGCGCAACATCAACAATAATGACCATGGCAAGTACACGTACACTGAGAGAAATAGAGAAGGTCATTGTAAGAAAATTGAGCAGAGTCGATCACGGAAATAGAAGAGCTAAAAAGTTATTGTGAGTGTGATATGAGAAGGCTTAAATATGATTAATTACTTAAACGAAATATGGTCTTTAAAGTACTTAAAATGTTTCTATGACAAGAAATATGGTAATTTGAAATAGATTAGTTAGTTAGATTAGTTTTAATTGGAATATACCGAACATATTGTAATATATTCGGAACTGTTAATATAATATAATAATATTTAAAGAAAAAAGTCAACAAATTGTTTGTACGTCCTATTAGGTATTAGGTAATAAAGTATTAATTATATTCAAATATATAACTTCTAAAATTTGGGTATAGAGCAATAAAGAGAATGGTTATATAATTTAATTGATTTTTACGACTGAATACTTGTTTTTCTTTATTTATGTTTTGATTTACTTATAGGACTAAACTAACCCAAATTAAAGATAAAAAATAATAATGTTACTATTTTAGTAATAAAATAATAAAAATTTTAAATTTAATAAAAGAATATTATAAAATCCTAATAAAAGTTACAAAAGTAAAGGAAGAACAACAAAATTCTTTTTTTTTTAAATTCCTAAAAAAATTATATTTATTTTAAAAATTCCTACAAAAATGCGTATAAATAGCACCTCCAAAAATCGTTCGTCATCATCATCATCAATTCCTTTATCTCTGGTTGGAGCATAGGGCCCCAATAAAGCACTTCCACCTGGTTCGGTTTTTGGCTAGCAATTTTAGCTCGTTCCATGATTTTCCGCATTCATCGACCTCTTTTTGTAGCGATCTCCTCCATATTGCCTTAGGGCGGCCCCTTTTGCGGCTTCCTTGTGGAGTCCAATCAAGAGCTTGACGGCAAACTTCCTTCGCATCCTTCCGTAGTGTGTGGCCTATCCATCTCCATTTCCTTAGCTTGATAGTGTTGGCCATGGGTTCCAGGTTGCACTTTTTATATAGGTCAGCATTGCTGATGACGTTTGGCCACCACACCTTAAGAATACGCCGGAGACATCTATTCACAAAACTTTGGATTTTTCCTGTTAGAAGGTCGGTTACAAGCCAGGTCTCGCATCCATAAAGCAGCACTGAGATGACGTTTGATTCAAATAACCTCATTTTGGTTTGGAAGGATATTTGTGACGAATTCCAGATTTGGCGCAGTTGCGCATATGCACCGGTTGCTTTGTTTATTCTGGCCAGAATATCCTTTCCAGCACTGTTCTCAGCGGATATTATACTGCCTAGGTATGTGAAGTCTTCAACTTGCTCAAACTCATTGCCCTGTAGCATAAGCTTGTTTTCGTTATTGCTGTTTATATTCATTGACTTGGTTTTGTCGATGTTGATTTTAAGGCCAAATTTTCCCGACTTGGCGCATAGATCATGTAGTTTTGTTTGCATATCTGAGTGTTTTACTGACAATAGGCAAATATCATCCGCATATGCAAGATCTTCTAGATGTTCGGTGAAGTTCCTTCGCTTGCCTTCAATGAAGTTATGTAAGATGTCATCAATAACGATCAGGAATAGCATCGGTGAAAGTAGACATCCTTGTCTAGTCCCTGCGCTGGTTGGGATGCTATCTGAGAGCTCGACATTGTGGAGTATTCTGCACCTGAAATCCGCATATTGTGATCTGGTTAGAGCTATAAGCTTCTCCGGAACACCTCTGGATCTGAGCGCCTCCCATATGCTATCGCAATGTATGCTGTCAAGGGCCGTGCTATAGTCAACGAAAACAAGTTGAAGAGTCGTCTGCCACTCATTCATCAGTTCAACTATAATGCGCAGGGTGCTGATCTGGTCAATACATGATCGACGTGGGCGAAATCCCGCTTGCTGTTTCCTTAGCGATTGGTCGAGTTTTGGTTTGATGCGGCTTAAGATGATACTGGACAGTACTTTCGACGTGATGGATAGAAGCATGATTCCACGATAGTTTTTGCATTGGGAAAGATCGCCTTTCTTGGGAAGGACCACCAGGATACCTTGCGACCAATCCTCGGGGATCTTCTCTTCCGCCCATATAGAGTTTAATAGAGGGTGTAAGAGTTTCGCCGTGTGCTCAGGGAACGCTTTCAAAACTTCAGCCTGGATTCTGTCGTAACCAGGCGATTTGTTGTTTTTCAGACTTTTTTGACACAGCATAAGAAAATTTTTCCCCAAAAATTATTTTCACAAAATTAATTTTTTTTATAAAAATAAGTCAGATTTATATTTTTAAAATTTTAGGAACTCACAAATTCAATACCAAACGAAAGAGATTAAAAATTTAATTGATTTGAAGATGTTCAAATTTCAAACATTTTAAACAGCAACCCTTAATTTCTCTCAGTGTGAACGCCCTAAGAAACATAGATGACGCCAAAACACTGTGCCAAGCAGATATAGAGCAAGAGAGAGCGCAGAGAGAGCAAAAAAAAAGGTACACACTGCTTGTGACACGCTGTCAGTTTCAATTAATTTCAGCAAGCTTCCAAATGAATTTCACCTTGTGCCAATCTAATGAATAGCCGGTAGTCAGGCGAAAGATCCTTTTTGGCCCTAAGTTGCCTGCTTGGCCTTATTAATTCATAAATACTCGTAAAATTTCTAACACGCTGACAAGTCGACCCTTTGAGCACAACTTCAAAATTAAGTTTATGTCATTCGAGCAACGAAAATGGCAATTGCCGCCATTTTTGTTTTACCTACGCACCCCCAAAAAATTTGGCGCGCACCCTTGTGAAAATGTGTAGCATACTTTTCGGTGCGAAGTGCTTAAGTTGGCGGAATTAGTGTATAAATTTGGAGGAGAGGTTTTTGTGGCAGTCAAGCCGCCATTTTGTGTATTTAATTAAGCGCTTATATGCACTCGAAAATATGTAGTATGTTAGTAGTAGTATATATGTGTATGTGTATATGTATATAGCCATGTGCTTGGCGTCTGTGCGGTGTGTTTCTAATATGATGAGCTTAATTCCTTTTTATATAGAGTACATACATATATACATATATATGTATATAAGTATATTTCATTCGTTTTTTTATCATGTCGCCCCGCATTAATTGCCATTAAAAACTTTTTAATTGAAAAGCCAAGAGCGCTGCGTAGCGGTATCTACGTAACGTTTCTCATTTATATAACGGCGTTGTCTGTTTACAGTTCTAGATGATGCTAGGCGTATGTGAAAGCAGTTTATAAAAGCAAATTAAAAACATAAAAATAAGAGCAACGGCAAAAGAAAAAGGAAAAACGGAGAGAGAGTGAAACTACGTAACATTTGGAAAAGTTTCCGGAATGACGTTTTAAATGATTTTCTTTTTTTTTCACTTGGTTTAAAACTACGTGCTGGATTTTCGCTTTTTTAGAGTGAATATAAAAAATCTTTTATGTTACTTTTTTAATGAAATCTAGCTCTGTTGGCTATAAAGTTTAAGTGTTAGATTAGGTTTTTTGGTTGCCAGAGCTGTGTTTTATTATCGGCTAATTAGCGCTTAGCAACACTGGATATGTCTGGCATTAAAAAACGGTATACTCCAAATGGAATACTAAAAAACAGCGCGAATGATTTTATTTTCCAGCGTGCATCTAACGAGAGTGATTTAAGGGGGTCTTACTATGTAATACCTCATTTCCGAGCGCTATATTCAAAAATTGATTACTAGAAAACTACAAATGATTTCGGGAAGCAGTTTTTTGTATTGTTATCATTCATTATTGAACTTTAAATAGTTTTTAAGGTCCTTACGAGCGTACTGTGTGAAAGACTGAAGCCACTCGCCAAGGCACTCATTGGACCTTATCAGTGCGGCTTCAGACCTGGCAAGTCCACCGTCGACCAGATATACACACTACGCCAAATCCTGTAAAAGACCCACGAACATCAAGTCGACACTCACCACATATTCGTCGACTACAAAGCAGCTTTCGATAGCCCAATAAGGGATCGCGTACATGCCGCAATGTCTGAGCTCGGTATCCCTGCGAAGCTGATAAGGCTTTGCAGAATGACGTTGAGTAATTCCTGCAGCTCCGTCAAGGTAGGAAGGGACCTCTCCGAGCCTTTTGATACCGTGCGAGGTTTCAGACAAGGCGACCCCTTATCATGCGACCTTTTCAACTTCGTCATGGAGAGCGTTCTGCGGAAGGCCGGCGTACATCGCACTGGCACTATCTTCTACAAGAGTGTCCAGCTCCTTGCGTACGCCGACGACATCGACATCATTGGGCGTAGCAAGCGAGATGTCACCGCGGCCTTCAGTGCTATCGAACGGGAGTCTGCGAAAATGGGTCTGGCGGTAAATGATGGCAAAACAAAGTATATGCTGTCGACAAGTAGGGACGTGCGGCGGCTTGGGTTCCAGATTACGGCCGACAGCTATACTTTCGATGTTGTCAAGGAGTTCATCTACCTTGGCACCGCCGTTACCACCGACAACGATGTCAGCCTGGAGATCAAGCGCAGAATTACTCTTGCCAACAGATGCTATTTCGGTCTCAATAGGCAATTGAGTAGTAGAGACCTCTCTCGCGCGACAAAACTATCACTCTACAAGGCACTCATCCTTCCAGTGCTTCTTTACGGCGCGGAAGCCTGGACCATGTCGCTAACTGATGCAGCTGCCTTGGGAGTTTTCGAGAGGAAAGTACTGCGCAAGATCTTTGGTCCTATTCGAGTTGGCGATGACTACCGCATCCGCACCAACCAGGAGCTTTATGAGCTCTTCAACGACATGGCTTCGCTGGCTCGGACATGTCGTTAGGATGGACGAGGATGCTCCAGCTAGACGTGTGTTCGATGCGGTAGTCAGCGGCCGTCGGCGGAGAGGACGACCGTGTTTGCGTTGGAAAGACCAAGTGGAAGGAGCCCTGTCTTCGCTCGGTGTGACCAACTGGAGAAGGCGCGCGCAATGCAGAGGCGCCTGGAGAGAAGTTTTAAGGCAGGCCGTAACACGGTAATCGGGTTGTTATGGCCACATAAGAAGAAGAAGAAATAGTTTTTTTGGTTTTACATAAAAATGACGTATGCGTCCTCGTCAAAAGTGTCCAGGGCGCACGGTGTAAACGATTTTGACCGATCAGATTATCAGAACCCAAAAAACGTTTAAAATTAATTTTTCTCATCCTCTTGGCTAGACGCGAGCTTTTTCAAAAATTCATAAAATTCTTATAGTAATAGAATTTTGAAAAAAAAACATTTTTTTTGCTGTTATAAATTTTTGGACAAGAATTTCAAAAAAAGCTCGTGTCTATCTATTGCGACATGTTTTCTGATGATAAAAATGTTTAGTATGACAAGATCGCTCAGGCAGATTTTTCGAAAACGTTCACCCCACCTCTAAAAAGACGACTTTCGGAAAAACACGTTTAAAGATTGGCAACGTAATAAAATACACTGGACTACAAAAAAAATTTTTGGTTTGGTGCAGCTTTGTACGTATCTGTAGTCGGTAAGGTAGGTAGTATAAACTGTATTACTGCCGCTAGATGTCAGCTGACAGCTCTGATATACCTACAATTCTTATATCAATTTTTATCCGGTTTTATTCAAAAGCAGTTAAACTTATAATCACTTTTATGACATAAATAATTAAAATATATTATGGAAAGTAAGTTAAGAAGTTGCACTAACGATCCCGATATATTTTGTTACAAATGCGGTGAGTATGTTATGAAAGACCAACGGAAATCGATTAATGACACGGTAATTCGTTTGTATTCTTCTTACTTTGGTATTGAAATTGGCAATCAAGATAAAGTGTGGGTGCCACACATTGTTTGTAAGATTTGTATTGAACATTTGAGGCAGTGGGAAAAAGGAACGCGAAAATCTTTGAAGTTTGGGATACCAATGATTTGGCAAGAACAAAAAAATCATCATGACGATTGTTATTATTGTATAACGAGTGTAATGGGTATTAACAAAAACAACCGCAGCAAGTGGAAGTACCCCAACATCTCTTCAGCTGTAAGACCTATTCCTCATTCAGATACCGTTTCAAAACCAGCTTTTCGTCGGGAAGTTCAAGAATGTGAGGAGGATGAAATGAAAATTTCTGAAGAAGCAGATGATGATTCCGACTACTGTGAAGATACATCGAGTCCTAAAACTTTTTCTCAAGGTGAGCTTAGTGATCTTATTAGAGACATAGATCTTTCAAAAGAGCGAGTTGCTGTCATCAAGATTGAAAGAAAAAAATTGGCTTTCTTCTGGTGTAAAGTAAAAATCACTTTCTATCGCACAAGAGAACAGAACTTGCTACAATTTTTTTCTTCTGATGAAAATTTGGTATATTGTCATGACGTGAACAGAGTGATGACTTTCATGGGCTTGAAGATTTATCATGCAAAGAAAAAGAAGTCTCAAAGCAGTCCTTTTACACAATGGCGATAAATATGCTCCTATCCCACTTGCACACTCTACATCTATGAAAGAGGAATACAAGGTAATATCTGTTCTTTTAGAAAAAATAAAATATTCTGAAGATGATTGGGTGATTTGTGTCGACTTTAAGATGGTCAATTTTCTGTTGGGCCAACAGAGTGTTTATACAAAATACACTTGTTTTATTTGTTTCTGGGACAGTCGAGCTAGAGCTAGTCAATGGACTCAAAAAAATTGGCCTATCAGGAACCTTGTTCTGGGTGAAAAGAATGTCATAAGCCAGCCTTTAGTTCCACTAGAAAAAATCATTCTTCCACCTTTACACATAAAATTAGGGCTCATGACACAATTTGTCAAAACTCTTGACAAAAATGGTCAATGCTTCAAGTTCCTGTCTCAAAAATTTCCTGGATTGAGTACTGAAAAATTAAAGACAGGAATTTTTGATGGGCCTCAGATACGTCAATTGATTAAAAGTTCTACGGATTTTGAAGCTTCTATGACTGAAATAGAAAAACTGGCGTGGAAATCGTTTGTCGTCGTTGTACAGAACTTTCTTGGTAACTATAAGGCAGATAACTACAAAAAATTAGTCGAGGAAATGCTGCTGAACTTCTAAAATTTGGGTTGTAATATGAGCTTGAAAGTGCATTATCTCCATTGTCTATTGATCATTTTGAGCATAATTTAGGAGATTTCAGCGAAGAACAAGGTGAACGTTTCCACCAAGATATAAAAGCAATGGAGCACCGGTACCAAGGCAGATGGGATATTCATATGATGGCTGATTATTGTTGGGGACTCATGAGTGATTGTCCAGGACAATCTCACTCAAAGAAATCCCTGATAAAAATTTTTCTTGATGTCTAATTTCCAAATAAATTAATCATTTTTTATAAATATATATTTTTATTCTTTCTTAAAAACGAAAGCTGATATGAAAAATGTGACTGATATTTTCGTATCAGCTCACAAAATATACCCAAAATCAGGTCTAAAATCTTAGGCATCAAAATGAGT